>OZ038470.1:5625577-6050577 GCA_964036295.1 Plumapathes pennacea
GTTTTCCACGCTTCACAAGCTTTCCTGAAATTATCAGGAAATCATCATCAAGATTACCATCCTCATTGTCCTCCTCATTTACGTCCGTGAAAAAGAAACTCAAAAACAAAAAAAGCAACAACATCTCAAGACGGACCTTGCGCATCTCCTGGACCAGTTGATCTGAACCTGTTTCCTAAAATGCACGACCTTCATGGCAAACAGCCACTGGTCCATGGACCTCCTGTGTGACTCACAATTCCTCTTCCATGTGAGCTGATTTAGTCGATTCCTGACACAAATAGTAACGCACACAGAATGAACGTTCAGTCGTAACGTTTCCCAGAAACAACTTGTTTTGGGCCCTGTTTAGTCGATGCCTAAAATAAGTACTACTGAAGACAGCAATTTCCAAGAAAAATCATATTTAGGACGCAGATTAGGATCCGTTCTTGGTCGGGCCCTGAAGTATATACCGTATTGATGAAAAACATAGTTTTCAGACAGAGTTTCATAGAAACGACTTTTATTCGCACTTTAGTCGATCAAGGAATCAATTACTGAGGAAGACACAAAGTCAGAGGCAAGGTTTCCTAGAAATAATTTCCTGAAGAAACTTAATCTGGTCGGAATCAGTAAATTTCAAGATATTCTTGAAATTACTAAATTAATAATAATAATAATAATAATAATAATAAAAAGACGTTCTTGAAAAACAGTTTAATTAGGTCTCATTTGACAATTGGATGTTTAAATGCATCTTACACAGTCCAAGGAAGGTACACAATGGCCAAATACCTTAGCGAAGCTTTCATGGAAGTGTGCTCCTTCCACTTCTTGAACATGCCTCCCACGAGTGACTGCTCAAGGGACAAGACGAACAACCTCCTGGTGTCCTTTTGCTCTCTGGTAAAATTCAACCATTTTCTGAAAAACCTTCGCTTCGTGCCCTGAGAAAATAAAATCAAACTTTTGTGAATTTCAATGACACTGTCTACATGAAACTCGGTAGTTTTGGATCCTTTACCTTCCGTGCCATGGCCTTTCGAAGGTGCCGGTGAATAACCTTCCTTCTGTACCGCAAAAACCACAACTTGAATGTCCTCCTGAAGAAGGAAGCAGACTGCTAGTCAGCTCTCAAAAACAAATCTAGGTTATCCTTATGCTAAATGTAGGACTACCAAGCCCAAGAAATTGATTACTTAATTTTTGTGGGCATTCTTTCTCGCTTCTCTTGCTAGTAATCCGCCTATTTTAGCAGACAACCAGAAAACCAATCCCCTGGCCCCTTCGCGTGTAGCCAGGAAGCAACCTACCTCTGTAAGTTCTGAGAAGAGAAGACGTCCGCCCTTCTTCTCATTAGCCTCACTCGCCACTTGAGGAAAGTCTGTTTGATAATTTTGCGATGGCGATACTCTTTGCACATGCTCTGGAAACGGAGGTGGATAATCCTAGAAGAAAGAAATCCTCTCAGGGTACGTATTTTGTTTCGAGGAGTAAAGGACAGAGCAGGGAAAACGGAGAATGCAGTACAGACGGCACAAAAGAGCAGATGTGAAGGTGATACAATACGGTCAACTACCCTAAGACGAACACCTCCCTATGACGGACATAAGAGTGGTCCCTGCCGTTTCTAACTGAACTCTCTTTAAAGGTCGTTTCACACTGGACGCGTCGCGCGACACGCTGTAACTGCATGCGACAACGCGACAAAATTAGATCCCGGTCATTCCTTCAATCCGATTCACACCGGACGCGGCACGACATCCGCTATGTCGCGTCGCGTCCGGTGTGAATCGGATTGAAGGAATGACCGGGATCTAATTTTGTCGCGTTGTCGCATGCAGTCACAGCGTCTCGCGACGCGTCCAGTGTGAAATGGCCTTAAGGCGGGAACCTATCTAAAAGAGACAGCTGGACCAGCCAGAGGGTGTCCGTCTTTGAGGGAGATGACTGTACACACACACACAACAATGTTCACTATTTGTGAGTGCAGTAAGAATCGTGATGTGAAGTGACTACGCTGTGTAAACACGTGACCAGTGCGCAGTAATCATCGCTGGTGCTGCCTTCTGACTTATAAACGAGTTCACTTACTTTGCATATTGTGTCCAGTTTCTCCAGCAGTGAAATGCTTTGCAAACAGAACGACGACTGCAAACGAAACCACAATTCGACAGTTCAGAGACCACTGCAAGTTGAAGTAAACTCGAATGTCTGCCATCTCCCTTGCTCTAACAGCTTTCAAACTTGGCTGCCTGACTACAGTAGAACCCCGCTATATCGAACTCGGTTTTCTTGAACTCACCGCTATCTCGAACAGAATCGCCGAAGTAATGTTCGACAAACAAACAAAAAGTAAGTCGTACTTTTTCAGATTGCTGGCAACAGCAAACTTCGTTGCGCTTTCTCTCCAAAGTCTGAACACTCTGAGCTGCAAATGTTCCTCATAATGGACTCTAAAAAGAAAACGAGAGAAAAAAAAAAAAAAAAAAAAAAAAACACTTAGGACTACATACAGCGCGGAGGCAAGAGAACAGCATTCCGTTTTCCTCAGCAAAGGATTGCGCTAAGTTGCAATAGATCGCATTTACACTAATGTAAGTGTCAAGTCGAAGAGTGGTCTCTGGAGATTAACCCCTGAAAGATAAAAAGGTGAAGCCTAATCCGTAATCCCCGATAACGTTACGACGTTCTACCAACTGAGTTGTGAAGCCTTATGGAATCAGGTCAAGTGTAAGCTCCTGCGGTATGTGACGAGAATGAAATAGAAGATAAGAGTGAAAGTGATTTTGGCCTATGCAGTTTGCAGCGACCTATTGAAAACTTCTGAAACTTCAAATTCTTTTCATAAAATCTTACTGCAAGTTGCTATGTTACAGGTGTGTGTGTGTAGTGAACCCGTTGAGAACAATACCTTGCTACTTCACAGAGCCGCTGTTTGACAACCATCTGCGATGTGTGCACTCTCCAAGAATGCCAGCATTTAGTTAGGAGGCAGATTCTGTTGAGAAAAAAACATTAAGTACCAAAATATATATACCACACTCGTGTTACCTGCTAGCCAATGGAATCCAGGCTACCACACTCGTGTTACCTGCTGGCCAATAGCTAGTGAGCAAGAACATGTTTTGAGCCCTTGAGCCGGCTAACCTGCAATACCGGACAAATTAATTAAAACACAGTGACACGACATCTTACTTGTAGTGCAAGCTAGCCACTCCGTTTCTCTGCTCAACGCTGTATTTTGATTTCCATCTGATGTAGTTCTTGGACAAAACGTGCCGGTTCGCCATGCTTTCAAGAATCTTGTCTCTGGTGAGGTAAATAAAAGGATCGTAAAAACGACGTTTTCTCCTTTTAAACCAACCACTCCAGGTTTGTAGTACAGAAGAACCTGGCACCATGCTGATTCAATAAATTATAGATCAGTTGGGAATATTGTGAAGTTGTAATGGTCAGTAATTGATCGGTAAGTAACTTGGTTTGGGGTAAGTGGCCGCACAATTTATGTCGGAACCACGTATAACGTGATCGGTAAGTGGACTCAAGTGAACTGCCAAATGAAGTTCGACTAAAGGTGTGACCACTCAAATTAATTCCAAGCGCTCAATGAGTACATGACAACATCTGAGTGTTCATTTCCAACTTTTGAACTGCCAAATGAAACCTAAATGTCTGACTCAAACGAAATCTCAGACGAGTACATTCCATATAAAGAAACACAGCATTAGGAACTGAGGACAAACAAATAAACAAACAAACAAACAAACAAACAGGTTCTCTCGTCACCTACCTGCCAACTTCTAACTTAAACATCTGCCATTTGTTAAAGGCGCTTCTGAGCCTCTCTTTCTCTTTCTGTTTGACATGTCTTTGCCACTGCGATGCATCAAAAACAGACATTCAGAAAGCAAGTGTCGCGTTCACATTGCTAAAATGGGATCATTCCTACAGTAGATCGCGGCACTGAGATTGGCGCGCATTCACATTGTCTTAACATTACTTAGGTCAATCTGAGACTGTTCATGCTTAGCTCGCATGGATCGATCTCAGATCTCATGTGGCACGTTCCAGGGTTGATGTTTCTACCCTGCGAGGGTGGGGAAGGGGACCGAGGGCATAAATTTAAGGCGCGTTCATTTGGGACTCTGACCAGAGTATGTGCAGTATAACCGGAATAATACGCATACGAGTTCAATTGGGAGCTATTTACTTTCGGAACATTTGGAATACCATTCCATCTATTCCGGCCACTCCCGGAGTCAGAATAGCCAAAATATTGCGGGAATAATGACGTTGTTGCATCGTGAAAACAGATTCGGTAGCGTTTTCGAATGAGAACAAAACTCATTTTCAGCAGAACTACAGAAAATGAAGGGATTTTCTGATGGGGCCGAGACGACACTATGTTCCTAATTGCGAAGTTTAAGGAATATGGCTCACGCTTTAACGTCAAACACCGCAAACTCACCAGAATAACCGTTCGTTTGGGAAATGAAACTCTGTCTATTCCTCGACTTATATATTCTTATCCCGGAATAGTACCAAAGATTAAATACTAGAGAATACAAGTAACCATTAAATTACCTTTAGCCAGTATTTTGCCATGAGGTGACCACGACGTTTCGCCTGAAAATCGGCAACATCCTGTCTGCGTTGATGAACAGCAACTTTGAGAGCCTGAAGTCCTTTTTGAAGCATGTGTTTCTTGCAGAGCGTTTCCGCTTTCCTGCGACCAACAGCTGGAGTATTTGCCCAGGCTGTAAAGAACTTGCTTAATGTTTCCATGTACCAGAAGGTTTTGGCTCTGAGAAAAAAACCAATATAGGACATAATTACTGAAGCTTTCACTCAAAAGTCCAATGAATAAATTCTCCCAACTGTTATCATAGAAAGTGTTTGGGTGATGTGGTGAGATTTCATAGTTTCATCAGCTACTGTATATGTACGCCAGCGTTAAGCTTATCCACATCAAAGTTAGGATGCAACGCTTTAATTTGATCAGTTTATTACTGTCACGTTTATTTACCTTTCTAACTTCGTGTCTTCTTCATGACGTAATGACCTTCTTAGCCTTGCCCTTTGAAACCATCGACGAAAAAGGCGAGCCTACAGGGAAAGCAAAGTTGAAGAACATTGATGGTCAGTACCAAATGAACTACAAGAGATAATCACAAGGAAGTTGCACAGGTCGGTCAATGTGGTCGGTAGGTACATGTATGTTCCAAGAAATCTTACCGAACACATACCAACCACATATAGCATGTTTCCGACCATGTTACACCAAACACATACTGACTTCACCAACCATATACCAACCACGTACCAACCACGTTACCAACCATACCAACCACATACTTTATGATCACATACTGACCAATTACTGTACCAATCACTTGTCGACCACATACCAACCACATACTGACCATATACCAACCACTCGCCAATCACATACCAACCATGTTACCAACCATACCAACCACATACTGATCACATACTGACCACTTACTGTACCAATCACTTGTCAACCACATACTGACCACATACCAATCACTCACCAATCACACAGCAACCATGTTACCAACAATATCAACCACATACTGATCACATACTGTACCAATCACTTGTCAACCACATACCAATCACACAGCAACCATGTTACCAACCATACCAACCACATACTGATCACATACTGATCACATACTGTACCAATCACTTGTTGACCACATACCAACCACATACCGACCACTCACCAATCACATACCGACCACATACTGACCATGTACCAACCACCTACCAACCAGGGCAATTTTTTCAGTTACCAAAAAAGATCCATTGTTGAAACTGAAAGCGAAGCAGGTCCATAGTACACCTCACCTTCATCATCATTTCCTGGTAAGCTGTTGGGTTTGTGGAGTGTGCTGCATCCATTAACTTCATGGCCCACATGGCTGTGGAAATTCTCTTGGATGTTTCAACCGAGAAGGAGTTTGTCAAACTACAACAGTCAGCAAAGCAAAAATTAAACAGCCAGAAACTAACCGAAGCAGCTCAAGTTTATAATTTAATGCATATTTTCCCAATCATTCAAGAAGAAATTATTTGTGTGATGCAGCAAGAATTTATTATTACACTGTAGTTGAATCAGCTTTCGTCTGAGCATTAAGGTATCATAAGGCAAGTGTAAGCCATGAAAGATATATTTCTGGTGATCAAGTCTGGAAGAGAATATTGAAGTAACCACACCAGGAAGTTGATGACAGTGCAAATGTATGCGCAACAAGACCATACCTTAGTTCTTCAAACAAACTGTCCACTGAGTGCTCTTTCTGCTGTCCATGCACGAGAGGGAGGCTCCCATCTTTGGACGGCAAAACGGAGCCTGATGAGGAGGGTGAAAATGTCAACGTCCCTGTGTCTTTCCAGGGCGAACTCCCTGAAATCCCATTAGGGGCATGATTTAATTTGACATTAGACTGGCGAGGTCCTGCAGGAGTACGTTGAATCAGGCTGGATGTTCCACCAATGTTAAGGTTGGATTGGATTTGAGGTTCTTTGAGGCTATGCGGACTCTTTGTGTTTCCTTGAGAAATGTTGTCATTGTAAAGAGACAAGATTTGGACAGAACCCACACTGTGGCTGGGATGTTGATTCCCTCTTAATGAATCAGAGGTATCCCTTGTTGGAGGAGATTGTGGCAAACCTGGCACAGAAAACTGACTGGGAAACCCCACACCATTTGCAGAAGCCACCAATTCTGATCTTTTCTGAAATACTTGGTCGCTTCTTCCAAGTGAATCAAACTTTTTCATGTTGCTCTGAACTTGGGGCTGCTTGGATGAGCTACTTGGGGTAGTCTGAGCTCCCACCGGTACCCTGTGAGGTTCACAAAATGACTCCAACTCTTTCTCCTTGTAATAGTGAGAAGAACCATTCCTTTCCACATGGTTTGAAAATGAAACTGATTTTCCCTGATGCTCTTTACTCTTTGCTCTGCCTTTACCAAAAACATCAGCATCAATTTGACCCAAAACTCCTTCTTTATCCTCACTAGACACTCTGTTTCCTGTCAGCTGAGTAAATGGCTTTGTATGATAACCTCCCTCAGTTGGTGTCCATCTTTGAACTTGCTCTGTTTGGCTGGGGTTTGTCTTCCTGGACAATGCAGGCTTACTGAGAAGGGAATGGTGTGAATGGGTTTGGGGCAGCATTCCTGTAGACAACCCATCACCCAACACTCCGTTTGACCTATCAGGTAAGTCATACAGAGATCCACCAGCACCAGACCTGGTGTGCGAACCAAATGGCACCTTGTCATGGGAAATTGAAACACTGTACTTTTGAGGTTGAGATTTTAAAGAAACAGTGCCATTGTGAGAGTTGTGAGATTTTGATGACAACAGAATCGCCTTGGGATTACTGGATTCTCCCATCACTGTAGAATGTGGAGTAAAGCCCTTGATGTCTGGATCAACATATGCATGCATATGATGAACTGTGGAGATGAATTTATAGAATCGTCAGCTCTCTCAGAAGACTGCAGGGTTGCAATATACCCATACAAAATCCCATGTTTGACCCTGAATTTTTTTCCATTGTTACTAAAATGAACCAGATTTATACTAGAGTTGTACTTGTGACTTATCATTATTTTGACATAGCACTTTTTCTCAAAGATAGAATTCAGCACACACCAATATGTATCACAACTTTTGGTCATAACATTACATGCAGGGTGCAAAGAAAAATAGAAAATGGCAGCTTGCCTATAAGGACAAGGCTAGCTCAGATACAGTAGTTCAAACACAGTTTTCTTCTGAGTCTATAAAGTTGTAGGGGAAATCATTCTACTAGAATGAGCCCATTACAACAGTTTTTTTTTAGCCCAGTGACACTGGCACTTTAAACAAGGCTGTGTTGGATTGGGTCTATTCCAGAATAAGAATAACTAAAATGACCCATTGTTTGCTCCTGGTAAAATATTGTTCTACATTGTTTTGAAAACCTTCACGCTGACATTTACAACAACCCCAATACATTTCTACCCAAGTCAGGTCCAAACCAAAGATTTCTCGATCAACATCGTTATCCCTATTCTGGAATAACCCAAGTGAGGGTAACAGTACAAACCTTCGGTTGAAAAGGAAGATGGTGATACCATACGTGGTGAGGCAACCAGTTCAGAGAGGTGCATGGATTTATGCAGAGAGTCCTGAAAAAGGTCAACAATGAAATGGTTACATTGGAGTGAGTTTCAGCTCACTGTTAAAGAGACCCAGCTCTCACTGTAAATGCTTTGCACGCCCATGTTTATATTTACATCCGGAGCTTGACTTTCCTGAGACGCCCACATTATGACTGAATGATCTGAGTCTCGCTGCTTACTGTATCGGATACACTTTCTGAGTTTGTGCTGATATATTTCGCGATAAAACATAGAAAAACATGAGATTCTGCCATTTTTGTATGATATGAAAATGGTCGCCGTCAGTCACTGGGCGTGCAAAGCATCTACGGTGAGAGAGTCTCTTTAAAAGTAATTTTATAACACATACTGTTTTACATGTTATGCAGTGCTTCAGGGTAATATGACTTTTACCTTGACCCTTGGACATAAAATTATATGCAAGGTGTACAGTAGATTTGTTTCTACTACAGATTTTGTATTCACTTGTGCGGCACTTTCTGACGAACTCACTCGTAATGTTTCAGGCAAGTCGTAGAAGGAGTAGTCAGACCAGTCCTCTTCAAAACTTTCTTGACTCAATTTGCGATGTCCCTGGGTGACATGATCTTCAGCTGTGTACTTCACCTCAGTAAACTTCCATTTGTCAGTATTTCTCCACCTGTAACCAGTCTATAAAACACAAAAGGAATGAACCATGACAATCAATGGACTCTTTTAGGTCTCGGCCGGTGCTCAAAATTTAGGAATAAAATCCAGTCTGTATATTGGATAAATCATGGATTAATTGAACAAGCCCTGTATCATGTATCATGGCATTTACAACTATGTGTTAATCTTGTCTTGAGGTATATTTTCAGAAACAAAATAATGGAAGAGAACAAACTAAAGCAGTACTGGTTACCATGGTAACAAACCACTGACAATTTTGTACAAACTCAAACAGAAGTTTATGGCTCTACTTTCTTTGATTTTCTTTACACCATTGAAAGACCAAAGAATGTGAACACCATAACTCATACATGCACAGTATATAGAGGTAGTGTAAACAAAATACAGAAGTAATCACAAAAGAACTAAAAGAACTCCAGTGTTTCAGTATTTATGCAATGCTCTGATGCACATATCAAATGAAATTACACTATTCTCGAAAAAATTTGATGGTTTGCTATCGAAACACAGATTTGCAGATCACTCTGTCCATCTACAGTAGGTATAACCATGAGAATTAGATTCTCTATATAGTATTTAAATCAAAAGTCCAATACTGATCATGGCAAGTTCACCCTTGAAAATAGACATACAGTATACATCCAATACCTTTTGATGAATGATTGATAAATTGTACCAACAATTCTCAGAATCTCCTGAGGGTAATGCTTGGAATCACAGAAAGTAATAATCTAAGATCATTTGTGGTGGGTTAAGGAAAGTGGGTTTGAAATTTGCATAATAAATGAAAGTGAAGACGCTTTGGGTCACACTATCTTTGACAGCTTCACAAGATCTATGAAAACATCTGTCAAAGTTCCAATAAGAAGTCAACAAAAAAGCAGACTAGAATTTGCATAAAGAGAATTCTAGAAACAGACCAATTGATGAACTTTCCACAGCAAATACATGTACTGATTACGGAAGCAGCTGCTAGATTGCTTGTACTACAAATTAAACTAGTAATGAATTTCTGGACAAATTATAACCTGTACGAACACTGCTGTGATGCATAATAGGTGTATAAATTTGATCTAGCTTTTAATACACATTGTATTCTTTACAAAATAGTTTTTAGCTCTGTAAATAAAGAAACGTGCTCTGTTTGGTGCATTCCTGAATCACTAATAAACAGTATGACAGTAGAAATCAAGCATTATTATTACAAGAGGCCTGCTAATTTAAAAAAAAGTAACAGATACATGAATGGAAAACTGTTGAAGAACATGAAGACGAAATCATTTATAGCAGCATTATCTTAAAAATCATGCTGACTTCTAGTGGAAAAATACACAATCATGCACATTAACTTGAAAAGTTCTGTGAATAAAAAATACACAAAATTTACCGATTCATTAGCTGACAGTTTTTAATGTAAAAATAGTGAAATACTTTCATTTTGAAAGACCTTGGTCAATATTTTGCTTTCACAGACAGTAAGCCAGTGTTGATGGTATACTGCAGTTTGTAAAATAGCTGGGCTCTTGGGATTACATAAACTAGCTGCAATTATCACCATGTAATCCTCATGCATAAAATAACTCATTTATAATTTTAGAACTTCTAATGGATATGGACTAATTAAAGGATCATACATTTAATATAGCTTAAGCAACATAACTTTATCCAGACGAGGAAACGAATATTTTTCAATAGATTTATTTTATTCATATATTATTTTATCGACTTCAATTGAAAAAAAAAAAAACTTTTTAAAAATATATCTAGGAAGAAAAAAGAATTTGGAATTATTCACCAAAACAACGATCACTTATTGAAAATCATAGGAGGATATAAAAATTAAGCTAACCACGAAATCAACTACCATGAATTATCGAATATTGTAACGGCAAACAATTCGCAATTTTAAACGATTACTCCCCCAAAACTGTCTGTCGCATGCAAAAAATTACATAATTTATATTTCACGTAATGAGAAACTAAATTTATAAGCCCGCCAAAATATATACTGTACGTACAGTATTAGCACACTGAAATTCAGATATTATTCTGATATTATATCAAGATAAAACGCGTACATTTCAATTAAAATTTAAAAGGAACGATTTTCGCTAATTGCATTCTGGCCGCAAACCAAGGAAATTAGTCAAGGGAAAAGGAAGAAAGCACAGTCGATTTGATCGCCGATCGATACGATTCCTGTTTATAAAAACGTACACTAGAGCCATTGTTACTGAAATGGAGCGGAATTGCGTTGTAATTGAATATCGGACGGACTATAAGCGTTCGATTGCGTTATTTCAGTTTCGATCTTCTCATGGCGTGTTTTAAGTGCTGGTTTATTATGTCTACGAACCAGCAGCGACCACATTAAAGATTTATGAAACCCATACCGATCATAAGAAAGTCACTTGTTGAGGATACGCATGCTTGCACTTCCATATTTTGAACTTGCGTTACGTACCTGACCGAGACTTGTATCTTCCCGCACAAAACCATTCGAGCGCTTTTCCATTGAATGAGTTAGGTATTGTCAAAGCGCCATGCTTCGTTACAGTGGTAAAAAATCGTCGTTTCCTTCCTGCTTCGCGCTCACGTCGTGTTGGCTTGTAGAGGCATTTTTCATTCTGCTTCTCAGAATTTCCAGGGCGACAGCAGTAACACAGCTTGAACCCGTTCACAAATGGTTTTCAAATACTAGAACAGCTGTAGTGTCTCGCGGAGAAAGCAAGAAGGCGTAAAAGCACCATTATTTTGCAAACAATGTGTTCAACAATGCGTGCAACATGGCGTCGCTTTCTTCTGCAAATTAGTCTGAACAAAGGCGAAGCAGTTGTCATGGAAACCAGCAGTGAGGGGTCGCTGTCCGCGGAGTAAAATATTATTTGATTTTTAAGAACAAATTGCGAGACACTTGTGTAAAGTGGCTGTTGAATCCAACGCAAGTGTGAGCATGCATTTCAGCCGATATTTCGCCAAATAGAGAGAAAAAAAAAAAACAAAAACAAAAACAAGCAAAAAGAATAAAAAATTTAGGAAAATAAAAAAGAATCGCGTCTCAGTAGGGCCAAACCTCTCACAGACATGAGTGGAAGTGCATTAGGCGAAACGCACTTGGCCTTTCATCACCAACTGCTGTTGCTGTTATATAAGTGGTAACTACGCTCATTATATACATCGGAAGTCGAGTGTCCTTGCAATTATGGGATGAAATAAATTTGCTGTTGCAGGGCGCATGCGTAACAGCCAATCTAGTATTATTGACCCATCCCTCCCATAAAATAAACAATTTTGCATAAAAATTGAATAAAATAGACAATCGAGTTTATGTAAAGAAGTTTTATTATCTTTTTTTATCTGGTAGAAACAAATTTACAAATTTACTGACTTACACGCGCAAAACGCATCCTCGTTCCCAGGCTCTTTTCCCTAGCCCGCCCCAAGGCCGCCTGACACGTGCTCCGCTTTAATTTGAAATTTCCCAGACTTTTTTTTTGGTGGGGGAGGGGGGAGGTGGGCGCTCGGAACGGGGATTGGCACAAACGAACTACAATGTCTTATATCTATGTAGTACAGTATATATTGTGTAAATGGCTTATAGTCTGATTTTGAACATACCCGGCGTATCAAGGCACTCATTGCCCATATAAAATATTATCTTCTATATTACAAAATTGGAGATTCTTGTTGATCATATCTTTGTAAATCTCTTCTTCACTTTCGTGATGTTTGTCCGATGATGAAGATTCCATTACAGCAATGGATTCTCTTTCAGTCGTCCCGTGTTCCGTAGCGGGCGGGCGTACCCGAAGCAGAGTGGAATTCGTTACCAACCTGCAATGGTGCAGGCAGCGCCCGCTATACAGAGTTTCCAAAACGCCTGCGTCTTCAGCCTCGTAGAAGACAGGAATGTCTTTAGGAACTCGTACTGGACTGCAGCTGTCGCATAGAATATCACAAATCTCACACCAAGAGCACAGAAAAGTGTGATGCAAAAATTCCCGTGGGTACCAGTGAGGGTCGGTATGGATGACGTCACAGACAGCGTGTGTCAGGTGCCCTTGAACAAAAGTCAGCGGCCTTCCCAGTAGGCTGGCCGGTTGTCGCGAAACAGGGATATGCACCATGTGCTCGGCGGCTATGTAACGCAATCGCCCGACAGAACGAGGTATCGTTTCAGCCATGTAGTCATGGGAACGTCCAAGTCGTACTCTTGCCTGTTCAGTTTTGAAAATCCATATCCCAGCGGCTACGGCTAGTATCAGTAGGCAAGCTTCTATGAGCATTGCAGTTGTATTGTTTGGAAACCACCTAACTCTTAGTAAGTCTTGTGCTGTCAATCTGCAAAATGCACGAACCGGAAAAATTAAGACCCTTTCGCACTGGATGGCGAATAACTGAGCAAGAAAACGGATATTCGAAGTTTGCTAGCGCGTCGGTCTCTAAATGTCAGTTCACACACTTGAAAAGTCAAGAAATTCCGACGCTGTTTTCACTGAATTTCACAAGTGCGCGCGCATGTAGCCACTGTAGCTTTGCAATCATCGTTAATATATCATACACAGGAGCATCACGAGATGATAAGTCTGCACGATACGGCTACCTACACCTAAATACCTAATCCTTCGAGTTGGTAATTGGCCGTAAAACGCTAGCTGCTCTGTAATAGCTTCTGGAGTGGATCTATTCGCCTCCGGCTAAGAGGTTGATTGAACCACTTTAGATCGACCACACGTACGCATCGCCGCAGCACCTCTAGAGTTCAACAAACTTACCTATTTTTTTAGTTACAGCTCGCGTGTCAGTAGCGCAGCAGATATACAGGTAGTGGCTGAAGCAAAGGGGGATATGTGGTGAATTAGCTCTCAAGCTCCTAAAACAACAAACAGACACTAGTTACGTAAACTAGGGTTTTAAAGTTGTATATCGGCTTGAGATTCAAATCATCAATTTATCAATTTTAGATAATTCCGCATTCCGTGAACTCGGTACGTGTCGAGTCGCGACGTTGAAGTCAAAACAACGCGCGGTATTTGCTGTCTGGCTGCGCCTCGGGGTATTCCAGAAGAAGATTACTGAGTTTATTTTAAGATGATGACCTATATCAGGCCGTGATGGAACTGTTCAGGCCCTTGAATGTATCACGTCCCGGCATAAAAGCCTCCAAATTATGTACTGCTGTACACTCGGTGCGAAGTACTGCCGGAAGGACAGAGTTTTAGCTTTCCTGCGAATTTATTGGCCATGATGAATAAAGTGGAAGCATTTATTCAAGTTCCCACGACACTTGACCCCCCCCAACCCCCATGTTGTTTCTTCGACATACAATTGAATACCAGTGTTTTATGCAGCATGCGTTTGATCAAAAATAAATCCCAACAATAAGATACCCAATCGTACAGCTTCCACCCTGCGTATATACAGCAAGAGGGGTATTATTTGGTCAGACAGGACGATGTCCGTCGTAACTTCCGGTCACGTTTGTTTGTTACAGAAACAGAAATCAGTGGAGGCTGATCATAACTCGACTGGAAGAGCGTCCCAACAAAATGAGCCATTTGGCGGCCGTACAAGTCATTTCAAACTGATTGTTGTGTAATAATGTGTACTCAGCCATACCGAGAGGTCATACATATTCTAATTTTTTCTCCACGTCCAGCAGTGCCGGTCTATTTATAAACTGATCCCCAGAACAGTGACATGGCAAAACCTGGATCCGATGTGACTCAATTTGTGCCAT
Source organism: Plumapathes pennacea (assembly GCA_964036295.1). Classification (NCBI taxonomy): domain Eukaryota; kingdom Metazoa; phylum Cnidaria; class Anthozoa; order Antipatharia; family Myriopathidae; genus Plumapathes; species Plumapathes pennacea. Next base: position 5,640,157 of record OZ038470.1, read on the forward strand.
GTAAAAATAAACGTAAACTTCATATTTGGTCAACAGCTGAAACTTAATTGGTTACCGATGATCACGAACTGGAACTGTTTCAAATAAAAACCGACGTGATGGAACGTCAGCTCCCTGAGAAATGGAAAACCATTAGATCACAAACACGAAAAGAGGAAGAAGGAAAGAGACAGTGAGAAACAGCGACATGGATCGCAAAGCCCAGAGACTGAGAGAGAGAGAGCCGAAAAAAGAAACTCGGTATTCCCATCAATAACAACTGCTTTTTTATGAAAGCTGAGATAAAAGCTAACTAATGAATGTATACAATTATAAAATAAATGGAATATCTCCTGATAATTAAATTAGATAACGCAGTTTTTTTATGATAAACAAGCTCAGTTCCTATAGTAACACGAGACTCACCGTCTGAACGATGTTTTTATTGTCCGTATTGGTCGTATATACTGGCCAATGCCCTACGGTTATTTTGTCGGCTGAATGCTATCAGTACAGGGTACCGACACGTGCAGTAAGCTCTGCTCAGCTTAAAGGAGAAATATATCGATCTGACTAAGTGATTCCTTGCTAGTGGTCTCTCGACATTTAAACATTCTTCATAGCGTTACAAAATGCAAAAAGACAAGAGGTTCGAACAAGACCGTATGACTAAATTTCACAGTCACTGCATCTGGATGGCTACACATCAGAGTGAATCGACCGAGTGGGACGCTAAACTTTACTTGCCTATATGTTAGTTTCCAAGTATTTTTCATATTGGAAAGTGAGTTAAGAAATAACCTTATAAAGAGCACGATCTGCGTGGGGCAGTATTTGTCGTACCCACTGAGCTGCAAAAGCATGACAAACGCCTGAAATGTGTACGTGTTAGTATTCCAAACAATAACATAGTCTCAAAGCACGTGCGCCGACTGAGATTGCTGGACAGGGGAGCAACACGCACCACTTCTATAATGAACTGAACTTGTCTCAGCTGAAATCACAATATCAATGCCTACTGCTTTTTATTCTCCATTTCTCCGTCAGTACGTGATACAGGAAAATCAATAAATCAGAATTGCCTAGATGACTCATGCAGTCATTGCGGACTATATATAGATTACCCAAACTCACACCGTGACAGTACGCGCAAAACATGGAACTAACATTTCTGGGCCCGGTCGTGTAGTTGATAAATCGAGAGAAATGCGACGACTTCTTCGAAATTTGGCAGCGACTTGCTAGCATATTTGTTTGCGACAAAGTGCCGTTTGCACTTGAAGAGTTGTAAATGTCGACCGTTATTTTCGTTGAAGTTACAAGTGCAAACCAAATAGTCACGCAATGACTGCGTGACTGTACATCACACACTTAAAATCATTCTAAAAAAAACATTTAAAAACCATTCATAGCTTAAACGTCGTTTTATTGATTCATTCAAATGGTTCAGTTCATTATTAGAGTTTACAAGATTTCTATAAATGTGTCTATATTTGCTATGCTCCAAAATCTCAATTTATTCAATGGCTTTACAAAACTTGTAAAAAAGTATTGCATAATCATCTGTGTAGACTATATTGTAAAAGCTAAATCTTCCGCTTTCTTTCTTTCTTTGTGCCTGTACTTCAAAAAAATATATTGCGATAAAAAAAAAGTTTGCAAATTGAAGGAACTGACTCCAGTTGAACTTGAACTCAAGCTCTTAAATATTTGAGCTATTTCTTGAAGTTTATAAACTATCAATTTTCCAAGCATGACAAACGTGCTGGCATGCAAAACCAATATAATAATTCCGAAATCCATCACGTCCAAGGTTCCTATAAACATGAGCTTACGTTGCATTGTTTCTCCATTATAGCGGTGCAGCTGCCCAGTCCAGTCAATTGCTTGTGAAGTTTGCCCTTGGTCTTCAGCCACACAACTGCAGCACAGGATCACTTACTTCTCCTGCAACAAGGTCAGGGTACATCATGCTTATTTATCCCGCCCCGTCTTTAAGTTCGCCGCCCTGCTCCTCCTTCCAGTTCTACTACTGTTTCACGTCAATAATTCTCTTCAGTTTTCTTCTCTTCCTTGTACTTCTTGTTCTTTTTCAGCTTGGTTATTGTTCGTCCTGTTGCTTTCTTCTCTTAATTCAGGTCCTGTTGGTTCAGGTTCAGTGTTCTTACTGCTGTTTCATTTTCCTTCAGCAGGTCATTGTTCGTTCTGTTGCTTAATTCGCTTTGTTCAGGTTCTTGTTCTTTCTGCTGTTTCGTTCTCCTTCAGCAGGTTCTGGTTCTTTTCCAGCTTGCTTCTTGTTCGTCCTGTTGCTTTCTTCTCTTAATTCAGGTTCTTGTTCTTGCTCCTGTTTCGTTCTCCTTCAGGTTCTGGTTCTTTTCCAGCTTGCTTCTTGTTCGTCCGGTTGCTTTGCTAGTCTCAATTCAGGTTTTTGTTCTTGCTCCTGTTTTGTTCTTCTTCGGGTTCTTGTTCTTCTCGAATTCTATTTCTTTTTCTTCTGCTTCTTGTTCGTCTTGTTGCTTTATTCTTCTAGTTCAGGTTCTTGGGGGTCAGTTCTTTCTGCTGTTTTGTTTATTCAGGTTCTTGTTCTCATTCTTTTGCTCTTCTTCACTGCCCTGATGTTCGAAAGCCGATTAAGCTAATCCAAATTCCTTCACTCTCGAGACCTCTCTGCCAATAAACTGCAGGGTTTTGTTCTAAGATGAATCAAAAAGATTGTTCCAGCTAACAACCTATGAAGAAAGGCGTTGTGGACGAAATCTTCGCATTTTCAGCCTTACAAATGACAAGAAAGTTTAGGTCTAATCCAGGATTAGCCTAATCGTGTTTTGAAAAACCGCACCCAGCTTGGTTCCTGCTCTTCCTTGAACAGCCTTCTTGTTCTTTTTTAATTCTCTTCTTTACAGCCTCTAGTTCTATCAGTCCTTTTCCAGTATATAAACCCAGGAAAGCTACTAAATAGCTACAAGCACTTTACATCTTTCTTGTTCGGTTCTTGTTCTTCTTGAAGTCTCTTTATTCTACATGTTCTTCTCAAATTCTCTTTCGCCTGTTGGTCTCATTGCTTTTACGTTGTGACAAGTTGTCAGCTCCACGATAACATATGTTGTCCTTCAATCATCTTCTTCTTCTTCTTCTTCTTCTTCTTCTTCTTCTTCTTCTTCTTCTTCTTCTTCTTCTTCTTCTTCTTCTTCTTCTTCTTCTTCTTCAACATCTTCTTCTTCTTCTTCAACATCATTAATGATTAGCACAGAAAAAGAGAACTGAAGGTTATTCCAAATATTTATCTTCAAGTTATATCAATAAAATCATAATTTACTATTTTATGGTGTACTATATACTGCGTTAGACTGTGTTACCCAATATTTTTCGACTTATTTTCTTCGCTTGATTTTTTCCACAGGAATACGAACCTCAACTAGCACAAAGCTGTGAAACCAAGCAAAATGAATGCATTGACACTCTTACAGGAGTTTCTACTGTCTGCATTAGGTAAGGACCGACAGGCATTAGCAAAGTATTGATAGGGCTACTCGCAACTTGCAAATCACGATATCTATTAAACCTCCGCACGCACAAACAACTTGCAGTATAGTGTCGTTGGCCGGCCTAAAATCTTGGATTGGGGTCAAATTTACTGAGAATGGAATGAAAGCGTTTAGTAACAGCATCAGATGAGTGACAGCGGGATTCAGTCGCTTGTAAGGTCGGCACCCTTTTGTCGTATTATGCGCTTTAGTTTACATCTGGACTATTTTATTGTTTGTATTGAACAATGACTTTATATTGCCCGCTGCATCGGACCAAATTCGACTTTTACTTAAAAAGGAAATGTTTGAACGTAAGCCCAAAGTTTTACCGCGAAAAAATAGTTCAGTGATCTGCAATGATACTCTTGTCGCTTCGTACTCCTTCGAATCCCTCTTTGTTACTACTCTCTATTAACATACAAATGTTTGTCCCTTAAAGCTGATTTGTCTTGGTGACTTCGGCTCAACTGAAGTTCAGTTTTATCAAGCACAGTTGATACCGGCTGTACTTAAATGTCTTTTTATATCGTTTTCATTTACGACTTGATCAGTGAAAGTGTTTCCTTATTCGTGATCGTTTTGGATGATAAATCCGGTTTCCTAGTAGGGCTTCCTCCTTGCTTGACGGTAAACAATAATTTGTCTTGGATGGGAATACTTCAGCCAAAATACCACACACACACTAACAAAGTCGGCCGACACACGCAGCTCATTATGATACCATCACGTACACTGAGAAACTCGAGAGGTTGGTTTAGTGTTCCAAGCACGTAGCGCGGCAACCAATATAAACATCGCTTTGTTTTAGAACCGGTTCAATTCTGAGTAGCTGTATTCTTATACTTTGTCAAGTGTTGTTATATTTCAATGTTATTTTGCATTGACCAATCTGCGTCACACACTACGCAGATGTGTTGAAAGAGCTATCCATGCGAAACACTTTTCCACTTTCTCAACAACACGTTCTTGATACTTCCTTTCTTTATTGTGGCATCTGGCCAGCTTTATCAGACAACTATGTTGTGGTTAACTAATGTAATGAAAACTAGCATTTTAACTCGTATTACTCATGTTACTTGCCAATGCATGCAGCGCGAACTTTAGAAACTGTTTTTACAATTGCCTAATACCTCGTATGACGATGTAGTCAAAATTTAGTTATATAACAAAGTCACGCAAACCGATTTAAACTGAGCTGGACTAAAGTTTTCATACAGGAGTCTCACTGAATTACTACTCCGACTTTTAACTGACTGCATTCAGAGTGGGAGACATGAAAAATCTAAAAATCGGTGGTTTGGATCAGTGTATAAATGAGCCGCAGTTACAGTCTAATGAGTCTTCTCGAGTGGACATTAACCTACAATATAGACCATTTTCGCCCTGGCTACCCCAGGGCCATTAGCTCCAAATTATCGGTAGTGCACACAGTGAAAAAAGGATTTTTCTGAAACAAGCGGTTAGTTTTGTACTAAACTAGGTAATACTGTTTTACAAACGAGTGGTTTATTCTGGATTAGCTTATTGCAAGAGAGGATGACATATCATCCTCTCTTGCTTATTGTAATCAAGCTTTGAATCAAACTGGGCCCAGCTGTGCGCCTATGATATAGCACTCCAACTGAAGCATGCAAACCACTAGTAATAATTAAAAGTATATAGCTATTCTTATTGGACTCTCAAAATGCCACCACTCTCAAAATGGCGGATCGCGTGGTCTGCATAGAATTGACGTATGTCAACTTACGCCGCCAAACCACATCTTAGGTACCAAGTTTGCATGAACCAAAAAGAATCAATACAATGACTCTATTTATGTAAGAGTGCAGTGCTGATGTCTTCAAAACTACACGGCAATATTAGGCAATATTTGATGATAATCTTCTCAGCACGAATTCCAGAATGTCAAATGCAACACTGGGATAAAAAACATTCTTACAAGGATCAAACACTTACCATGTTGACAAAATACCTTGTTTGACGAGGCACTCGAAACGTAGCAAACCGCAGCTTTACCTCATTCAATTAATTCCGCTCTACGTTTCCACAAGAAAATAGCAGGAAAACTGCATGTGTTTTTAGAGAGTGTGGCTCCAAACAGTCGATGATTTTATATTGATCTTATATGAAGTAACTATCCTCTCATCTTGCTGGGTGTTGCTTCAAGTGCTGTCAGGCCGATGGTTTTAGGCATTTCAAAGATCTATACGTGAGAATCTTAACGGAAGCTTTGAGAAGTTAGGGGGAAATCCTACTAGAAGTGTCGCTCAAAATAAGATATTTGAAATTTACCAAACGCAGTGTTCTCGGCATTATAACCAAACGTATAAAATTGATTGAAGTAACAGAAATAGCTCTTAGCCTTTACAAGCCAATGACGCACACAAATTAACGAATCAGTAAATATTGGTTTATGTGCTCCTGAGCCTTGATAAAGTACGTGATGGCCTGTGAACAGACCGATTAAATTGGGGCTTATAAGATTGACAACCTGCGGACTTCCTTTCAATCCCTGGCCACCACGGGGGACATCGGTCAGGCAAAGTAATAAACTTTTCGGACCTAGCATTGCAAACATTTCAGCACTTCGCTCTCGGGTCGTCAACAGCGAACTGCAAATATCTTACTCCAGGTAAGTGAAGGACAATTCCATGCTACGTAACATATAGTTCTACAGTTATCGGGCCATTTATCGCTAATTGTGCTCAGTTACACCAGAGCAGTCGGTAAACCATGCATCGATGGGGTAACAATTGTACACTATATTCTGACCAATTCACTAGTTAAACGTGTTAGGTTCAGTTTTATCGATCTTCATTAGTCTTTTGGACGCTTTTTTCGATTCTTTCACTTCGATGTCTCTGTAATAAACTTAAAAAAATTATACAAGAAAATCGTGAACTCCGCTCAACAACAACGTCGACACAGCTATTCTATCACTGAAAGCTTTTCGTTTGAGTGGTCACATTTTAGAGTCATTTGAAAGTTCAGGAGTTGAACGTGAACACTGCTGTAAAAATGTACCCATTGAGAGCTTTCATTTGAGTGGTCGCATCTTTAGGTTTCATTTGACAGTTCAAGAGTTCGTAATCCAATTGTCGCGATACAGTCATCGGTGCTGAAATTACATGAAAAAATCAGTTTCCCAGATACATAGTTTCTCTGTCTCTTTTGTTCAAAAATCAAGGGACAATGCTACCCAAATTGATGGTTCTTAGCTTTTTAGGACTATAAATTAAAAGTGCATCATAAAACTTTTGATGCTAAACCTCAGGATGCTTTATAATGAATCTTGATATAGTAATACAGTATTGAAAACTCAGATAGTGTGATGCTGTTTTGCATATGAAGTGGCCGCTGCGGTTCTCTGCTCTTTTTTCTTTTTTGTTTTGTATTTGTGTGTAGTTTGTGTTATCGGACATCTGATACATGACATTATTTCCCTGAGTCCTTGATTCAACTTGGCAACTTTGTTTCCTAACGAACGGAACTTGACACTTGAGTATGTGCATGGGGCCGATAATTACTGAAATATATTGTCACTGAACAAGTAGTGTTATGGTCACAGGAAGGAGCACAATAGTTGAAATTAAAACTGAAAGCAATTCCCAAAAAAGGAAAACCAACAAACGCATCGGAAGTGAGTACCAAAATAGATATTGCATATCTTTCACTCCCAAGGTCAAAGTACAGATTCTTCCAACCTCTAAAAAGAAAATAAATGAGTGACATGAAGTAAGAATAGTTAACTCCGAGCTTTCGTCTGAGCAATCTGGCAAAAGTCAAATTCCCCTTACTGTATGATACATTTCTGGTGAGAAGGCAAATGAGAAAATTGACTAATTTGGTCACTGAGCGCCACTCGTTGACGCAGCCATCATATCCTGGGGGGGAGGGGGGGGGGTGTACTCCTCAAAAGTTTGGGTGGGAGTGTGCCGCCCGGGACTGAAAACCCTTACCCTATTTCAGACCAAAATTTGCAATTTTCGACCCTATTGTAGACCAAAATGTGCAAATTTTCGACCCTAAAATCTCCGACCCTATTTCAGACTAAAATGCTGAAAATGATACCCTTTGGGGCGGCACATACCTATATGGCTCATATATGGGAGTACTCCCCCCCCCCCCCCCTCCCCCCGGGCATCATATCAGGGATGTTGCCCAGTCTTTTGGCTTTTCGTGTATAAAGAAAACGTTATGATGATGATCACTGATTACTATGATGAAATGCCACGTCAAAGAAAACAAAATGTTTTAACAAAAAAAAAAAAAAAAAACAAAGTTTTTGTTAATGCGAATTTGTGCGGATATCAGATATATTACAGTGATATATTACATAAGACACGTTCGATTGCGCATATATTGAACTGGTTGCCTGCTACTTTCACGAAGTGCAATAACGTAAGCTGCGGCTTATATATATTACCTACTCATGTTCGCAACTGTATAATGGACACTTATAACTGACGTTTCATAATACTGTAAGTCAAATTTCTTCCTTGCCAGTCTAAAGAAACAGTATGGCCGCCATAACGAGAACTCATAGTGATTGCGTCTATTGCGTCTATTGCTCAATCGATCAGCTGAATATATGTAAGTAGTTAAAGAGTATATTTCTTTTGAGGGTTGTTAGTGTATCTCTATTCGGCAAATTGAAAGAAAAAAAGAGCTTTCACTTGAGTGGTCATACTTTTAGACAGTTCGGGCGTTAAACAGTTTTTTTTTTTTTTTTTTTGGGGGGGGGGGGGGGGGAGGGGTTGAATAAATTCTCCTTTGAAAGGTAAAACATTAAAATTGTACGACTTTGTATTGTTGACAAAGGTTGGGCTGAAACACGTCTAAAACCGAATGACCACAATAGCTTGTTCATAGCGGGAGAACAATACTTACTTGAGTCAGTATTGCTGCTTTGACTAGGAAGATGGAAAACTACAAAAGCAATTAATTGTAAATTAAATGCAAAGCACGAACTTAGTTCGTGAACCACTCGATTCTCTCACGGTCACTGTCACGGAAACCCTCTCATCGTCAACGTGAATACTGCTGTTAGAATATACTCATTGAGAACCGCTTCATTGGAATGGTAAAACACCTTTGGTTTTCATTTGACAGTTTTAAGAAGTGAACACTGTCATTAGAATGTACTCTTTCAGAGAGCTTTTATTTAAGAGGTCACACCTTTTGGTATCCATTTGGCAAAACACTTCAATCAAGTCCCTTATATTTGTCTGCCCCTTTTGAGGGCCTGCCTGATGTTCAAGTTTAAAAGCGAGAACTAAAAATTTAGTCACGAGCTATATAATAAACAGACACGTACTAGGAAGTCAAGCATGGGACGAGGCCAGCCAAGGTTAAGGACTGAGGGATTTAAATCACGTCCAGCCCTTAAATGGGCCAATCAAGATGAAACATTCCCTAGTTAGTAAACAACTTGCACGTTGCGTTCAACAACTTGGAAGGACAGAGTTCAAAATGACGATCTAGCTTCACGAACAAGGGAGTATATCTTGCTCCGATGAGCACTTCACTGAAAAATCACGAAGACCACTGAATCATAATACGAGAAATATACATTTTTAGGTTGATCAGATCATTACGAATTTTGTGATTTGCGCGAAATGTAACAAAACGATTTTTCGTGATTTACTCAACCCAGTGTATAGTATATACCAGATGATAAGAATAACAAACCATTGTACGTAGTAAACGATTTTTCGTCATTTTCCCCGAGATGACGAAAAATCGTTTCCTATGTATAAATCCCTTGAAAACATGGTAAACGATTTTTCGTCGTTTGTTTTTTCTTTATGCCGAGCAAGTTTGTCCGTTTTTTGCAAGTGAAGATTTTATGTCACTGTTATGCGACTAATATAATAAGAAAGAATGCAAAGCGTGGTGACAATCTATAACACATAAACCAGCCGTGACCCCGTATCAGGAAAGCTTATCAATCGTACGTGCACAGCGAGTGTTCAAGTTGAATCCAGATTTAATTAACGCACGGCTCTTTCGGAAGACTGGCTTAGTGGTTTGCGTAACTAACAAGGTATGTATTATTATATAGACAAACGCAATCTTTCAGCACTTGCGACCATTACAAAGACTACCGTACGGTATACTTTCTAGCGTGCAGGTACGCGAAATTAATTGGCAGATCATGGAGGAATGTCTGTTGTCTGAAACATTGTAGAAATTTATCGTGACATACGTATCTTACATTTTAAGTCAATTAAATTTTACAAAGCCAGCATTACAAGTTATACACTTTGAAAAGAATAGATACCTCTATATACTCGAGGAATAGAAGCATAAAAGCTATATAGTATACACATTCTAATATACCGTTCACTTCCAACTCCTCTGAACTGTAAATGAAACTCACACGATATAACCTCTCAAATTGAGTACTGCATTATGATTGTAATTAACAAGAATGGAGTTGATGTTAAGGACCTCGAACAAGCAAAAGCTTGCAGATTACACAAGGTTGCTGACCGCACGAGTTGAGAGTTTCACTGTGATATCATATATATATATGTAAGTCTAACAGCTTCTTTAATTAATTGAGACTTCTTCGCTTTTCAAAAAAGCACACAAGAGTCTCCGCCGATTATTCTTAGCATATCAATCAATAAATCCCCGTGAAATAACATGGAAACCTAGAACTGTGAATAAATAATGATTGATTGATTGATACATAAAATGCGTATCACAAATCGGAAAAGCATTATCTCATTTACTCTTGGGGGGCACAAAACGCATAAACTTGGCCCAATTTCACACAGGGTTTACCGTGAATTTTATTAACAGTCACGCGATGGAATAAATTCGGTGCATGATCTAAAATCTCAGACCTGATTTTTGTGGAAAACCCCAGCAACTGTTTAACAGGAGAAGGTGCATTATGGACCGACACAGAACATCGTGATCACAGAAATTACTCGAGCTGTGGGCGAGACAAGCCGGCTATCGTGTTAAAAACGATCTTTCACGTATTGCTTCACCGCGAAATGCTGACGCATAGACTAGTATATCAACAGCTACCTTTTTGGTCACGCACCTAAGAAAGGTTGTGTTGGTAAAACAAACGCCTGCGTGGGCGTTATCTGGGTGCTATAAAGACCACCCAGGTAACGCGATATATCATTTACGCGCGAAAGTATATTCCACCGGGTCGCTTCAGTCAGCTTCGCTCACAGTCGTCTCACTTGTGCCTCAGGTAAGTACAATTTAAGATTGGCAGTGTATGCCTCAGAGGATCTATTTGATGTAAGTACAGTGAACTCTCTCTCTCTAAGGCGGACACCGTCAGGACCAGCATCGAGTGCCCGCCTTTGTAAGAGTTCAGTTACAGAGAAACAAGTGAAAATCGGCAAAAACCAAATCTGCATGCGGTCCGCCTTAGAGGTGTTCGCTTAGAGAGAGTTGGCTGTACGTTAAGTACAGAAACGGCATCGAATTCAAAAGTAATGTTCTGAGTTGTGATGAGAGTGTCCGAATCGTCGTGTACACAATTCTACCAGAGTAGATGTTTGTAGTTTATAGGAATGCAAGTTATGTGCTGGGGTATGTTGGGGAAATAAGGGCCTGAATACACAGATGTGGCACTCGGTAAACAAGCGGCGTACAAGTTATGTGAAATTGTTAACTACTCTGCAAAGCCGGGTCATGGCCCTGTCATGGAACCGCACACTGTTGCATAACGCTCGTCTATACTGGTCACTGCTATTCACCGTTATTCACCGTTATTTTGGTCACCGTTGACTCGCCGTTATTTGGGATACTCCTATCTGAACAATTTCACATACGCTGCCCAACAATATCACTGCTTAACGACTCGCCGTTATTTGGGATACTCATCTCTCCCAGAACCAGTTTACAGATCGTTTCTTTCTAGCCCAAGAGGCACGTATTGTAAGTGCAAACCAACCCCCAGCACGTGCGAGCCAATCTCTTGGGCTACAAAAAAAAAACAAGAAAAAGATCTGTGCTTGCGTTTGCACACGTCAAATTTGTACGCAACTGCAAACGCAAGAGGATCAAAACATTTCCATTTCTCTTGTGCTCGTTTTTTGTATTTCAACCCGTGTGAAGCAGAGCATTACTCAGCCCAGAGAAGGAAAAAAACAAGCGCACGAGTTTAACTTTTATTGCGAAATTATTGGGCAACGCCCATTTAGTCCCGCCACCGCGATGTTCACCATTAAAGACAGGCCCGATTCAGTTTGTTGGTTTTGTCAAAAGATCCGGTATTTTGCGTGTGTAAATGTTTGTTCTCTATTCCCACGCACGACCATGGTTAATATATCATGCTGGCGTTATTTGATCTACATTCGCCTTGACACTTTCAATACATCTAATTCATTTTACTATGATTCGAGTACAGTCGAAGCGATAGGGTATGGTTTTAATAGAAATGTGTCACCGCGGACATTGCACGGAAAATGGAAGAAAATACAGGGCAGAAATCGTTGCGAAAATTTGAATAGGTCTGAATGGGGTATACATTTTGGAGTCAGGTCTTAAATAGGGTACAGGGTATAGTGATATATAATATTAATAGGGTATAGTGAATCAGATATTTTGGTCTGAAATAGGGTAAGGGTTTCCAGGTCTGGGTGGCACACCCCCACCCAAAGCCCTTTTTCTGCTTCCCAAGGGTGTCCGGTTTACGGGAGCTTTAACTGTAATTTAAACCCCTTCAGCTGCTGTTTATACTAAAACGGGGAATGAAAAAATATACCGAAAGAACTAAATATCGTATAGGGAAGGAATTGGCACAGCGGTATTAACTGCTTTTGTAGACATCAACTTAATTAATCCTAACTATATTTAGAGATTGTGTTTTTTTTTGGCACTTTGTGCGCACGCTGTGAAATATGGAAATGGGAACGCAACATTTTCCCTCGGATCTTAGTTTTACTTGCCAAAAAGACTATAACTGAAAACCGTTCTCAGGGAAGAAATTCAATCAGACGTTTGTGCAGCAACTCTTAAACTGTCGAATGAAACCCATTAATTACTTTATGTCAGCTGACAAATATTCACTTTCAACTCCTAAACTCAATCAAAAGAACCTAAAAACCTCTCAATGAGTTCATTCTAACAGCAATGTTCGCGTTGCCGTAGAGTGTAGTTCCTGTTTATTTCGCATGACCTTGACCCCTCGATCAGATTTCAAAAATGTAAAGTGAAGCAGCCGCAAACACCAAACAAGAAACCGCAAACTTTTACAAAAGACGCCGACATGTGCACAGAATGCAAGAAACGATGACGTTTGACCCCTTTAGAGTTGAACAGTAAACAAGTAACTGTTTGGAGAAAAAATGGTCAGGAAACTATAGTAAAGAGGTTAAAAAGTAAGCTTCTGCAGTTACCTTTTAACGGTTCGTCGGCACACGAATCTTCGTTATCCTCTTCATGAGAGCACACTTCCTACAATTAAATACGAAGTCAAAAGAAAGCTCTCTAGAATTGGCTATAAGTAGTAGTGGTGTTGTTGTTGGGAGGTATGTTTATTTTCATTTTCAAGTTTATTACCGAGAAAAATGGGACAAACAGTCAAAACGGAAAACATAAGTAAGCATGAATCGCTTTAGAAGAATATACCTCAAGTTTCTGGGAGTGAAATAGCCATGATCTGTTAAAATTAGAATTAACCTATAATTCCCTGTCAACTTGCGTGGGCATGCTCTTAACTTTAGACTCGAAAACACAATTGCTTTTTGCGGTTCCTGGCTTTTCGTTTTGCTAAGCACCGCAAACACAACCAGGAACGCAATGCATGTACGCTAGGTCGTGTTTTGTCACGACTCATTTCCCCTCGGGTTTTTACAAGAAATTGGTGTTGCTGGAAATATTTTTAACCAGACACTCATATCTTCGAATCCAACGCAAACAAACAAAACCAGCGCAGCAAGCGTTCCTTCCTTTGGTGAAAACGGCACTATTTCTACACTGAAGGAACTCTTGAACCAAAGAACCATTTACGAAATCTGGCACAGAGTTGCGAGGCTGACAAAATTTGGCGGGTCTGCCTGAAGGTAAAACTTGGCGGGCGAAGTGAAGAACTGCTTCTTCCTGTTTGCGCGGCCAGATAAATTTGTAGACCGTTTAGTCGCTTTTCTGAAGTATTTTATCTGTTACACAGGTATAACAGCAGAAACAAAAATGGTCGTGGAGAGTGCTTTAATCGTCCTGGCTCTTGTCGCCATCTTGTGGTTCGCAGTGTCTAAAATCAAAGAATCCAAGACACTTCCTCCCGGACCACGCCCTTACCCCCTGATCGGCAACACCCCTCAGTTGGCCGGAAAGCTGCGTCACCTGGCCATGACTCAGCTCGCGGAGGAGTATGGGAATATCTACACGTTGCACTTCCCAGGTGGCATGCAATGCATTGTGGTTAACAACGCTGAACTTGCCCGCGAAGCGCTGCTGACCAAAAGGGACGCGTTCTCAGGCCGACCGACCACTTTCATTGGAAGTTATATAACACGTGGCGGGAAAGACATCATCTGCGCTGACTTCACCCAGACCATGCTCTACCAGCGGAAGATCTCACACTCCGCGCTGCGCATGTACGGAAGTGGAATGCGACGGCTGGAGAGCAGCATCTGCGGCGAGGTGGAACAGCTCTGCAATAGATTGCGGGCTCACAAGGGCAATCCCATCGACCCTAAGGAAAATATCTGCCTAGCCATCTTGAATGTGATCTGTGTCATCATTTATGGTGACCGGTACGAGATAGACGAGCCGGAGTTCAAGAAAATCGTGCGTTACAACGACCTCATGGCGCGCTTATTCGGCAACTACAACCTTATCGATCTGTTCCCGTGGCTTCGTTTCCTTCCGACCGAAGACGCGCGTAACTTGCGAGAGTCCGTAGAACTGAGGGACTCTGTCCTCGACGTGAAGTTCCACGAACACAAGCAAAGATTTGACGAGGAAATGATGAATAACAACTTCCAAGTCCGCGATCTGACCGACGCTCTCCTCAAAGCTCACCACGAAGAGAAGAAGGACGACTCCAAGGTGACTCAGCTACTGAGCAAGGACCACATTGTGATGACCATGAACGACGTGTTTAACGCCGGCTTCGAGACCACTACTACTACCCTGCGCTGGCTGTTGGCCTACTTGGTGACCCACCAAGAAATCCAAGCGCGCGCTCACGCCGAGCTCGATGACGTCATAGGCTGTGGACGTCTGCCTCGTTTGGAAGACCGCGAGAAACTCCCTTTCGTGGAGTCTGTGATTGCTGAAGTGCTCCGCCTGGCGACTGTTGTGCCGCTGTCCCTCCCCCACAAGGCGACTTGTGACACTACGCTGGGCGGATATGACGTCCCGAAAGGCACCATGCTCATCACCAATACGTGGGCATTGCACCATGACGAAAAGGAGTGGGACCGACCATTTGATTTTATTCCCGATCGGTTCCTCGATTCCAAGGGTAAATTCATTGCCGCTGGCGTTAGGAGTTATTTGCCGTTCAGTGCTGGTCGGCGAGGCTGTCTGGGCGAGTCCCTGGCCAAGGCCCAGCTCTTCCTGGTTATTTCCCAAATTCTCCACCAGTTCCAGCTTGACAAAGCCCCTGAGGAACCGCTCCCCAGCCTTGCAGGCGAGGTTGGAGTTGTTTACACACCCGTGCCTTACAAGATCTGCTTCAAGGAAAGACTGTAGTGTTCCACATTGTCGCTGTAATGACATTTTTATCATTTTAATACCAGACCTCGTTTTAAACAAAGGCAAAAACAACTCGGAAAAGAAGGCCATTTTAGATTCGATGCATTTTTTAAAAAAGAAAGCTCAATTTCCCAAGGAGATACAATACTTGATTCGACAGAATTTCTAAATAAGCACTTTAAATTGACACCTTTAAAATATGCAAAACGCCTAAGCTAAAATGGTGTCATTTGTGTGTACGTTACGTGTATACTATGTACATACAGATGTATCTCGTACGACATTTTGCACTAATGCATTTATTAAGTACATATTATGAATATTCCAGTTGGAGAGAGAGAGAGAGTGTGTGAGATCAAGCTGTAAAAAGATTACATTACTCGCAAGTTGGCTATCATGACAGATACACGAATATCCAACCATTGCATTGGCTAATCAACCCTCAAATTCAACCACAGTTATCTATACCCCCGAGAATGGGGAGGGTACTCGCATATTCCATATTATAGGCATTTTCCGCACCAAGGGGTTTTGATTTTGATAGAGCATAGATTTTGTCTTTTTGGTCTGGGCGAGCATATATATGTTGTCATTTGAGAAAGGTATAAAGAAGTCGAAAAGTTTAGTCTGAAATAGAGTCAGGGTTTTGAGAACTGTGCGACACACTCACACCGGAATTTTCGAGGAGCGCTTCGCCGGTCACGATTACATACTGAGCGACAAAAGGAACGTTACACCAGTAAGGAACAAACAGAACGCCTTACCCCGGTAAATTACTTAAATAATTTAATCACTTTCAATAGAACTCTGGGAAAATTTCTTGCCGTTCCCAGATTTTTTGCCATATGCCCCTATTTCTTGATATGTATTGATTTCTATAATAATTTAGACATGTAACGTTTCTTTTGTCGCTCAGTATACATTCTTGTGACTACATTTCTGGCTTATATCGAGAAAAAAAAGCATAACAGAAATGTACTTGAGCCTATATACGCAATAATAAAAAAAGTTTTCCAAAAGTTTACAAGTCTCCGTATATCTGTACCCTTTGTAACTAAGGCGGTTATTACACAGAACACCACAATGGTTGGGAGGATCTGCATTTTGAGCATCCACCAACTTGCATTCCAGATCTGAGTTTAACCCTTTCACTCCCAAGAGTGATCAACCTCAGTTTTCTCCTTCAGTTTCTCACCAGAGATATATATCATACAGTATGGAGAAATTTACTTTTGATAGCTTGCTCAGATGACCGCTGATTAAACTATCAACTCTTGCTACATCACTCATACGTTTTCTTATCAAAATGGTGGGAGAATCTGCAATTTGAGCTCGGGAGTGCAAGGGTTAATGTCTGGCAAGTGATATGACGTTTACGTGACGTAAACTGTTAGAAGGAAATGCAACATGCCAGCAAGGAACCAAAGAATCTCAGGAAGGAGTGGCGAGATAAAAAAAAAAAACCTTAAGATTTTATCGAGAGCTCAACCCTCTCCAGAAATTAGATTCGAAAGAAGTCCAAACAAAGCAGACACGCTTTCTCAGACTTTATGAACTTAGTATAACTTGGATCGACTTAGGGTCGATGTGTGAAAGCTGGACGCCGTGAAAAAAACTGAACCCTTCGTCTAGGCAAAAACAGAAAGAAAAAAAAATCTTTTTTTTTTTCACGGCGTCCAGCTTTCACGCATCGACCCTAAGTCGATACAAGTTATAGGTATTTCTCCACACCGACGCAGTCAATCTGGTTCTCTTTAAGGCTGGTTTTCCTTTATGAACTTAGATCTTATGTTCTGACTTGGCAGTTTTAACAAAACGGATTTCAGTACAAAAATATGCTTCTCCTTTAATAGTAACTTTTCGACTGAAAGCAATCCCACTTTTCTTTCTCTTAAATATGTTCTGACGCCACTAGACATGATTAAATTACATATTTTTATCATTATAACCATCAACGTAACCGGAAGGGGTTTTTTTTTTTGTAAAATTTAAAACCATTATGCAAATGTTGGGAGCAAGTTTTTCACCGCGTATATTACCCTGATAATTAATGCAGGTGGTGTCCGCCGCTTAAAACTTCTTTTTTGTGACTCCACACCCCGAATACTCAAGCTTTTGACAGGAAAATAACAACGAAATAGCCGTACGAATGCCTCATCGGATGTTTGGTGCTGAAGGTTCTTTTGTGATGGTCAGTATTCGAACACTTTGAAAGGAAAAACAGCCGACCTCACCAAGTCGAACAGCCGGAGCAAGCCATGGATGTCAAGTAGGTGTATTTTGACTGTGTAATATTTTCGGTTTTTCTTGTTTTCGTTCCCTAAAACTGGACATTTTTGCCGAAAGTTATATGAAATAAAGCTCTGTTTTCTGAGACGCGGATATCAGGATACTCAAAGGGCCTAATAATTGAAACGCTCATGTAAACATCGATCTTTTTACAGTCTAATTGAAAGGCGCGGTCTTCCCTGCACATACTGTTCTAAATAAATCATGAAAGCCGACTAGTATTTTATTTGGGATTAAAAATAAGAACTCTTAGTACACAGTAGGAAGCGCGTTGAAAATAAACTCCGGTTACTCAGATTACCCTCGGTAACATCCGGTCCGTTGGTGACAGATGCTTTTTGCCTTTTGTCAAGAAATTGTATGCATGTATTCATAACATTGTTTGCAATTTTTTTATATAAAGAAGCACCTCTTTTACTTCTGTTTTGCTGATTCACAGTTCTCTCACGACTTCACAAACAAAAATTTCACAACATTGCATATCAGAATTCGCATTTCAAGCAAAATTCTACGTAAATATTCCACATTTGGAGCTACTGACGCATTTCATCCAAACATCTGCGTCCATCCAACGCACAAGATGCGCACAAGATATGATTGTACAAGTTTAACATGAATAATGATGCGTGACTTGCAGCTAATGAATTCTGAAGGCATTACCAAAAATCACTCGCGAACAGTCATCCATAACAATCATACGCTAGGCGTTCACAGCAACGCATTTTTCATTCTCTTTACGCATTTGTTGGGAATGCTTAGCGTGGGCCAAGCAAACCCACAATACACAGTACGATGTCTGGTATAGAGACGTATAGAGATTGGGTCAAATTACCAATCGCAAATATTTCTGGGATCGCTACAAAGCATTAAAATCAGTGTACGAGTTCTGCTGCAATCTGCAGAGTAAAATTCTGCGTCCAGCGGGAGCCGACAATAATTGGGACACAGCAATCTTTGCTATCTTGCAACCAGAACCTCCTTACCCTCCTACAAAGCGAGAACGTTCTGTTCGCAGGGTGAAATCTTGCTAACTTACCTTATCAAACATCTTCAAAATGGCTTCCGCGTTCCTTGTCCACACTAAAACAATGACTTCAGAACGTGGACGCAGCGTAAAATGTGCGGTTAATACACAAGTGAACGTGGTACTTACATTTTTTAATTGGTAGAGTTGTCCCCCCTTTGTCCACATTCAAGGATCTTCTGTGGGAAAGAAAAAACGACGTTGAGCTCTAAAAAAAATAATCTCACTTCCTGAATAAACTGGAGATGCAGTTCGGTCCTATAAAGCCCGATCCCGTGTCTACACGAGACACATTAACTATACCTGGATAAATTATTTGTTATTAACAATTAATCTTTTTTATTATCTTTATCATTATTTTTTGTTTTGTTTTCAGACAAGAAAAAGACACTGAAGATGGTCGGAGAGACACTTACTTGGAACTTTGGGAAAAGAAGCGAGACATGTCCAGACAAGACGACGGCGACAACTGCCTTGAAAGGCTGTGTAGGTACAAAAAGAAGTTTCATAAATATTAAAATATCATGTTAGCAGATGTGTCCCTCGCCCTGGAGACTTTTGGACACTAAATTATAATCTTCATGTTATGCGGCTTTGGTTGCTTGAATTGCATAAAGACGGAAGAAACTTGGACATGTTCATATAGTACCCTCTTGCATTTTCATTATAAATACTGTTGTCTATTTATTTGCCGACTAAAATATCCAAACTTCCACCATCCTCAAACCAGAAAGTGACTGCTAAAACTCCGGGGTATTTTTGCCTTCGCTTTTTTGCTGTGCTTTTCTCGTCTTTGTGTAACTTTCCTTTTAACTGAAACATCGCCCTTTTTCTGTTCCAAAGAATAATCGATAATTACTCCACCGACCTCGGCTAACTTTCGAGGAGGTTCGCTGCCGTTTCGGAAACGTTGTTACGGTTGATCTTTTAGAGGAGTCAATGTCTTGTCGAAAATCACTTTTTACAAGATTTTCCAGGATAGTAGACTAGAAAAAGCTATATTAGATGACGTCAACGACAGACTCGACCCTATTTTGTTTGTTCCTCAGTTCACTACGCCATCAAATGGCGCTGATGCTGACGAGCATGCAGTGGGAGTTAACATGCGTGATTCTCGTCTTAATTGAAGTTCTTATAAACGTTGTACTGATGCTGATGGAATTTCACGTCATTAAAGGTGAGCAGTGCACAAATACCAACAATCTACCGACAACCTGCCGACGACATACCGACAATATGCCGACACCCTACCGTCAATTTGCCGATAATTTACCGACAATCTGCTGACCTACCGACATTCCCCCGACAACCTACCGATGATCTAGCGGGGTAACTAACTCGGTTCAGCAAATCGCAGTACAACATTGCTGACAGAACCACTAGTTGAGTTATACAAGACAAATGTGTTCCACTGATTAATCAAATAATTTACTTTTGAAACAGAAAGCGACCAACACGTGGCTTCACATTTGCTTCACTTTGTTGGAATTACGATACTTGCCGTCTTCGTTCTTGAGGTTTGTTATTGATGCTGGAGTGTTCGTGTATATTGAACTAGGATGCTTTTAACAGACAGAACCCCCATGCGGAAGACTTGCCCTGGTCTTTGCACAGAGGTTCGCTTGCTTTCCATCATGTAAAACCTTATATATTGACCTACATGAAGGATACCGCAGCACGATTGCATTGCGGGCGCGCGAAGGCATGCGTACAAATACGCGTCATGTCAGTATTCAGTACGTGCGTATGCCCTCGTGCACCCGCGATGAAATCGTCTTGCGGTATCCTTGATGT
This sequence comes from Plumapathes pennacea, assembly GCA_964036295.1. Taxonomy (NCBI): domain Eukaryota; kingdom Metazoa; phylum Cnidaria; class Anthozoa; order Antipatharia; family Myriopathidae; genus Plumapathes; species Plumapathes pennacea. Next base: position 5,660,452 of record OZ038470.1, read on the forward strand.
AGGTCAATGTGTAGGGCTTTACATAATGGTAAGCAAGCGAACTCCTCTGCGTCCTGTGGTCTTTGCTTGCTGTTGTCGCGAATGACAGAAAACGTATTTCAGAAAGACATCAGAAATCACGAACACCGTGACTTCTTTTATGTCATACGTTCGTATGGAGAAAAGTTTTCAACACCCTGGGCGCCCCCATTTCTTCATAATTCGAAGCAAGCCGTTTACACAAATAACCATACGCCCATAGGGTGTAGTGCCTGGGACATCTTTTCACCGTGTAAATTGGCCCGGAAGAGTGAGATTATGAAATAAAACGAGAGAAAAAAAGGCATAAAAGAAATCACGATGTCCTTTTTATCAACAGATTTTCTTGAAGCTTTACTCAATGGGACCGGAATACTTCAGGAAAGAAAAAATCGAGGTGTGTTCACGGTCTTCTCTTCTTAGCAAAAATTGTTGAACTGAACACGGTGCTTAATGTTGCAAGGCAACTGGGCACCATGTGATATGCACGTGGTATTCTCGAGTAATTTCAAGATAATGATTGTTGCAGATATTTGACGCATTCATCGTCATCACAGCCTTCACCGTGGAAATAATACTTAGGTAAGTACATTGTCTTTACAAAAAGTTGTACTTTGCAAATCCAAATCTTCATAATCATTATGTCGTTATCATCATCCCTTTCGCCACTATCACCATCACCATCATCACCACCACCATTACCATCATCATGATCACCATCACCACCACCGTCGTGGTCATCGTCATCATCACCACCAATTTTATAATCATTATCATCATCATCATCGTCGTCATCGTCATCATCATCATCATCGTCATCATTATCACTATCACTATCACCACCATCGTCCGTCATCGTCATCGTGATCATCGTCGTCCTCGTCGTCCTCGTCGTCCTCGTCGTCCTCGTCCTCGCCGTCGCCGTCGCCGTCATCGTCATCATCATCATCATCATCATCATCATCATCATCATCATCATCATCATCATCATCATCATCATCATCATCATCATCATCATCATCATCATCATCATCATCATCATCATCATCATCATCATCATCATCATCATCATCATCATCATCATCATCATCATCATCATCATCATCATCATCATCATCATCATCATCATCATCATCATCATCATCATCATCATCATCATCATCATCATCATCATCATCATCATCATCATCATCATCATCATCATCATCATCATCATCATCATCATCATCATCATCATCATCATCATCATCATCATCATCATCATCATCATCATCATCATCATCATCATCATCATCATCATCATCATCATCATCATCATCATCATCATTACCATCACTACCACCACAACCACCATCATTATCACTACCTTCATCATCGTCGTCGTTGTCATCATCACTGACGTCACTATCACAACCTTTACTTATGGTAGTACCTCTAATTCTTGTAGCTTTTACCGTCCCAAGAAAGCGTGGAAAAGCCTTGCATTTATCATTGCGTTGCGACTTTGGCGAATATTCCGAGTGATCAGCAGTAAGTGTCTCCGTCTTGTTGGCATACAAATAACAATAATTGTGTACCATAAACACACGAGATTAAATTCTTCTGACGCAAAAAAAGAGCGTTTTTCGGATGAACGCCATTGCCCCTCGCCTGCTTGCGTGAGAAGATCGCAATCGGGTTTACTTTTGTTTCTGATTGGCCGAGAATGTTGCCAAAGTTTACTTGTTTGAACTAATTCAACATGATTACTGTTATCCGAAAATCGTTCTAATACTGCAAAGATAACCCTGGAGAGCAAGAGAGACAAAAAAGACGAGAGAGACTTACGATTAGCACCTTCACTCTTCCGTCTGTATCCTTGTCCAACCCGAATCGAGTAAAAACTCAGTCTCCTTATAGTACCCTTCTCTTGTTTATCTGGGTGATAAAACACACACAAGTTAAAATAAACTCGGAAGCACACAACTTAAAAGTGTAACAGAAGTTGGTAAAACAAATATCCCACCTCTTGGGACCAAATGGAACCGGACGTGACGTCACAGTTTGTAATAGCTGAGGAGGAGGGGGTGCGATTTCCTTTTTCTCGCTTTCGCAGCCGGAACTAGTAATATATAGTCATGAAATCGTAGCCCAAATAAACAATCACCTTCTTCTTGCAGATATCATCATGTTCAAAGGAGAAGTCTATGAACTCGTTGGGGATGATGTAGACGCGGAGGAAACCGAAGAAAAAGAGCCGCTGACAGCTGGTACCGGATTATCGGAGCAAACCACTGAGGAATGACGTCACGAGGCACGCTCGTTCCCAGTTTCTTGTGCTTGGCACCTGATGCGCGACCAGAAAACAATAAACTCAAAAGCTACCTTTACACTGTACCGTATAGCTTTCGCTACCGTCACGAGAACATACCCGATAGGCCTTCCGTTTATATTGGGTAGGCTGTTTTGCGTTGTTGCTTCGCTTCTGAAAGTGGTCACGTATTTTTACATTGTACAAGATAATGCTTCGTAACGGCCCAAAATCCTGCCCGGCCTGCTATGGTGCAAATGTAGACACACTAAAGGTTGTACATGAAAATAGATTAACGTCACTAGAATATATCTACAGTGGAATAAAATTAGGTAAGATATACTGCTGATATTTTAATGTTTTGTACTGCAGGCTCCCTGTTCTGTTCTCGGTGAGGTACATTTGACTTTACACCAAAAGACAACAAGATTAATACAGCGCAGAAAAAAGCCTTTATTTGCTAAAACACTACTAAATTGATCAAATTTCTCTTGAAATACAAACGCCGCGTTCAATCTAAAATTTTACACTTAGTAAATAGAGAATAGAGAATCACTACTAAATCGTTCAGATTTGAGCCCTCGTTACATCTGGCCCGCCGGACAGATCGAGAAACCTTACATGAAGTACATATTCATCAGCGCTTTAAGATATCAGGGCTACAAAAAATGGTTCTTTCCTAGCAATCGATATATCGTAATATCTATACATAAAATATATTAATACAGCATAACAAATTTCTCATATCAGTGATAAGCCGACCACCCTCGCTTCCAGGCTCTTCTCTCTACACGACTGCCTATGACCGGAGTAGGGGCAAGGGGCTGGGGTCAACAATGTTGAACATCCAGCAATTTATTCACACTTGACATACGATAATTATAAAATCTGCAGTTGAAACATTTCTCACTTCTTTCCCCTTCTTCTTGCCAAGATACGAGCCCGCTGTCTCTGGGCAGCGACGCTCCCAGGGTTGGCGGAAGTTGATTGCACAGAGGGACTTCCGGGCACTCCGGAACCGGGACTGGCTCCGAAGCTGAAGCCTCCGCTGGGAGCAGGAGTTCCGGGTCTTGATCCGGGACCTTTAGAAAAGAAGCGGAAGACAAAATTGTAACATGCTGGAGGAAAGAACAACAAAATGCAAGAAAATCTATACTGAGTTTCTACAATTTTACAGCAAGCTCTCGCTAAGTTTTCCGGCCTACAAAAACGTCCTTTACCTGGGGAGGGTAAACGGCTACACGACGAACGCAATATGAAAATTAGGCTTCATTTTTCACAACACTTACCAAACTGAAAACCACCAGTTGTGCTCGAGTTTGGGGCGAAATTAAAGCCACCGCTGGACTGTTTGGCAGCTTCGCCAAAGTTGAACCCACCAGTGGAGCCAACCGCATTCTGGGAAGTCCCCGATCCAAAAGCACTCTGGGTGGAGGACTGCGCAGAGCCAAATCCACTCTGCATCTGACCACCAAATTTAAACGGCGAGTTAGTTGTCGTTTGACTTCCCGCCAAACCAGTGTTCACTTGTTGCGAAGGCGAAGAGCCAAAACCGCTTTGCACTTGAGCGCCAAACTTGAACGGCGAGTTTGCTGCTTGGCCTCCCGCCAAACTGTTCACTGTCTGCGACGACGAAGAACCAAAAGTATTCTGGGGAACTGAGGTTTGGTTAGTGGAACCGCTGGCGAATGTAAACGTGTTCTGATTGGCCGAGCCAGCCCCAAAGGCACCCTGGTTAGATTGATTTGCTCCAAAAGCGCTCTGGGTGAAGTTCGGTTTAGGTGTACTGGTTCCAAATGTATTCTGGGCAGGGCTGAAACTAGATCCAAAGGCATTCTGGGTAGCTCCAAATGCCTTTTGGGCAGCGCTAGCCGCAGATCCAAAAGCATTCTGGGTGGTATTCGAACTAGATCCGAATGTATTTTTAGAGACTGAGCCAAAAGCATTTTGGGTAGAATTAGGTGCCGACCCAAATGCACTTTGGGAAGATGTAGAAGCATTGGCGTTCGATCCAAACACATTGTGACTCGTATTAGAACTTGCTCCAAACGCATTCTGGGTGTGGTTAGAACTAGACCCAAATGCACTCTGGGTGCTTCCTGCTCCAAATACACCCTGGGTGGGGTTAGAGCTCACTCCAAATGCATTCTGGGTGGTTGTGGGAGTAACTCCCATCACATTTTGGGCAGTGACCGAGTTTGCGCCAAAGGTATTCTGGGTAGAGCTTGCTCCGAGTATATTCTGGGGGCTTTTGAAGGTTGACCCAAAGGCATTCTGGGTAGAGTTAGAGTTTGCTCCAAGTGCATTCTGGGTGCTACTGACGGTTGACCCAAATGCATTCTGGACAGCATCAAGATTGGATCCAAGTGTGTTCTGGGAAGCACTAGGAACGGACCCAAATGCACTCTGGGCAGCATTTGAGCTTGATACTGGCACATTTTGGGCAGTTTTAAATGTAGATGCAAATGGGCTCTGGGTAGGGTTGGTTTTTGGCCCAAATGTACTTTGACTAGTGGTTGTACTCATGCCAAATGTAGCTTGACTCGTACTGCTGCTACTTGCTGAAAGCACATTGGTGGAGGATCCAAGTGAGCCAAGGGGATTGTGGATACTGGCAGCTGGGGTGGCAAATGCGGAGTTACCTGCCTGCCCTAACCCAAGTGCGGATTGTGGGACAGGGTTAATGGTGCTGGATGAAACACTAGGGGAAAAGTTGAAGCTACCTTGCACAACTGATGACCCTAAACTGCTCGATGGCGTAGTCTTGACAAAGTTAAACCCACTTGAAGAAGCACTTTGGGCAGGAGCAAATGAAGCAACAGCAACTTGTGTCGAGCCAAAGGCAATAGGTTGGACTGTACTCAAGGACTTCGGAGCAGGGCTTGCACTTGTAGAAGAAGCTACATTTGTGGGGGCTATAGAGGAACTAGCCCCAAGTGCACCCTGGGAAGCAATCATGAAGCCAGAGGAAACCTGAGGCACTGAAGTGACAGGGGCTAAAAGACTTTGGGTTGCCATGGTTACAGCTTTACCCAATGAGATGGGGAGTGCTGCCGTAGGTGCATTTGTCTGGGCTTGACTTAGCACAGTGTTCAGACTGGATGGTAAAACAGTTGAATCTGCACTGGACAAATTGCTGGACTTATTTGTTTCAACAGTCGTCACACTTTCATTGCTCACTGTGGAGGCACTACTCACGGGAACTTGACCCACTGATTGCACTTGTTGAGTTGAGGTTACTGATGTTGATGCTGATGCCCCCAGGGTGACCAAGCCAAGGGGTGGTTGCACAGCAGACACTGCAGAGGAAGCTGTTGACCTTAGTCCAAGGACTGGCAGGCTCACCGTGGAGGGTACACCCTGTGGTGCATTCTGGGATTGGGCAGTCGAGTTCACAGCTGGGGGAGACACAGTGACGTTGTGTGAGATGTTATGTTAACGTGCTCAGCAAAAGCAAAATACAGGTTATTATTTTGACCTAACTCAAAATGCAAAGAGAGGGATTGCAAGGTGGAAAATTTGATCTTGAAAGACAAAGCCCCAAATCACATTCACATTTTAGAACCATTTTCAGATGATTGTCAAAAGTAATCATGTGATTGCTTTGGTTCTGCCTTTGCTATGCTCTTGGATTGGTTCAAACAAGTTTGGCAGCATTCTCAGCTAATCAGGAACAAAAGGACAATCTTCTCAGAGTGATGGCATTTCTTTGCACTTCTGATTGGTTTCTTCAAAGTAAAACCAAATGCAAATAATGTTGGCTTCTGATTGGTTGGAACTGTTTTCTTACAGCCTCTGTGATTGGTGGTGTAATTAAAGTACATGTACTTTGGTTTTGGTTTCATGAAAATAATCCAATAACTCTGTACGAAATACTCAACCCCAATGTTTGACTGGCAAATTTGCTCTAATGTATGCCAAGCTGCACCACACAAAAGTTGGTTTGCCAAGCAAGACATAGTACAGTAATATTGTGAGAAACGTTGCTTAGATCTGCCAGATTTAGCAGCTTTCATAATAGTTACTCCATCAAACAATGGGCCATCTGCAACAAAAGGCTAACCCAAGATGGTAAACACCAAACACTACTGCTTAAACAAGTACCTGTCTTGGGTTCTTTGTCTTTGTCTTTATCTTCATCTTCATCTTCATCATCATCCAGCAACCACTTTACTCGTTCCCAGGCAGCCTTGCGGTCATGTCTGACATGCTCTTGATTGATGCGGTGTGGGGTTTGCCGTCTCAGGGGCTGGTGAACAATATTTACAACATCTGGATATTATTTTGATGGTACAGTACTGCAGATTTTCAAATTGTTGGGAAACTCTACTGCTAGCCCAGTCTGGTAACCCCAGGCTAGTGGACATGGCTTTCATCACTCACTCACTTACCAAGTCAATCCCATCAGATGAGGCACAATAGACAGGGACTGAGCGACGCCTTGGATCATCCTTTCTGACAACCAGAAGTTGTTTTTTGTGTGACTGGAGACAGAGACCAAGCACAGAATAAGTTGCAGTAGGAATAAACAGATAAAATAAATGCTTCACACACAGCAATAGTGAGAAGATTGCACTGGAAGTGCAGTTGTTTGTTCATTTGAACATGTGGTGCAGTCACCTCTTCTTGTCCTGCCTTGTCTTCTTTCAAGGGTGAGGCTGCATTTTCAGCTTTTGGTGGTGACTTTCCTTGTTTTGAAGCTGTTGCAAGGGGCTTCTTTTCTGCCTGTGCTGCCTTCAAACTTTCAGTTTTATCTGATGCAAACATGAAGGAGCAAGATACAGTCAAAGCTTTCCTTGCGACCACTCTCGTAAGCGACCAGCTCTAGTTACAACCACCATTGTGAAACCCCGTTTGAATTGTCACTTAAACTCTGTAAGTAAAAGCTCTGGTGAGCGACCGCTCCTGTAATCGACCGCAACCACCTTTGGGAATTACCAACTGGTTTTTTCCTTTGTTTTAAAGTCTCGTAAGCGATCACTCAAAGGGTCTGACTCGCATTAGTCAACACTTTACTAAAAGTGAACACTACTTTATCACATTTTTAGTAATAGTATGACATATTGTGCTAATGGTTCGCTTGGTACAAAGATTTTGAATTAAGAGTTCAAGGGAGTTTTGGGTGGAGCAACCAAGCAGATTTATGCTAAAAGCTCTTGTATATGACCAGCCTCTATTGTTTCAGCATGTGCTCGCTTACGATAGCCCATCCTCGTAAACAACCAGCTCTAGTTACGACCACTTTTTCGAATTCCTGAGGTGGTCCCCTACAAGAGCTTTGACTGTAGTGAGCGCAGAAAGAGAGACAAGGCAAACAAATAAGAAAAAGGAAAGAAGAAACAGAGAAGGAGGATGGAATGGGTGGAGAAGTAATTGAAACAATGTTATCGGCTGTATTATTCCATTCTGGTGTGATCAAACACAGTACACATTCAACCTACCATCACAAGTTTCCACCATAACAATGTCACTGTCTTTGATTGGCAGGGCTCTAAAAGGAAAGATAAAGTTATGAGGATTACTACAGTAGCTGCCACAGTAGTACTCTGTGCATAGTATTAGAAGTCTACAAAATTCTGTACTCACCATTTGCTGGACAAACCCAAAAGTCAAACCAAAGTTATATATTTTCCACTGACTTGTTTGAAAGTAAGATGAGTATTATTTTGGCCTAAAAACATTATTTACCTATCATAACATTGATTTATTGCACTCTTTACTTTTTTATTTACTGTGCTATTTGACTGCAAGGCTGCTAATTCAACAACATTTACAGGATACACCATGTAACAGTCATTACTATATGTTCAGCAGTTTTTGGATGTACATAATCATGTGATTGCTTTGGTTTTGTATCTGCTGTGTTTTTGATTGGCCAGATTAGACTAACCTTGTTCGTAATTCCTCAGGTTGAGTGAGACCTGTGACCTTCTTCCTTTTAGATCTCTGCTTCTCTGAGCTGACCAGAGGGGTGCTGTGCTGTACTGGAGCTCTCTTCAACTGATGCATAGGAACACAAGGATCAACTTATATGTATATCACAGTACAAACAACTTGGCAACTGATTATACTGACTCTCAATAATTCTCATTACCTGTACATTGCCTGTGTAAATGGCAGGAGAATTTGACTCATGATATTAGGAAATTGGTGAGGCTTAATATTGTATTGGACTAGCAGACCTGCCAACCCTCCTATTTCATGCAGGAGTCTCTGGCATCTGTGATCGACTCATCCCCCACAAACTCATGTTTCGGCACCTCTGGAACTTCAGGGGTGTAATTACTATTCTTTTGGTTTTACGAAAGTCATCTAAAAGCCGCTCTATGCTGAAACAAAATATGTAATGCAGTACCCTCACCTGCTCCACAGTACTCTCACTACCTCTTCGTTTTTGTCTTTGATTCTCTCCACTGCTCCTTGTTCCCTCTGAGTTTGTCTTCTTTGTTTCACTCCTCATCTTCTTTCTTGCATTGTCCTCCTCAACATCATCAACATCTTCATCTTGTGTCTTAGCCAACATGGACCTCTTGGTGCCATTGTGGACTCCAACATTTGAAGGGGAGTGTATCATGGGCTCATCTTTCTCACACTTGCTGTATCGGCTGCATGAAGAGAAGATATCTTACCATGCTGTACGAGTATTAAAGGGCCCCAAAAATCAACTGCAGTGTACCTGCTAGCCACAGCAAAAGCAAGAAAGATTGCCTGCATTACCAAAAGTACTGTTTGTTGAGCCAAACCAACAAACGACTTCTGTAACATTGCAATCAAAAATCATTTTTTATTATATCTTTATGTTTTAGACCCTTTGTTAGATCAAATCTGACAGAATGTGAAAAAATGTTTGTTCAAGAATAGAAATGAACTTGCCTCTTCTTTCGAAGCTTCAAATTTTCTGCATCCTCATCCTCATCAAGGACACTGCGCTTCCTGAAAATGGGATTTTACAGTTAATACAAATGTAACACAAATCCCATACACATAATCATGTGGATTCTCTTTCTGTCAGTTACACACGTCTTGTCTCGTCTGTTGGACCTCCCTCCCTCTCTCTTTCATTTTTATCCTGATTAAGTAATTTAGTATTTAAAGTGCACATAAGCCCAAAAATGATACCTTCACAATCAATTTTACATAAAGCAAATAGTTGACTATTAGACTATTTTTGTGTTTCAACATTGCGCCTATAAGTTATAGAGGTTTATATTTCGAATATGGTAATGACGTGACGTCAAAGGAGTAATTCAATGTTATTTCTTTCTCTTCGTGATTGGGACTGTTTTCAGATTCATACAAAGTATTTGGTAAAATCATTTACACAGAATTCAAATATAAAATGGACGTTGATAAAATGTCAATTATCTCTGCCAACAAGATTTTGTATAATAAATTGTTCCTTCTTTGACGTCACGTCAAAGGAGTAATTCAATGTTATTTCTTTCTCTTCGTGATTGGGACTGTTTTCAGATTCATACAAAGTATTTGGTAAAATCATTTACACAGAATTCAAATATAAAATGGACATTGATAAAATGTCAATTATCTCTGCCAACAAGATTTTGTATAATAAAATAATTGTTCCTTCTTTGACGTCACGTCATTACCATATTCAAAATATAAACCTTTATAACTCAAAGGTGCAGCGCGTTAAAACACAGACTTATTCTAATAGTCAACATATTTCCGTCATGTAGATTCAATTGTAAAGATATCATTTTGGGGCTTATGTGCACTTTAATATGATTTTATTGCATGGATTAGTGGAAGCTAGGACATGTGTAAAGACAGTGAACTCCCTCAAACTGGACATGGCTGTTAGGCAGACATCTCTCTAAAGCAGATATGGCTGCATGGTCTCAGCCGAATTTCACTGTGTTGTCTGCATACCATGTCTAACTCTCCTTAAGGTGAACACCTCTTTAACCCTTTCACTCCCAAGAGTGATCAACTTCAATTTTCTCCCTCAGTTTCTCACTAGAAATATTTATAACAGTAAGGAGAACTTGGCTTTTGACAGATTGCTCAGATGGTAGCTGATTAAACTATAAATTCTCACTACATCATTGATATATTTTCTTCTTAAAAGGCTGGGAGAATCTGCATTTTGAGCTTGGGCGTGAAAGGGTTAAGGTGGAAAGTAGACACTTTTCCAGCAAAACATTTGGTTAAAATATTCCTTAGCCCGGGGGCTTGGGTTAAGGGCAGAGGAGATGACTGACATTTCAGGCTACCTCAGACACTAGGAATACAACTTTTCTTGAAATACATTCATAACAGACCAAACAGAGAAAAATCTTACAGGGATTATACAATAGAACTTATAGAGCCAAGTATATTCAGCAAGAAATAAGACTATCGAGGCTATAAATATTAATCTTACTTGCTCCACTAAAAGTTCTTGTTCAGTCAGTTATAACTTCATAACAATGGATTTCTAATATCAGACTATATATAAGGTGAACACCTCTCTACAGTGGACAGTTAGAGCTGGCCCAGAGGGTGTCTGCTTTAGTGGGAGTTCACTGTATGAAGAAATGTTCTGTTCTCTGTCACTGTCTTTCTTCCCTCTGCCACTGTCTGTCTGCATCTGTCTCAATGTTTTTCTGTCACTTATTTTGTCCCCAGTACATTTGCCCATTTTGCAAACAAACCTCACTCCTCTGAGAGCAGACAAGACTGTATCTCTGCTGCATGGGTTCCAATGCCTTTGCTTCCAGTTGATACTGGTATTTTCCCTGTAAATGATACAATCCAAAAGTCACTAGGGTGTATATCACAAAAACAAATCATCAATGATATATTTATAATACTTGGAGCAATGTACAGTTTCTGAAAAAAAAAAAAAATCATGACAGCACTTTGAACTTCAAATTTACCTAAAACTCTGCAGGTTGTAGGCTGAGAGAGAGAATTTGGTTAAACTTCAATGTTCTCATTCAGGTTCTCACCAGACATACATGTACTATACAAAAAGAAGAACTTAATGGCTTTTGATAACTTAAGCTGATTGAGATATCAACAATTCTCATTTCATCACTCAAACCTTTCCTTATTTTATCGTTGGGAGAATTTGTATTCTGAGCTTGGGGGGGGGGATGTTGTAATATTATAGTAATACTCACATGTTAACAAAACTTCTATTGGCAAATTCAGAAGGGGCAATCCGGACTGTTGCTGCTTGATTCAAGACACTGAAATAGCTTGGACTGCGTGGTTGACCAAACGAAGCATTCCCTTGGAAAGGAGCAGGGCTGTTAAGGGGGCTTTGTCTCCATGCCGATTCATTTGCATTGTTCCCGAAACTTCTTCTACGAACTCTGGATAAGTGGCTCCCTTTGGAGAGCCTGAGGTCCGGGATGGGACATGAAACCCTGCATTGACCAAAAAAGAATGTGAAATTATCACTTTGATCTGACAAATTATATGTTGAACGCTGAAGGAACAAGATTCTAGCCAGGCTTGAGGTATGGAGCCTTGAAAATATCTTTCTCTTTTTGAGAAAAAGTAGCATGCAATCTCCTCAACCTGGTCAGACTATCAATGTTCCCCTAACACAGTTGCTTATTTTGTTTAGGGAAAATTAGGCCAATAGGAGATCTGGACATCCAGAGGCCAAACTTAAAGAACATTTACATGGTTTTAATCGTTTATATAAGCATACTTTAATCCAATATCGTGACATGCAAATACTGTCGTTTAAAGCTACGCATTCGTTATTGGCATGTATGAAATTATTGGTGTACAAACATTGTATGTACAGTGAGACCTGTATCCGTATTATTAACCAACCTTTCACCGACTTTCATCAAACAAAACTTCGTTTTAAAGTAGTGCTAGAATAATGGTCTAACTTGTAAAATACACGTGTGCAACATAAAATATTTTATTGAAAATTTGTCGATGCAATTTTCTATCAAGAAATTACGATTATATGACAAGGAAGCAATGTCTCATCAGCTCACAAAAAGCCTCATCAACAGTGTAGACCTTGATTCTTGTAATACAGTAGTCGAAAGTACTGTACATTCTCACCTGCTAACGTTGTAGTTGAGTGTTCTTGTCACTTCGGAAAGCAGTGGTCTTGGAGACTTCAGCGTGAAGTTCCCAGGGCATTTAGTTCTTAGAGCATCAGTAAACGGTGCGTCTAAACCGTCGTTATAAAAGTCTTCTTCCTCGTCGTTACGTGTTCCACCGCTGACAGTCTCTCGTTTTCCTTGATTTTCATCTCGATGAAACGTGAAGGCGAGCACAAGGAATGTGAACACTAAGAGAATACTCCAGAAAAATCCAAATAAAATCCACAGAAAACCTATTACGAAGAACAGCAAGGTAAGCATTCGGCGTTCAGCGCGGTCATATGCCATCTTCTACCAAAAAGAACCTCAAAAACCTTCACATGTCTTCAAAATATTGGAAAGGTCAAAATATTACGATACTGCGCATGAGCAGTTGAAGGCGCCACTTTTTGAACATAACCTCGTTTTCATGAAGATCCAGGCTTAGGAGCCTGGAAACGAATGCAATCATTTTGTAAGAGATCGAGAAATAATTCACGAATAGTTGAATATTAATAAGAGAACTGAAACCTGCCTGTTAAGTGTTTTTTTGTTTTTGCTTTTGCTTTTTTTTTTTGTTTTTTCTTTGAGATGTCTGTGTACACGATTACAGCGTTTTCGGTTAATTTTTTTGCCGCTCGATGGAACGATGGGTGGAAAGGAAATCCAATATCCCTAGCTCTTCCAATCTCCACCTCCCCAAAACAAGCTCAAGAAATGTTATTTTGAAGAAACGTACAGTTCCAGGACTTCAGTTACTAAATTTTACGGTATTAGAATATTCACTTCCCAGAATTTATAGGGGAGACCAACGCAGCAACTGCGCGGGGAACAACAGTGATGGTGGCGTTCTACAAGGATACGAGAATCGTTCAATCTGATTATATCAAAAGGTTCATGCATACAGACTTCACAAGGGGATACGGCAATTAAATCGAATATGTTGGCGATTTCCGTGTGATAATAAAGAGTGATTATTTAAGTCACGGCTGATTTTTAGAGGAACTCCATATGGCTTTACGGCAAGTAAATACGGCTGTTTCAGAGCCGCTGTACAGTTTCTAGTGAAAATTTTATGAGTTAATAAAGAGCGTCATGTTTAACTGGTAGGTCCGCGACCTTAGCTTGTGCAGCTGCTCGCGCTTAAATTTTCATTATGGAAAGGTCATTTTTACACTGGCCTACACTGGTGGGATCATGCCATACAATTATCTTAGCAGAGAGCGGGCCCGATCTGTCAATCTGAAAGACACAGCACAAAAGAAGCCGATTGGTCCGTTAACTTGGTTAAGGCTAGAACAATGAGAAACGTTTACTCATTCATAGCAGGGCATCAGTTGTGTGAGCAGGAGACGTCCCGGCTTTTTTCAAGGAAAGGAGGTAAAAAACAAAATCTTTCGTTATCTTTTTTTCCCGGCAAGAAATGAGTCTAATTCAAATAAAAAAGAGAAGAAGGAAACCGTGAGTAAAAAAGGAACCTGTTTGTGACTCTTACAGACTAAAGCCTTTCTCACTTAATTCCCTTCGGAGGAAACCAGCTACTGGACGGTTTGACTTTTGTCCCCAATTTTGAAGTTCCTATTTCACGAAACCATGTCATTCAACACTGGATATGTCTATAATATATTATCAGTTCTAGTTTTCAGGAAGTTTGCGGCTGCACTATGAAGCTCCTCTATTGCTTCGGCCTTATCGTGCTAATCGGCCGAGTCAGCTCAACGTTGGAGACGAACGCGAAGCACCAAAGCGCATTAGGAAAAGGTTTCTATCTACCAGGCAGGAACATCATCGAAGACTCGTTCATCGGTGGTATGAACATATTCGAAGAGGCCCTTCCCCCAGAATGCATCGAGAGGACCAAACCTGGCTCTACGGGGAAAATAAGCAGTGACGTGACGTTTTATAAAGACACCAAGTCGTTCTACAATCAAATTGGGGCGTCGCTTGGTTTATCAGGCAGCGCGGCAAGCTACTTCACCTTTAGTGGAGCGCTGGAGTATGTGGCGGGAACTGAGAGCAATTACTCCGTCTCTGGTACATCGGTGAACATTAAAAGCACTAAAGAAGTGATGGCCTTGTCACAGAATTGCATAAACAAGCAGCCACTGTCCACTCACTTGCTCGAAGCATTCGACCGACTTCCTATGAAGATATCTTACCCCAGAGCTTCTGTTTCGTGGGATGCTTACGCTACTTTCCTGAAATCAGTTGGCTCGCACATCGCAACTCAAGTGATTTATGGTTCACAGTTGACTGAGTGGGAGTTTTCTGAGGCAAGTAAAGACTATTCAAAGAAAGAGCTAACGGCCAGGGCGTGTCTCAGTCTATTGAATGGGACCGGTGTTCCCATAGACATCGGTTTCGACGCATGCTCCGGATTTAGTAACAAAGACCTCGAAGCCGCAGCGAACGTGTATACAAAGAGCGTGTTATCGGTAATAGGGGGAAGTGTGGACACACAAACCAAAGTGCGCAATAAGGAGTCGAGAACGGAAGAAGCGATCACACAGTTACTGAAGGAGGGAAAAGGAGATTCTGCTGGTGCGATGGGTTACAAATGGAAGGCGCTGTATGATATTCTGCTGCAGAGATTTCCTGATGGAGACAGGTTTGTCAAGTTTTGTTTCTTAGCAACTCAGTCTAAATTGTGACAGTTTGGTTTCTGCGAAGTTTAAGCCCCAGGACCACTCTTGCGCAAGTCGCCTCCGTCGCTCGGCTCTCGTTCAGTCTCTCTCTGTCACTCTACTTTTCTCGCCTCTCCGACCCCTATTCACTCGCCTATGCCACTGCATGCCTGTTATCTCCCTGTAATCTGTGATCTTATATCGGAAATTGGAGCATTAAGTTTTCATGCAGTCAAGCTACATGTTTGCGGCCACTGTTTAACCTTCGTATCAGGCCAAAGGTCGTCTCGACCGACTGTAACATCACCGTTACAACTGTTTCTTATTTCTTGCAACAGGAACATCAAGGCCAAGAACCTACGAATGTACTATGAGGGAATGAAAAGCTACGGGTGTCAGCTCATTGAAGCAGGAGAAACGACCCTCCGTGAGTTTGTGTTGAACGAAAAACACGGCGACCCAACCGACTTCCAATGTCGCGTCCCAGGAGAAGGTTGCCACGCCGACAGCGACTGCCACTTCGTTCTGGGACGAATCGGTTGTTATTGCTACGGTCGGAGCTGCATTGAAAAAGTCGCCACGACCATGCACGGAGAAACTAGAGAAGAACGAAAAATCAGGCAGACAAGAAGCGAGGGATACGACAAGGGGGTCAACAAAAGCTGTTATCTCAAAGGGCATTGCAGATGTGACAAGAAACATTTGGCTCCTGAGTGGGAAACGGTCTGGTCGTACGGATCAATTACCAAGAAGGGCAAAGTCCACTCGGCTCTAAAAAAGTACAAGTCATCCGAGAAACAGCCAGATGATGGCAAGAAAGAAGAAGGGTCTGCAGTGTCTCCATAACTTTGTGTGAACTTTGTTATGGGAACGTTTGGATAAATAGAAACGAAATGACGAGCCATCGAGAAGCTGAAAACATTAAAATTTAATCGCAATAGTAGCAATTGTTTTCTATTCTCTCCCCTTTCCATCCATAAGTGTCTTATTAAACGATCAAACTTAGTAAGACAATCTCCAAATTTGTTCTGTTCATTCTTGGACGGGTTTGATTGAAATCGTTAAAATTATCATTTACTGCCTACTAAGTTTTATGATGTTGCACACCAAAGTCCTGCTCTCGAATCAATATGGCGGCGGTTTTGAGCTATCACGGCAATCCTTTGTTAGTTTAAAATGGAGTCTTTGGAAATACCTCGTGGCAATGAAACAGTAAACGGGGATTATTGGAGAACGGCCACTTTGCGTGTATATACTCTAGGGAGTAACCCACTTACCAAAACAGTTCGTTTGTGCGGGTAACGGCAAAGTAACTGCATTCGGCCCAGGCCATCCGCGTGGGGAACTGAACTGTCTTGCGGTGATGTTTAATTATTTGGGAGGATAAACCATTTTTAAACGCCATGGACGACTTGACAGATCAACAAGATACGGCAAAAGAACGGCGTTTGGTGCCGGTTCTGAAAGCCCTTACCCTATTTCAGACCAAAAATATACGATTCAGACCTTTCTCAAAAGACGTTTCGCCTGTTGGCTACAATATATTTATCTACAAACTTAGTCCAGTCTAAAACTTTACCTGATCCCACCCCCCCCCCCCCTCCCCCCACCCAAACTCGAAGTTGAACTAAAAGTAACATTGTAAAGCACGAGGAGGTGGGGGGGGGGGGGGGGGGGGGGGGTGGGGGGTGGGTGGTGGAGGATGTGATCATTTGAATCTCTGACTTAATAGCATATAAATGTGACTGTGATCTGCTATTTTTGGTATGCAAAGACTTTTGTCTCCGATTCACTAATGGTTTACTAATTTGAGAAAAGAAAGTTTGAAAAAAAGAAATTTTGCTATGATTTTCGTTGTCTCAAGCTGGAGTGGATTATGAAGGGAAGCATCTCTAACTTTTGTTCGGCTTTTTAGTAAACATTTCATAAGTAGTAACAAGCATCCATGTTGATAAGCACAGGACGATAAGGGTGTAAGGGTTTAAAGGTAGGCGACTTTTTAAATGGAAAGGTCACTTGCATATATGGCTGGTGCCGCACAGTGCCTGGCCGAGTAGAGGGCGGAGCTTATCTGTTAACCGGAAAACCTATTCTGCTGGTAGCCGTGCAAAGGAATCTGATTGGTCCGCTAACTTACCTAAAGCAAAAGGAACAAGCAAAGTACATTTATTCATAGTACAGAATCAGTTCTGTCAGCAATTGAGAGTCCTGGTCAAGGTCACAGTTTTCATCTCAGGTACGAAAGCGTTCTGTTGAGGTAAAAAAGAACCCATGCTTTCGTTATCCCCCATTTTTTTTTTTTTGCCGAAACATTTCATAATTATAAAAGGAACAGTTTGAACTAAAATACTCCCTTAGAAAAGAAGAAGGAATCAATCAACGCAAAGGAAACCTATTGTAATGATATTTTAAGGACTATTTAGCTATTTTTAAAGGCAATTGAAATTGTAATCTGTTCTGGCCTTTTTCACTTGGGAAACGGCAAATTTATATGAAAGAATTAAGAAAGAATCAAAGTACAAAGAGAAAATTAAAATCTCTTATTTGTCCTACAACATATGCATAAATTCATGCAAGGAGAGATGACAAGGAAGTTAGATAACTATAAAAATCTGCACAGAAGAAAAGAAAGAAAGAAAGAAGAAAACAGTGCCACACAGTGAAAAAAAACAAAGTAAAACAAAACAAAACAAATTGGCAGAAACAGTTTCTCATAATTATTATATCTTTCCTTGGTCACTGACACGTTTGCATTCTAAAAGCAGTTTTGACGGTAAATCGCGAACAAAAGTTTTGTTTCACACAATTTAAACTATCAGTTTTTTTCACTGTTGTAGTCTAAAACCTCCCTCCCCCCCCCCAAAAAAAAGTTTGTTTTGATGTCAAGGTTTGCACTGACAAGTAACATTGTAACTTATTAATTATGGAGAAGAACTGGAAGAGGAATGGGGGATGGGGGACTGGTGTCCTCAATGCCTCATAAATTGATCTGTTCCTTTTGGTATGTGTCCCCAGGAATCAGTTTATTTTGTTGCAACCTCTAACTCCTGGAGCAACTCCCTAACTTGAGAAACAATGCCATTCAATAACACTTCAATTATTCTCATTTCCAGTTTTCAAGAAGTTTGTGGCTGCATGATGAAGCACATGCTTTGGTTCGGCCTTGTCGTGCTAATCCTCGCCAGTTCAGCGTTGGAGACGATTGCAGAGCACAAAACCGCTTTAGGAAAAGGTTTCTATCTGCCAGACAGAAACATCATCGAAGACTCGTTTATTGGTGGTGTTGACATATTTGAAGATACCCTTCCCCCAGAATGCATCGAGGAAAGCAAGCCTGGCTCTACGGGGAAAACAAGCAGTGACGAGACGTTCTACAAAGATACGAAGTCGTTCTACCATGAAATTGGGGCGTCGCTGGGTTTATCAGGCAGCGTGGCAAGCTACTTCACACTAAGTGGAGCGTTGAATTATGTAGCGGGAGATCAAAGCTCTCACTCCGTCTCTGGTACATCCATAAAAGTTAAAAGCACTAAAGAAGAAAAGGCCTTGTCACAGAATTGCATAAACAAGCAGCCACTATCCAAACACGTGCTCGAAGCATTCGACCGACTTCCTAAAACGATCACTTACCCCAGAGCTGATGTTTCGTGGGATGCTTACGCCACTTTCCTGAGGTCACACGGCTCGCACGTCGCGACTCAAGTGATTTATGGTTCACAGTTGATTCAGTGGGAGTTCGCGCGATCAGATGAGGAGTATTCAAAGAAGGACCTAACGGCCAGGGCGTGCCTCAGTCTATTGAATGGGACCGGTGTTCCCATAGACATCGGCGTGGACGCATGCTCCGGATTTAGTTACAAAGACTTCGAAGCCGCAGCGAACGTGTATACGAAGAGCATGTTATCGGTAATAGGGGGAAGTGTGGACACGCAAACCAAAGTGCGCACTAAGGAGCTGAGGACAAAGGAAGCGATCACAGAGTTGCTGAAGGAGGGAAAAGGAGATTCTGCTGGCGCGATCGGTTACAAATGGAAGGCGGTGTATGATATTCTGCTGCAGAGATTCCCTGATGGAGACAGGTTTGTCAGTGTTTTTTTTTTCTTAGCAACTATAGTTATAAAATGCGACAGTTTTGGGCCTGTTAGCCCCATTGATATTCTTGTGCAGGCACCTCTGCCTTATCTCCCTCCTCTATTGCAATCTCTCTTAACCTGTTGCTCTCCTCTCCCTCCCCACTGCCCCTTATGTCCCAATAATTGGTGTGATATTTAAGGAACTGTAGAACAATTTTCTTAGTCAAGCTTCGCATGTGGGCACTGCATAAAACAGGCGGTTAAAATTGTCCTGGGCCTGTTTGTCATGCCTGTTACAATCGACGTTCTTACTCTTACAGGAACATCAAGGCCAAGAACTTACGAATGTACTACGAGGGAATGAAAAGCTACGGGTGTCAGCTCATTGAAGCAGGAGAAACAACCCTCCGTGAGTTTGTGTTGAACGAAAAACACGGCGACCCAACCGAGTTTGAATGTCGCATCCCAGGAGAAGGTTGCCACGCCGACAGCGACTGCCACTTTGATCTTGGACATGTTGGTTGTTATTGCTACGGTCGAAGCTGCATTGAAGAAGTCTCCACAACAGTGCACGGCGTAACTAGGAAAGAACGAGCAATCAGGAAGACAAGAAGTGAGAGTTACGACGAGGGGGTCAACCGAAGCTGTACTCTCAAGAAACTTACTTGCACGTGCGAGAAAGAAAAGTTGGCTCCTGAGTGGGAAACGGTTTGGTCGTACGGATCAATTGCCAAGAAGGGCAAAGTCCACTCAGCTCTCAAAAAGTACAAGGCATCCAAGAAACACCGAGATGATGGCAAGAAAGAAGAAGGGTCCGCAGAGTCTTCATAATTTTAGGCGGACTTTGTTGCGGGAGCCTTGTTAACTTAGTTTAAGTATGTTGTAGGCAGATAGAAACGAAAATGACGAGCTCTCTTGAAGCTGAAATTACCTTAATAAGGTTTAATAAAATCAGCTGTGCACATCCCCTAAGCTAGTTTCTCTTTTCAAGTTCTTGTTCTATTCCTTCAACCCATTTCAAACGTGGGCGTGGCGTTCTGCAAGGGGCGAAATACAGTCAATCTGTTGGCAGCAAACTGGATAGTTCAAGAACTGATCAAAAGATACTTCACAGGGGCGGGGGGCGATTAAAAAGTGCTTCGACAATTTGTGTGAATGACTGTGCGAATATGTGAGAAACGGATTTTGTGGAGGAAAATAATACGGTAAACATAGTTTACAACTGAGCCGCTGGAGTTTTTGGGTAAAAGTCCAATAAGTTTAAATTAAACCGTTACAACCTACGGAAAGTATCGGTTAGGCGCTTAAAGATCCAAAACTTTGTCTTCTACTCATGCTTGGGCGCCGTGCTTAAATTTTTGATGGTAAGGCCGTGATGTGTGCGCTGGTGCCGCACAGTGACCGAAGAGAGGGCGCGGTTTGTCTGTCAATCTGACAGGCATTTGAGGAAAAGAGGCTTCACTTATGCTGGTAGTTGCGCAAAAGAAGCCGATTGGTTCGCTAACTTACCTAAGCTAACGCAGTGGGCAACGTTTGCTTATTCATAGGGCGTCGTCATTTCTCTCAGAAGGAGACGTTCCGAGTTTTATTTCAGGAGAAGAAGCAGTAGTGGTTTTGAGGTAAAAAAGAAAAAACATTCTTTCGTTGTTCATTCTATTTCCTCCTTCTCTAATTCAAAAAAGAACGGATTGAACTAAAATACTGAGAAAGGAAGAAGGAATCCAATGAATGAAAAAACTATTGCAGCAATATAGAGGATAAAAAGGAGATACGATAAGGGAACTACAGTACTACAATAAGATAGGTTTAAAATATCAGCCAACAAATACACCGAAGCACCACGTACGCAGTTTAAAAAAATACGGGATTAATTTTTAATTTGTCAAGCAAGAAACTGGAAAGTGAGAGAAGACGAAGTGTTCACGCTGTTGTTGAAAGGAGTTAATTGCTTAAGTTTGCATTCTAAATAAACTTTAAGTAATAGTAATAACTTAAAGTAATAGATCGCGGGGACAGAGGTCTTGGGAATATTAAATAATGTATCTACTTTTCCTATATTTTCTAAAACCTTCTCCTATAGTTCCTCGAACTGGTGTTTCCATTGATGCCAAGCTGCTGTTCGAGCTGCAACTAACATTGTAATTACGTAGGGGGGAGAGGGGTTAGTGCTCTGACTTAATGACATATGAATGTGGCCTGCTTTTTTGGTATGTGAACCAATGGTCTTTGTTCCTGACTTGCGTATACCCCTCGCTTTATTCGATGGTTCTCATTTCCAGTTTTCAGGAATTTTGTGGCTGCACTATGAAGCATCTGCTTTGGTTCGGCCTTATCGTGCTGATCCTCACCAGTTCAACGTTCGAGACGAGCGTGGTGCAGCACAAAACGGCTTTAGGAAAAGGTTTTTATCTGCCAGAAAGGAACATCATCGAAGACTCGTTTATCGGTGGTGCGAATATATTCGAAATGGGTTCAATACTCCCTGAAAAATGTCTCGAGAGGACCAGACCTGGCTCTACGGGGAAAATAAGCAGTGACACGACGTTCTACAAAGATACAAAGTCGTTCTACCATCAAATTGGGGCATCCCTTGGTTTATCAGGAAGCGTGGCAAGCTACTTCACACTCAGTGGAGCGTTGAGGTATGTAGCGGGAACCAGAAGCAATTACGCCGTCTCCGGTACATCCCTGAATGTTAAAAGCATTAAAGAAGTGATGGGCTTGTCACAGAATTGCATAAACACGGCGCCACTGTCCAAACAAATGCTCGAAGCATTCGACCTACTTCCTACAACAATCTCTTTCCCCAACGCTGATGTCGCGTGGGATGCTTACGCCACTTTCCTGAATTCGTATGGATCGCACGTCGCGACTCAAGCGATTCATGGTTCACAGTTAATCCAGTGGGAGTTTGCGCGGGCAGATAAGGAGTATTCACAGAAAGAGCTAACGGCCAGGGCGTGCCTCGATCTGTTAAATCAGGGGTCAACCAATCCCACGGAAACTGGTGTGGGCGCATGCGCTGGAGTGAGTACCACGGATCTCGAAGCCGCAGCGAACGTGTATACCAAGAGCATGTTATCGGTAATAGGGGGAAGTGTGGAGACACAAACCAAACTGCGCAATAAGGAGTGGAGAACGGAAGAAGCGATCGTACAGTTGCTCCAGGAGGGAAAAGGAGACAACGCAGGCACGATTGGTTACGAATGGAAGGCGCTGTACGATATTCTGCTGCAAAGATTTCCTGATGGAGACAGGTTTGTCTGGTTTGTCTGAAATGCAACAGTCTGGTTTCTGCGTAATCAGTAAGCCCCAGTGCTACTCTTATACAAGCAACTCTGTCTCTGTTTCACTGTTTTGTCTCTATACCGTTCTGCTGCAGAAGTTTTCTGATGGAAACAGGTTGGCCTGTTTGTTTTTGCTTGATTTCTACATGTGCTACTCTGTCCTTGTTTCTCTGCCTCTCTCTAAAAATTATAATTAGCTTTAGCAATACCTTGTGTAAACCAGGCCAATAAAGCCTGTATATATTTCCTAAACTGAACTCTGGTTTGCCTCCCCTGCTCCCTTTCTATCCGGGGCAAATTTATACCAGAATTATGTACAAGGGTAACAATTTCGACCCTAGAATGGTATTATGCGCAGCTGAAAACAAAAAGGTTGATATGCGCAATGTAAGTCAATAAATTATTAATGGTATTTTAAAAGTTACTCAAGTTGAAGCCCAGGGCGGAGCCTCCCCACATAATAACTTTTTCGAGTGTCCTTCTTGTTGGACGGGTGTGGCTACTAAACCAATAGTCCCTTGAGCTTTATTCAGTCACCGTTACAACTTTATTTTTTCCTGCAACAGGAACATCAAGGCCAAGAACCTACGAATGTACTACGAGGGAATGAAAAGCTATGGCTGTCAGATCATAGAATCAGGACGAACGACCCTCCGCGAGTTTGTGTTGAACGAAAAACACGGCGACCCAACCGAGTTTGAATGTCGCGTCCCAGGAGAAGGTTGCCACGACGACAGTGACTGCCACTTTGCCGCTTTAGGTTGTTATTGCTACGGTCGTAGCTGCATTGAAAAGGTCACCACGCAAGTGAACGGCGAAGAGAGAGAACAACGAGCAATCAAGCAGGAGCGAAGCGGGAAAAGCAGCGATGGTGTCAACAGAAGCTGTTATCTCAAAATGGGACAATCATGCAAGTGCGACAAAGAAAAGATGGCTCCTGAGTGGGAAACGGTCTGGTCGTACGGATCACTTGTGCAGAAGAAGGGAAATGTCCCATCAGCTGTCAAAAAGCACAAGGCATCCGAGAAAGAGCTAGATGAAGGCGAGAAAGAAGGATCTGCAGTGTCTCCATAATTGTTTGAACTTTGTTGTGGGAGCCATAGCTCTGACATATGTTCGGACGAACAAACAAAATGATGAGCATTCTAGAAGCTGAAAAAAATAAATCTTTTTAGAATTAGCTTTACATCCTCTCTAAGTTTTGAGTAAGTCTCTCAGTACACGGTTTCGATTTATTTTAAACTTGTATACCTTCTAAAGGTCTGAAGTTCCCGCTTCCTGTGCCCTTTTTTTACACTCCCAGTTTCCGTCCTCGGCATTCACCGAAAGCGATCGTGTTATTTTACCAGAGGCTACGTTTTTGGCCAGAAAGTTTCAAGGACATCCTGTACCGCCTACCCCAGTCCTATGGAGGGTGATCCCCGCCAAAATTAAATATGGCGTTATTCAATGCTAAAGTTTCATGGTGCAATCCATTAGTCACATAATCATCCTGGCTTTTTAAATGGCTCAATTACATTATGACATGCTATCTTTTATTTATTCGATTGCGTTATGACTGCATCGCGCGATGCTTACGTCACATGCTTTCTGACGCTCAGTTCACCAGTTTTAGACAAAATTGCGAAATTCTGTCAGTCAAGTGTTGTCGTAAACGGTTATCAACATGGAAAACATAGAAGGGCACTCTACTGGCAATTCATTCTCAAGAGCAGTCAATTTGTTGGAAGCAACAAGATTGCTCTCAGATTCATCCGTCTCCATCGGGGTCTGGAACTCCCAACAGAGACCCTCCTGATCAGAATCAAGGGGCTACCGTCCCCGGTGGCGTAATGCAAAATTTTCGCTCCCTTTTCCAGCCGTATCCCGCCGCTCCTTAGTCCTCAAATTCTAGGCGACAGGTTGCAACGCGAGGCAAACACCAAACCCGCCACAAATAACGCAATTTTATACCCTTACAAAAATCCACAAGCCACTAAATCCGGTCGGAAGACCGATCATTTCCGGCTGCGAAGGCCCTACAGAAAAACTGTCGTCTTTTGTCGACAGACTACTTCAGCCAATAGCCAAAACACAGATGTCGTATCTAAAAGATACTACAGACTTCATCAACTTCATAGAGAGGACAAAAGTCCCAGAACAAACAACTACTTTATCAATGGACGTTACGAGCCTGTACACAAACATACCGCAGGAAGAGGGAATAAACGCAGTGTGCAATGCATACAAGGAATTTTACAGCAATAACCCTCCTATCCCGTCACATTTTCTCAGAGAGCATGTAATTGAGCCATTTAAAAAGCCAGAATGTAATTATGTGACTGATGGATTGCAACATGAAACTTTAGCATTGAATAATGCCATGTTTAATTTTGGCGGGGATCACTCTCCATACAGTCCCGCACCCTGTTCCCCCTCCCCCTCCCCCACGGCCCACACTCAAATAACAAGACGTATAACTTCGAATCTAAAGTGTTTTAATTTGCTTCATAAATTTGCAAAATGATTACACTTTTGTTAATCCTTGTCCTATCCAATTTTTTCAAGTATGTGCAACTAACGATGCAGGACAGTGATTACGCAACATTTAAGAAGCACACGTGGTGTTTGCAGGACATTCTGAATTTGAACGATTTTAAAACATGAACTGCGACAGTCTGAGTTCCTTCAGCTACTACACTGAGCTTGTGTTCATCTAAATGAGAAGCTGAACAAGAGCGGCAATAGAAACGACACTAATGAGAGCTTTGATGGCGTCTCCGCCACTTGGGACGGTAGTGGGAGGGACGGTGGACGGCGAGCCAGTGTTGTTGCCAAACAAAGTGTCTACCACCGCATCATTAGGATTTGGCCCTGAGAAATCCAAATTCAAGCAATCATGGGCTTTTTCGCTTTTCTTGTACGCAAAGGACTCTCCCCAGATGCTGTTGCACATATCTTTTCCGTCGGTGTAAACGGCGCTCATTTTCTTACAAGTTGCATTCACCGGGCAACTGCTTGGCTCGGTGGTATAATCGAAGTCCGTCAGCCAGTTCTTGGCACAGGTGAGGTCATCCTTGCAAGCGTCGAACCAAGAATCGCAGAAACCTGAGCATAGGGGGGCGTTCTTGAAGGCATCAGGGAAAGACGGATTCCTCCAGAACCACACATTTGGCGAGCAGCGATAGAAGCACTCTACTTTCACCATGAAAGCTTCGCATCGTTTCGTGAGATTCTTCTTGCACGGAGTCCAACTGAAGTTTCCCACACGTGTCACAGGACTGGTGGCGAGTTGAGAGGTGAAGGCTGCCGTACAACAAGACTCATTCTTGTACGCCGTGCAAGCGGCAAATCCATCGCCTTCAGCGGACGGTGCTGCCTTGTGCTTGTTTCCTGGTAAGCATTTGCCAGTGTGGAAAGCTTGGACACAACTGAGAAGTGCCAGGGAGGCGCAAAATGTGAGCAGTGCGAAATTCATTCTGAGGGACTATACCGCCTGTCGATTTAGTTCACCCGCACTCTCTGACGACCAAAGTGAAAAGGACGCTTGAGATTCAAACACGAGCTTTTGTTGTGCATTTCGCAATTGTGCGACCTGTTCAATGTCCAAACTGACGTTTCCCTTCTTTCTCTGGCACCCCCACCCATGATCCCCCATGGAATGGAACGGTGCGTATTTGGTCCGTTCCCGCAAATCGGCGAATTATGGACACCGTAAAAAGCAAACAAACAAAAAAACAATATAAATGATAGGCCAAATGATGTTTTCTGAATCGATTTTCAAGAATCAAAGGACAGCACACTTGTAGCCGAACCATGCGGTATAGATTTGTGTTTATGGACTTTGAACCGGAACTTGCGCCTTCAATACCGCAGCGGGGCATCTCCGCATTTCCTGTTTGATTGAGAGTCGATCTTCAAGAATCAAAAGATAGCACACACAGCACCATGCGGTATTGATTTGTATTTATGGACCTCTCTCCTCCGCAGAGCCTTCTTTGTTAGTTTTGTACTTGATTTTCGTGTGGGAAAAGCGCGCGTGGACCTGGGAGCCTGGAAGAGAGAATCTCGCGCGCCTTCCCCTCCCCCTCCCAAGGGAGCCTCTGCGAAGGAGAGGTTTATGTCCTGTGAACCGGAACTCGCGCCTTTAATACCACATCGGGGCGTCTCCACATGGCCTGGTTTGATTGTTTCGATTCGATCTCCATCCTCTCCCGGGGGTTCACGTATTGTTTGTTTGTTTATTCACCATTTTTGTCATAACAAATTAATTACTGTACACTGGTATATTTAATCGATACAATGCAACGAATACAACGTATCTTGGTAGTTTCAGGGGGTGAGGCACATTTACCAGTCTCGAATAGCGAATGGAAAGCTGTTGAAGTGTCGGCTCTTTTGTCATATTTAGTCGAGCTGTCAATACGGTGGGGCATTTTCCCTGATAAACTGTGCTTGCATAGAGTTTGAAATAAATACTCGTGAAAAACCAGTGATTGTGAATAAGATTGCTCTTGGTGTGGAAGTGGGTACATCAGACTTACACCTGACACGCACCCCACAGTCCTTTTTTTAAATATATATTGTATGCATACATATTAATCTACTATTCAAATAAAGATATAAATATATACAAATATACAGTAGTCCGACCGAAAGCGCCACATTCTTCATCCGGGTATTTCATTTGTGCGGTCGTGGGCCTGGCACGAGTATCATCTGTATATTATTTTGATGCAGACCGCCGCCGGTTCTTTGTTGAACTTTAGTACATGTCCTTGATCGTGTCCAGGATGACTGCAGACTTTCCACACTTGCCCTACTTGGCACTCTATATTGTGTCGGCAGGCCTACTTAGTTCCGATTCGCGCGGAGCTACTCACTGGAAGTTGAACGAATTTGAAGGCGTTGTGCGGGCAACAGATACCAACGACATACTGAAATCTGACCCGGTTTTATCCATCTTGACGAAAGGCAATCCGCCGAAAGTTGCCACGAATAAGAAGACGAGCTGCGATCACTGCGCCAAGAGTAGATCTCATGGCGCAAGGTAAGAAAGCTCTCGTTGGCTTGTGTTATTTCTCGAGCAATATCTCTTCGATCTCATGTCTCTACTGGCCTGTTTGACAACAACAGGTATCATTTTTTTTGAGACTGTCAGTGATTTTCTATCGCAGTTTCGAATATGACTATGATGCAAATGTAGTGGATCACTTTCTCGTGGAGTATTATGTGTGAATAAAGGTTTTCCCCTGCACCTCTGGGTGCGCGTGAATTTGATGCTGTTTAAAAAAAAGAAACCCAAACATACATACAGTGCTTCATTGATGTATTGGCAGTGATCGAAAGTGATTGTGAAAACTTTTGCTGACAACTTGCACGTTTTTTTTTTTAGCTTGATTAGCTTTTTAGATAGGCCTGTTTCTTTCCACTTCGGTAAAGTACTTATCACGAAGAATGCTTGACTCATAACAAAACATTGTCGTCATATTTGCAGCCAATTTATTCGTATCGTGGGAATTAAAATTCTCTCCACGCCAAGGCCGTAAAGTAACACATAATTTCGCAAATATATTTCGTTCATAAGCCACATAAAGGCAAACATTGGCGATAAGATCATAATCTGTAGGTTGGGTGTGTTTGTATAAATGTGTTTGTTGTCTTTGCGTTGAAATGTGTCTTTGCACCTGCTCTTAAAAGTTAGTTGCGTGTCTTGGTCTGTTTTAAATGTTTACCGGTCTTTTTTTTTTTTTTTTAATTCCTGCACTGCAATCAGAAACTTTGTCTTTGCAAAGTTTATTCGTCGACATTCAGGGGAAGTAACGTGGAATATTTTAACAAACTTGTAAAAACTGCACATCCTGAAAGTAATAAATTATTCAGTTTTGAATGTTGTGATTGAAATTAACATGATGATGTACTGCATTTATAATATTATGGATGTGGTTTTTGGTTTCAAGTTTCTCTAGCAAAATTTGTACTTTGATAAACATTTTGATAGTATTAAAACTCAGAACTTCTGAGCTTCTCGACACATTGATGTGGCTGTGTTTTAATAATTTCATAAAAAGTGTGAACTAATGTTTTTAGCAAGTGCTAATGTTCAAAACATCAGCTTACATTATCTTTTTGGCATTAAACCTAATAGTTTATTCCACAATATTGACACATAACTGTTGTTTAAATATCTAATGCTAATGGAGAGTGAGGGGGATTATGGAATATGAGACAGTGCAATAATCTGTAAAACCTGTTGGAGATGATCAGTGGGAATGTAGAGAAGGCCTGCCAATAAACCTGACTTTCTGTAGTGAACATGCGTGTGGAGCTCTTCCAAACGTTTTGGATGAGTTAAAGCAGTTCTTTTGCCCCAACAAGTGAGTTGTACGACTGGATGCAGTTTGGGAAAATACCATCTGTGTTTGACCCCAAGATATTGTGTTGTTGGCAGCCTTTCTCAAAGTATGAATGATGGGGAGTATATTTTGTATATTCAATCTGCAGCTATTTTCTGCATTTCTCTTCACAGTCCAGTCGTGAGTGCCGCAGGTCCAACAGCACTGGAACTTTTCCAGACACCTTCACTGACCTGTGGTTCACCTGCCAATGAAACAGTTTACGATCATCTGGAGGGAATTGCCCAGCGACACTTACATCGTCCTTATGCAGAACCTGAAGTGGCAATGATCTTTAAGAAAAACGAGATGGAGGACATCGATTTAAATGAGATAGAAAATCACCTCCTCAGAGGAATTCAAGAGGTACCAAGAACCTGCCAACTCTCCTAAGTCTCACCCTGTGTCACATCTCTGTGCCCACTCATGTTTTGTAATTAATTTTGAGTCAGGTTTCTTGGCAAAAGTTGACTTGAGTTCCAATCTACTGTACTGTACGTCCCCTCCCCCACAGAAACCTACACCTAGAGTGTATTGTTTGTCATTTTTGACAATAGTCAGCACTTTACAACTATTTTAAAATAAAGATGATTGCTGGGAGAAAAATGTATTTCTGTAGAGTTCCTTATTTCTTTTTTACAACAGTAAAGTAATGTCATATGGTTGATAATCTTTTCTGTTTTTCTAGAGCCCTACATCTGTCGTACTTTGCAATCAGATTGGGAACTTCTGGAGAATTAGAGGAAGCACATACCACTCGATCGAGTGCTTTAGAAAGGCACTGGCACAGTCACCCAACAATGCAGATGTCTTACTGAATCTTGCCAGAGTGTTATTCAACCTGAATTTTCTTGAAGATGCCATCTATTTAACACAGCAATCACTTGAGATGCAACCGTCAGACCACAATTGCTGGCTACAGCACTTTACTCTTGGTGAGATCTTGAAAGCCAGTGGGAAGACAGAGCAAGCAGGCATACATTTCCAACAAGCACTGGAACTGAATCCATCATTTCATCCAGCAGAAGTTCACCTTAGAGAAATTGGGCTGCCGTCTACGTCACCAACAAACACTTACACATTTCTAATTATTGGGTTCTTAGTTGTGGTTGTGCTGGCAGTTGTTTATTTCATGACACTGGCCAGTGAAAACCGAGCATCAAAATGCTCAAAGGTCCCAGTCTGGGTCGATGGCAAAAGACCAAAGAAAAGGCTTTCAACATAATGCAATGGTGAGTCTGTGACAAAACAAGTGAGGATACAATGTATGAACCATTTTTGTTGACTTATTGATTGCGCTGTAGCTTGAGATTTAAACAGACAGGTTTTCTGCCTTTTGCTTTCCAATCAGAATTTAGCTCTCAAAAAATACAGTGAAGTCAGGGGAAATTAGACTCTTCTTTCGTGATTTCATATTGGTCACTGTTGAGATGGCCTCTGACATCATGGAAGTTTTTTATCTGCCTTGCAAAGTAAGTGGGGTGGAAGATCTCTCTGTTATATGTATCTTGATTTTTACGGCTAGCAATCAAATTTTTTTTTTTTATAAAATGCCTTTGAGCAAACATTCAAAGCCATTCGTTTACCATACCTTTTTCAGCCTCAGTTCAAAGTTTTTTCTCCTAAAATAATCAGAGCAGAACTTCTCCTTTCATTCTATAGTCAGCTATTTGTAGTTTAGTGTGGAGAATATAGTAGATTATCTCTAGGCTCAGTCCCCAGCTGTCAGGATTGCAGGCCACAAAACACAGATGTCTTGGGAATAAGCCTAGCAATCTTTTGCTTGGGTTCTAATCTCTAAACCTGCCAACTCACCCGAATGTGTGCCCCATCTCCTGGTTAAATATTTTGTTGAGCTTGGTATCTCTAATTCTCCTGACAACTATCAGCAACTTTCAGCTCATTTTGGCAGGTTGTCAAAGTGATAATTTGATTCAGACCAAAGTCATTTTCTACATCATCCCTGGCCAAACAGACTCCCAAGTCCAGCCAACTCAAGCCAAGCTTTTGACTTGGACCTCTTTTGACCACCTACTTGACTTGATGTGGCTCAACTTTGATCAAGCTCAAATGCCCAGCCAGGTCGACCCAAGTTTTTGATCATTTAATCACTCAAGTCAAGCCAAGGTGATTGCATTATCTCTTGAACTTGTTTTGGCATTCTTGCAACTGGGTACTGTTAATAATGCAACCTGCGTGCAAGTTAATTCCCAGCGATTTTACAAACTTGGGTCAAGTTGGCTAGACTTGGAGTGTTTGGCAATTAACATTTTGCTTACTTCCAATCACGACAACATATTACTAGTTTAATAGTAATATTATCCTGAAACATGTGCCTCAATGCACATTCAGTTGATGGATTTTCTAATATTATGTTCACCTTATGCACACATTTGCTCAAAGGCATTTTAACTGTAAAAACTTGTTTTTTCACTTGTTCTGTGACCATTTATTTGTCCACAGGGACTGGCCTTTTTATGCTACCAGCATTAGGTTTCTTGCTCGAGATTGTTTTTGTATTTATGCTGAGTGGGCAGTGCTTCAATCTTTATATTATGAATTTCATATCAAATATTTGTGATAGAGTTTATGGTAGCAGTTTTTAATAAAGTGCACAGAGTGTTTTGGCAGATCAATAAATGTGTTGTTTCAAAATTATCAAGATCTCTCCTGGGGTGGGGGAATTTATAGAAATTTTGTACAGTGGATTAATAGGCTCCACCCAGACTTTCAACCCCTTGCCCTATTAGGACATTCATGTCAATATTGTTTATGCACAACTCTGTACATGTATACAGAAATGCATGTCAAGCACACATCAAGGAGAACAGAGGTAAACAAGCCTGAAGCCTGCACATGACAATGCATGCAATAAGTTTCAAAGACCTCAACTGAAACAATTCAACCAAAATGGACAAGTTTTCCATGCCAGTTATAAGCTCCACCCACTGTTTTGCCCATCATAGGGAGTGTCCTACCCCCTCCCCCTATTCCCTACCCATACCCTGTAATTTCACTGTGATAGCAGTATCGCTGCTATTGACCTTATGTTCTTTTTGTGAGTGTTTCGGATCAAAATGATGTGGATCCACACATGCAAAACAAAGATTATGCAATATATAAAAATCTGGGTTTTGAAGACAGTGATGCCTTACATCGTTTTTCCATGGGAGGGTCCTTCAATCAATATGGTCGGTATCTTTATTTTGACAAGATTCTACTTACAGACCATTCTTGCTTGCATGTACATAGTACATAAGTTATAACTTGGCTGACTTTGGTTTTGTACCGTGACTGTATTTATTTTATCAACTATACAGTAAAGTGCATAAAAATTAGGAAAATATTCTGTTTTAAAGATAACTGTAATAAAAATTAATAACTACTGTAAATTAACTGACTTTTTTATGTACACAAGCAAGAGAACACCCTGTTGACTCACAATATTCCTCAACTACAAAAAAGACCTTTAGTTTTGACTTGTAGCTCATTACAACTGCTACAGATTTTTACAACTTTGTTACATTACTTTGCAGCATGAATAATTTACAGATTTTGCACCAGCAATACTTGGCAACACCAACAAACTGGATATTTTACTTTTACACCATTTTCTTCTTCTAGGTAACTCGCTTGTATCTACAACTGCACAGAATTAAATTAAAAATGTAAAATTTATGAATAACATGACACTAACCTACGCTTCAGTCAGGTCATCGTTAAAGTACAAATGTAAGGCAGGAAGGAACTGCTCGTCATTCATGCTAAGCTTGTAAAACTCCTCATTTTCATCCAAAACACCATTTTCTTCCAGAGTCTTGTTCATGTCTAGGTTTCGTCCCTGGAACTTCCAAGTGTAGCTTGCAGCATGGGCGTTATATGTGACATAGCGGTCTTGAATTTCAGTCAAAATCTCCTCTGAGCAGACCTAATGGGGAAGAATGAGTGAAGACAAGGATTCTTTAGACATGACTTACAGAAATTAAATAATTACTAATGTTCAGTGTTAACAGTAGCGGCAGTAATAGAATATGTGGTTTTATTAGTGATAGCAAGGTAACCATAGTTTGCATGACAGATCATGCCGTACCATTGTGGGATTCCCACAAAAAAGTATTTCTGAAACACACAAAATTATTTTGATCAGGACAGTCAAGTTTTGTTTTGGTAGCAATGACAGCAGTTAGCAGGATGGTTGACAAAACCTTAAATATTGCAATAATATTACTAATATGATTAATAAGATTAATATGGAACAAGAATAAGTTAGCTATTTGTACCTCAATTGTCTGTTCCTGAGATGTGAGTGTATTGATGACTCGAATTCTTCTGGTCTGACTTGACAACACTCCAATACAATAGGATTCATCCTTCCACCAGGGTCGCCCAAAGTCATTGGCCCAATCAGTCCGTGGACAAGGTGGAGGGATATGTATGAATCTCCCACGCGGCACATAGTAAGCCCTGCACTTGGTCACGGGGTCGACATGTATTCTGATCTAAAAATACCAAATATAGCTTATAATGAAACATGTACTTCATATTGGTAAGTTTTTACTAACTTAAAAAAATTATATTGTCACTCCTACTTACATCCTTTGTTTTCTTGTCAAACCAGTGAGAAATGTCCTTTCCTGCCGACTCAATAATTGGTTTTAGAAGAACATCACCTGAAAATTTAAACAGTGACCTGTAAATGTACATCAAAGCCAAGTTGTACTGGCAGAAGAAGAAGTTGTACTAGCAGGACCCCCTTGGTGACATCGGCTTTTCTGTGCAAGTTCTCCGAGACCGAAAATTGATGTTTATCTGCATAATATGCAGTTCACCAGTTCCATATTATGGACACCTGATGTTTTAATGGGTGGTTTGCATACGTGCACATGAGACTAATAAAATAGTAAAAATGGCATGTGATGATTGAGCTCTCCTCATGGTGACTGATTACGTGAAAGATCCGCTCTTGATAATTTCTGATGTCCCGCTGAGCGGAGAAATCGGTCGATCCTGACAGTGCACGGGACCTGAGGCGTGAGCACAATCAGAACGCGCGCGTGATGAAATCTCACGAAGCTATAATGCAGTTTAGGATAATGAACGCAGTGAACCTTGCTACAAGTCATAGCTACAGTCAGCGAAACATTCATCAAAATTACCTGAGTTAACTTTGTTGCCAAAGACCAAATGACGTCGAGACACACGACTTGGGGGCGAAACAACCATTACCTCAAAATTGCAGTCCCAATCAATGCCCTCAATTATTCTGATTGTATTTATCACACAGAATTTCATCTTTTACAGAGATAAACATTTCTAAACGAGCTGTGCCCCCGGCAGTGACGCATCAAAAATGAAAATGTACGAACCTGCCTGCTTCTCACACAGTGGCGTTAAATCGTAAACCTTCCCAAGAAATGAAACCCACAGGTCTCTTAAGGTGTTATGGATGCACACTTCATTTGGTGTGTAATATTTCGGACGTTTCCTAATGCTTTCAGGTTGGGGCATCTCCACAACAGCTTCTCACCGACCGTGCTCGACTGAATCCTGTTCAAACTGATTCTCTTGTGTAGTTCCCATGGCAATATAAAAAGGGCTCACGACACTCTCACGAAGTGCTTCGTAAATCTTCGGAATTTTCGTATGGAAGCAAACCGCTGGAAGCAGACAACGTCGGCTCAGTGCTCCCCGATCTTTGTATGATTCTTTTCTCCAAATTATTACTGCTCTGTGGAATATGCGCTTGTGTAGATAGAAAGACGAAGAGGACACGGATTTTGTTTCCCTATTAAAGAAGTGTTGGTATCCTTGGAACTCAAAGCAAGCGGGAAAATGTCGATCGGGTGTTTGGTGAGTATAAGTTAAAGCAGTTTTGTTTCTTCACTGGAAATTCTATTCTTCTTGCTGTTTTGAAATTCGCTGCTGATTAATACCCGGATTTATTATAATATGAGTAATATGTCCGTAGACGTAGCTGATAAGTGAAAAGACACAAGGTTCTCCTTGGACCACGTTGGAGAAGGAAAAGTCGAGGTCCCTTACGTAAGTTATAAAAAACTGAATCACTGGCATGTGTCATGTCATTTGTTCATTTGTTATGACGCGTAAACTTCTGAACAGGTCGTGCTTCATACAATAGTTCTGTCGCTTGATGATGTTTCGCGTAGAGGTAGTTCTGTTGCATGTTCAGTTGTTTGTTTATATCGTCATCAGCTGAAGTGTTGAGTTTTAAAATGCTGTGATCGTCATTCAGGAGCGTATAGAGTTATGTTCGATAATTATGCATCGATCATAATTTCGTCTGTTTATACCGCCCTTAAGTGGTTTAGGGAATTTGCGTAACAATAAAGATGCAGATCCTAAGTTAAAAACATGAGTGATCAGTAGTGAGAACTGATACTTTCCATTGACTTCTTCTTCCATTTGAACAAGGGGTTCTGAGCAAGATATTGAATGCCAATTAGTTCTGCATTCTGTAATGATATATATTTGGTCAGAAAAAAGGACCAATATTGCAGATGACCACTCTTTACACATTCCATACCCCTTTGCCCTATTCCCCTTCTTTCATTTGCTCAGATCATCAATCCCTGGCAGAAAATGAGCAATCTCTTATGTACCCTTTCACTCCCACAGTGGTCAACTTCTATTTCTCCTTCAGGTTCTCACAGAACATTGTACAGTAAGGGGAATTTGGTTTTTGATACCTTGCTCAGATGACAGCTGATTAAAGTATCAATAAATTCTTACTACATCCTGTCACTCAATCATTTTCTTCTTAAAAAGTTGTGAAATCTGAAATCTTGACATGAAAACCAAGAATGCATCCACTTCTCAACAGACTAACCATCCTGTTCTCTTCACAGCTGTCCATCATGGCAATGCGGGATTTAGTTGAGGGGGAGTGTGGTGGTGCCAATCCACTAATGAAGTTGGTGTCACACTTTACGCAGGACCAGTCCTTTCAACAGGTAATTCTCAGACCTCTCAAAAGTACAATTCTGTTTGTATTTTGATTCTTCCAACCATTTTGAGGAGGATGTGTCTGAATGAATAGTGGAAATTAGTACATGTCAGTTCAATCAACATTCATCTTACTCTGTATCCCAGAGGTTGATTTTCTTACTCTCGAAATGTAGTAAGCTCAAACAGGTGAGTGTGAGAAAACCTCTGGAACCCAGGGTACTTTCATTTGAGGATTAAGCTATCAAACTTTTATGTCTGGTGTTATTCGTGATACTAGCAGTGCAGCTCTGGTGAAACAAAGTCCAAGCAGATCACTCAGTAATAAAGGGTTATTTTTGTGCAATTTTTAGCTAAAGTATCAGTTGATAATAGCAGAAGGAACTACAGTCAGTTGTAAAATAATATACATATCTAATGTTCGTATGCTGCCCAAAAAGAAATTAGATATGGGTTTGGGGAGGGAGGGAAGGGACATGGGATTTTTTAATTTTGAGTGAATATGACTGTTACTGTCACTGTAGCTCTACACTCTATTACCACTGTGTGTACATCAGTTTTTCACTCTCTCAGGAAGGTCTTGTGCATGACAGATTTGGCCGTCAGCATGTGGTAAGCACTACCCTTATACCTGGTCTCCTTTTGTCTACTCTTTTTGACCCTTTACTGATCCTCAAGTTCTTTTGTTTCCGCCCTTGACTCTTTTGTACCAGTTTGTCAGTCTCCAACTCTTTGTGTCTGTCTACTGACAAGGATACATCTGTCAATCCACTGTCTGCTTGTTTGTCCATAAAAAATACACTGTAGTTTTGTTCATACTGCCTGTCCATTCATGTCTGTTTTTTGACATGTCTATAGCATTCAACTGTATCTCTGTTTTTGTATGCCTATACGGTGTATCTATTGTATCTGTAAGTCTCTCTGCTTGTCTGTTTAGGCTCCGTCCCTGTCAGGCCTACTTTCTGTCTAAGGCTAGGCTGCGTCTATTTGTCTGACATGTCTAAGTACTACTGTATCATCAGAGTGTCTCTTTTGTGTAATAATGTATCTATCTCCATCTCATCCATCTTATCTATCTCCATTTTGTCTGTGTACTGTATCTATCAGTCTATACTTGTCCATGTCTTGTTTTATGCTCTGCCCTAGCTAGTGCCCTCTTCCCATTTTTTATTTCCAATTTCTTTTGTTTTCAGCCGTCTTTTAAAAAACTTCTTACTTATTTCTCTTGCTATCTTGCAATTTAGGGTGAGCAATCCTTTCACGAGGCACTTCAGGAAGAGGTAATTAGCAAAATAAAGGAGTGTGGCATTCAATAAATGTATTTTGTTATGTTACACACTGGGGTAATGGTTTAGTTGAAATGAATGTATATAGTTTCTTATGCAGGAGTAAAAGGTTTTCTTGTTTCTTCTAAATCCTTAGTTGGTGCAGGAATATTTGCAGCACCCTCAAACTCATGCTGCTCCACAGTCATTCCGAATGGATGACCTTCTGCATGAAATGCAAGAAATTGAGGAGAGAAATTTACATCATACACCAGTGCGAGGTACGGTAGTTGTGGGGTGGCATGACATGGGTGGGGAGGGTGGGATGTTTTTGTAAAATGGAAAAGATTGCCAGAAACAACTACTGGAACTTCTTATTTACAGGATTTATTTCCTGAATCTATGAAAAGAAACGTTTAGGCATATGATTGTCCATTTTGGATCAGATAACAGAGGGTGTCAGAGGAAGTAAATAACAAATCACAATACTAAAATTTGATAAAAATAATGATAAAATTTAGGTTTGAAGATGTAATCATCACCTTTGCTATTTTTATTGTTATCATTACTGTGTTACTGCTTGATGAAGATATATTTCATGGACGTGTAGTAATTCTGATACCATTAGATCATTCAGTAAAAGTGACAAGTTTAGATTGACTTGATTTAAAGTATTTAAGTAAAGTATTTAACATCATATTTATTACTGTTTTTCAGCTCCTGGAATTGCAGACCTTGCAGCAAGTGAATGGGCAGCAGATTACATGTCATCAGAGGTGCAGAGAGCAGAAGGTGACTTGGATACTATGTTTTAACTTAAAAGTTTTCATCAGGTTCTGTCCATGAATGTCCTTTTGCATCCCAACTGGAGATATTAAACTTTTTGTTTCTTTTGAAAGAATGGACTCAAGAATACCAGAGTGAAGTGAAAAGAGACTACAGATTAGGTTTGGATTGGTCCTTTATTTGAAAGTTCTTGCTTTCTTTGTTTCTTGTGGTCATAACTCAAGTTTCACTTTTGAACTGCCCCTCTATCCTGCTTCCTTTGTTTTTCTCTGGGTGCAGACATCTGTCTATTAAATATACCATTTTTAATCTTCCCATCACTCTCTCCTCTTTCATTCTCCTACAGTTTCACTTTCTTTTTTCCCTTAATCTTCCTTCTTCTGTCCCTCATCCCTATTTCCCTTTTCTCATTCTTTCTTTATGTCCCAATGTTTTATTGATCTAAACTTCAACTGGATGTTGTCATGTTTTGCAGATAACCATAATTCAAAGTGGGCTGCTGAGTATCTGGAACATGTGACGTAAGTTGTGTTGATAAATTTCTCTGAGTTATATAGAAAAAAAATAGAACAAAATATAATAAAGGTAAAAAATAAATATCTACCAAGTAACAATGATTAATTGGAACATCAATATTTATCTCATAGAGATCTAAGACATGAAACACTGGATGATGCAAAATGGTATGGATCATTTTTGGTCTTTTATTTGCAAAGTATTGTGGGCTGTTAAAATAGAAACACCACTACGGTATGAATATTTGATTGAAACAGATCCTTCAGCTTTAGTTGCTGATCATACTTTTAGGATTCAAGAATATAAGGAAGAAGACCAAAAAGAACTCTCCAAAACAGCTGGGTCATTGCTGGAAAATGTAGATGACCCCAAGTTTGCCAACTCCAAAGTAAGTCGGTTTTGCTTTCAGATGCATAACTTTTTGCAACAATCAAAATTGTAAAAACAACAACATCTTACAATAGAGGGATTTTAGGATGACTGTTGCAAAACCAAAACCAAAAATTTATTACAGTACCAATCTTAAAGGCTGCAGCAAGAAAACAGTTCAGCCATCCACGGGCCGTATTCACAAAATTTGTGTACGAACGAAAATGTTTGTAAGGGTGAGTTATGCACCGGAATAATAACTTAGTGCGCAGCTGTCTTGTGCAAGTAAAGGCCATGTCACACGAGGCATGTCTTGCAACTTGCAACACAATGCCGTTGCGAGACAAGTTGCAGGGAAAATTGCCTCGTGTGACATGGCCTTCAGTATGCAAATGTCACACAGTACTGACGAAGATTTTCGTTCGTGCGCAAGTTCTGTGAATACGGCCCCAGAAGCCAAAGTAATTTGCAGTATTGGCTTTACTTTGAGGAAGAGACAAATCAGCAGTGTGAAAAAACACCACTGCCACTTGTTTGCTTGCGCGAGAAGATCGCAGTCAGGTCGAGAATGCTGCTAATACTTGTTTGGATCAATCCAAAATCGCAAAACCAAATCAATCACACGATTATTTTTGACCGTCATCTGAAGACCACTCTATTGACGATATTGACATTTCTTATTACTACTCCTGCACATGACTGGTGGTGGGGTGTGACTCTTATGACTTCCTCTGTTTTCAGTTTATGAAGTTTGTAAAGAAATTAAGAGACGAGGAGTACAAGATTGAAAACAATCAGGCATGTGCAGTTTCTCCTTATTCACCCGACGCATCTTCTTACGCTAAAAATTAGGTTTGACGGCAGGGACCAATTCAATCAAACAGTTACAAGACAGTGTGTCTTACAAGGACCGAACGAGTACTGTAATTGGACTGAACGGCTCTATGTATTGGAGATATGCCTGTATATTTCGTGCAAAGTTGTGCGCAAAAATATGCGAGACAGGTTGCTGAGGAGCCCTTGTTACGAGTGTGCAATTTCTCAACAATTTGTCTCGTAATGGCATTGAGAGATAAGTTGCCGAGAAAACTGATTGCATGTACTATGTAAAAGGGCCTTTTAAGCTGTTTAACATGTAAAATACACGTGTAACTGTTCACTGAATTGGCTCCGGGATGAGAAACTTGGGCTCTGGATATTGAGGTTTATAGAGTTTAAAATCTCCACAAAGGTGATAGATGCTAAGACAGGTCAGGAAGTCTCTGATGACGCAGTGCTAGCTGGTGAATGGGCGGATGAATATGATAAGTTCCGAGCGACAGAAGCAGACGAGTGGGCCAAGGAGTTTGCAGCTGTTGCCAGGGCTGAGGTACAGTGAAACCAAACTGCAGTAATATCAAAATACCAAACCAATCCAAAGAAACGTAAAGAAAATTACATTAAATCAAATTACATTGCACAATGTCTACACATCTGTCACAGCTATTACGTGTGACGTGCACTTCATATCACACGACACGCCATCTATTAAAATATCAGTTCACATAGAGTATCAATTCCCGTGCTGAGACTGAGGAAAGCTGGGTACTAGAACCATCAGGCGCAAGCGCGCAATTTTCCCGCCAGAATACTGGCAAGAATATTTGCCAAAAAGCACGATCATCCGACTGTTCTTTTCCGAACGATCCGCTATTCCGTCAATTCTGGTGTTTGGAGCGAAATTGACGGAATACTATTACTATACAGTTTCGTGTATTCCCACGCCTGTATTCTCAAAGTAACCGTCGGTGTATTCTTACCATCAAAGACCGAAGTGCTTCTATAAATAGTGCAACCGTGGCTTATATATTGTCAGCATGTCTAATTGACGGAACTGACGGAACGTATTTTGTGCTTGCAGCAGTCTGGGCCAGAGTTTTGGGACCGACTACAAGATGAGTGGGAGGATCTAGCCAAGTGAGCTCCGCGTATTAAATAGATAAGAATCACCATAAAAAAGACAGAGCGACAATTCATGCGGGCAAGCAAAAGATTGTGGTTTAAATTAAAGTTATTTTGGCCGTAACCTGCGAGCAGCTCTACATTACTTTTTCTCCTTGTCCCATACCCTTCATTAGATTTGGCCACTTTTTATGATATTTTTTCGTCATTGTGTTTTGGTCGCGGTCGACTCAATCGCTGTCTCTGCTGTTGTTTTAAGTTGTACTTACATGTCCTCCATGTTAGTTTTTGAAGTTTTGAGTGCCTTGCAAAATTGAGAGATATAAAAAACAAAGTGTGACCATTCAAGTGGAAGCCTTTGAGGAGTACATTTTTATGGCATCGTTTATTTTGTAGTTCCATAGTATTTCACGTTTTACTAATAAGAATCTCATGTGTTGTTTTGTTTAGCCATGATGAAGAGGGAGTTCACTCGTGGTACAACGAATACGATGTTCTTAGAAACAAGGTAAGTTCTCGCTTGCTTTCAGTCCAACTATATTACTTAACTCTTAACGGGCCGAATATCCTGAAATACAAACTATGCCAACTCAGTACAAAAAACCTCAAATATGCACCAAAATCTAAGTAATTTACGTAAAGTATCCTTTGTGAAGTTTGCATTCACTGTGAAAGTCTATTTTTCTTGCTTCGCAGGAATACAAATTTGAAGAGGACAATCCTTTAATAGATCACCCGAACCCGTTCGAGGAAGGTCTCAAGAAACTCAAGGAGGGAGACCTCTCAAGTGCAATTCTTCTGTTCGAGGCAGAGGTATTTTGATAATTCCTCTACGATTTCCCCTAAGAGGAAGATGCACTGGAGATGCAGAGAGAATCTAGTGTCCGATCAGCTTTTATCCGTCAGTAACCGTTGCTGTCTTTTTCACCAGGTGAAGCAAAGACCAGAGCATGCAGAAGTAAGTAAATCAGTGTTACAAGTTTGACCTCTTTGCTGTGGCTCACGCTACCTAACCTCAGGCTGATATCAAGAACTAAACTCACGGGAGCTCGAAAAATCCGCTTGCCCAATGCCCGGGTCTAGCAAAATTTGTCTTTAGGGTAGCAAGAAA
The DNA here is from genome assembly GCA_964036295.1 of Plumapathes pennacea. Taxonomy (NCBI): domain Eukaryota; kingdom Metazoa; phylum Cnidaria; class Anthozoa; order Antipatharia; family Myriopathidae; genus Plumapathes; species Plumapathes pennacea. The sequence goes on from OZ038470.1 coordinate 5,702,127, forward strand.
CGGCCAGTCGCTACCTGACGGGCTAGTAGATTTTCCTTTTTCCCTCAATTTCATCATTTTCTGTAAGGAAGCCATATTTTCCCTTAAAAGAAACTTTCTCTGAACAAATAACCCCCAAAGTCAATTTAATATATATGGAATATGTCAACTTGACGGATTGATTTCTGGACAAGTTACACGACCCACGTGAAAAGAACGGCAGTTTATTACGACAATGTGAGGTGTTATGTTAAGGGTTAGAGCTTCCTGAATCCGCCGGCTACCAGGCTAAGGAGGCAGAAGAACAAGTTTCAATAGAGTTTATTGTTTTGTACTACACGTTTCTCCACCCTAATGTTGCCGTAAACTTGTTCTCCAGGCATGGCAATTCCTGGGGACGAGTCAAGCGGAAAACGAACAAGACGATCTTGCGATTATTGCTTTAAACAAGTGAGTTAATAGTGTTGCTGGGATATCTACAGCGGGCACCCCTCTGAGACAGAGACACCTGGTAGGAGCGGTCTCTGCAGTTTCTTCAGTCATTTACTTCAAGTGAACTCCCACTAAGACGGACACCTAAAACGACCAGTTGGAGCTGGTCCCGAGGATGTCTGTCTTAGAGGGAGCTGACTGTACTTGGTTGAGCGACAAGCAATCTGACTCACTGTAGACCAAATGTGAAGATCTACCGAGCCTTGGAACGAGGGTGGCGAGATAATAGTCCGCGCACCTGAATTATCTAAATGGAATGTGTATGGCAGGTTTCATTTTGCATTTGACCTGCAGTTCTGAAAAATTTCTCCGTTACTGATTTCAACATTCTCTTTGCCGTTGTGATTCTTGCTCTCTTTATCGTTGTGACAGCCCCCATATTTGCACTCGTCCTTCATATTCTGAAGGTCTCTTGTCTTGATCAAGGTGTTTAGATATCCAACCAGGGAACTTAACAGCTTTGATGTCCCTCGCTGTCAGCTACACCAACGAGTCCATGCAGTCGCAGGTACGTTTTTCTGCTGTTGCTTCACTGTCTCTTGCTCGAGCTCATGCTCTCGCGTTTATGCTGTCGGCTTGCTGTTGCTTTTGAGCCCAGTTGTCCAAAGCTCAAACAAATATATAGAGGTTGTTGCTCAAAACATAGCAAGGAAATGTATCGTTTCGTGAGCGAAAACTCCTCATTTTTAGGCTTGAAAATGTGAACAAGTTTTAGACCTAACCCAGGATTATCCTATAATCGTGCTTTGAACAACTGGGCCCAGAACCTTCAGTGCTTACTGGCCCTTACTCTTGCTCTTGTTCTTGTTCTTGTTCGTGCTCTTGTTCTAGCTCTATATCTAACTACTCCAGGCTAAACCACTTGCTTTCACTTCTTTTGTAGGCGTGTAACGTTCTGAAGTCTTGGCTGAAGGCAAATCCAAGGTGAGTGTGTAAATATGCAAATGAAGAAGTGAACAAGTAAAAAACCTTGTCTTTTTCCTTTTTAACCGGGTCGAATTGTTGGTTGATAAGCCAAGACAAGTTCCATTTCGATCTTCAGATACAAGGACCTCGTTAGTGGCGATTCCATGAACGCAGAGGCGTCACCGCGATCCAAGATAGTCACAGCCTCCATCATGTCCAATGACGTGTACAACGAGATAAGAGACTTGTACATCAGAGCCGCGCAGCGCACACCACACGAAGATATGGACGCTAATGTACAGGTGTGTGAAGGAAGGCATAGACGCCAATGCGGTTAAGCTAACCCACGGTTAACTAAATTCTGTCTCTCGTGTTTTTGACCCAAAAAAAAAAAAAAAAAATGAAAAAAAAAAAAATAATAATAATAATAGTAATAATAACTGCAGGGTTTTGATTAACCCTTTCACTCCTGAGAGTGATCAACTTTAATTTTCTCCTTCAGATTTTTAAGAGATATATATGATACAGTATGGAGAATTTGCTACTTGACAGTTTGCACAGATGAAGGCTGATTGACCCAGTAATTCTCACTACATCGCTCATACACTTTTCTTGAATGGTTGGGAGAATTTGTATTATGAGCTCAGGAGTGAAAGGATTAAAGACTTGCCAGAAAGTTTGTTCCAGCTCAAAACGAAGCAGGGAAGTCGTTTTGTGCGAGCGAAAGGTTCTCGATTTCAGGCTTAAAATTTACGAATGGGTTTAGACGTGACCAAGGTCACTGCTAAATCGTGCTTTGAACAACTGGGCCCAGTCCGGTATGTGAAGATGACGTATACTGCATCAACCTTAAGTTGCCATGGTTTCTCTCTACGCCGTCGCAGGCCACAAAGTACTGAGTTCTCACAGGGACTAGCATTTCACTGTAACTGATCGCCGGTGTGTTTTCAGCTAACAATACTGCTGTCTCGCAGGTGGGCCTAGGAGTCCTGTTCAACTTGTCTGGTGAATACGACAAAGCTGTAGACTGTTTCCAGGCTGCCCTTCTCGCGCGGCCAGAAGACGCGCTCTTGTGGAATAAACTGGGCGCCACCCTCGCGAACGGCGGGCGCAGCGAAGAAGCGGTGGACGCGTACAGGCATGCGTTAACCTTGAGCCCAGGCTTTATCCGCTGCCGATACAATTTGGGCATCAGTTGTATTAACCTCGGGGCGCACAAGGAAGCGGTGGAACATTTCCTCACTGCACTCAATATGCAGAGGAAGGTAAGGCGTCCAAGTTGTATCGGTTCGGTTCCAAGCGAGTCGTATCATTGCTTTGTTACCCTTTTTGATTTGTCAGTTCCAACAAATTTAGCAGCATTCTTAGCCAATCAGAAACAATAGTAAAGCCTGATTAGGATCTGCTCGCGCAAGCAAGCAAGTGGCGATGGCCCCCCGCAAATTCACTTTGGCTTTCGGTTGGTCGAAAGTCTTTTCGTGCGGCCTTTGTGATTGGCGGCTTTAATTTCTGCAGTTGTTGTTTTACGAAAGACATCCGAAATCCACTTTAGTTCTGGAGACTGGTTTCTTGACCATCCTCATTCTCGTCTTCCCAGGGTGCTGTTGGAAATGCTGGAGCCGTGTCAACGATGTCGGACAACATTTGGTCAACACTGCGCATGACCTTGTCTTTGATGGGAAGGGCGGAGCTCCACAAGAGCGTGGACTCACGGAATCTAGACCAATTAAATGCGGCCTTTCAAATTGACTTGTACGAAGAAGGACAGAGCGTGACAGTGTGACCCTGCGAGTCTTGACAAGTTCTCATTTAGTCGTTGCTTTTAGGGTTCTGCGTGGATACGTTTGATGGTACAGTTTGCTTAATTGTTGAGTGGTAAAGGCTGAAATGGATGACTCAAAAAGACGATGCCTCAAAAGGACCTGACATTACGGACGTCTCCAAAGCTTTAGGGTTAGGGTAGTGTTTGGGTTAGGATTAGGATTAACGAGGACGTCCTTGAGTCATCCCTTTTAGCCTTGTCTAATTCCCGTGCGGGAGAAATTACTCGTTTCAGCTTCCTTGGAACGCACAAAAAGAGTCTGGAACTTACTTTGTGAATCACGAGGGAGATGAAATGGACATTTAGTAATGGCTTTGTGAGATAAGTCAGTGGTAATAACTATTATGTACACTCCAGGTTTGGTCTGTACGTGCTAGTATATTGAGTATCTGTTATTTGAACTTCCGAATCAAGATTCCCGCCATCTTTCCCCTTTTAGCAGCGAGGAAAGAAAAACGAGCCTGGGAACGGGTTAGTTAGACTATGTGACCATACATCTATACGTAATATTTTTATGAAAGTTTAGCGTCAAACGAACGGCCTAATTCCCATGAATTGGGGAAACTATTTTAACATTCCTTGAATTTGTGCTGAAAGACCTAAAATGTACCGAAATGCTATAAAAATGTTCACTTTCGTCTGGCTGTGGATTCTTTTCTTGAGGTTTTTGGTCCCTTAGCTCACATCACCACTGAATGCATCACCGCTTTTGAATGAAACGTTCTCGTCGCGTGTGACACAGGCACACAGGAAAACCTGCCCCACTCAGTTTTGGGTGGCAAGGTTCCAACCTTCCTCGCTTAGTCCAATATTCCTGAGGTCACAGAACACAGGTGTCCTTTCCCCTTGGAAGTCTTTTTGCGCTCGCCCCAATTTTCGCGGGGTCAAAAATCGTCTTCGTATACTCGGAAGCTTTCGGAAACGCTTGCTATGCAGGCTAGGTTCAGGGGGGAGGGGAAGGATGGCCAAGAACTTTCAGCTCAAATTTCAGCTTATCACTGCTATCGACTGTTGAGCTTTTGTCTTTTGTCAATTATGTTGGAAATCCATAAAAAGTGGGAGCGCTGGGAGGTCTGTCCTCAGTCCGTTCCCTTGTCTTTTGGGGTAGTCGTCAATTTACGTCATCGCCACACAGTTATTTTGCTTTGTCATACCGGCGCGGTTACACATGGCAACTGTTCGCTTCTCGGAACAGATAATATTCTCGGACAATTATCCGTGCATATTTCCTCGCCAAAAGTAGTTTATTGTTTATTTATGTTGCGCCCGCGAACTATCGCTTGGTCCGCCTGTGGTTAGGGTGTTCCTTTTTTTGTACAGGAAGAGCAGAAAACTCAAAGCGTTAAAGCTTCTGCTTTTGCTCGGAAAGCAAGACCTGCAGTTTTACAGTGATGCGTCACTTCCTTGTAGACCGCCTAACCTTCCTCGCTTGCCTCGCAGTATTGGTTAAAACGACGAAGGAAACATGTCCCCAACTTCAGGGTGCAGGGTCCAGTTGCATAAAAGATTAACGCCCGGAACCAGACGTAAATAACAATAGAAATATATTAATTTTCATTGTTATAAACGCCTAGTCCCGAGCGTTAATATTTTATGCAACTGGGCCCTGATCCGGCTGGTGCCAACGAACGTATAAATAAGTTTGATGGCCAGAAGTAAGTATGTAAAGAGCAAGTTGGCTAGTAACATATTAGGCTGGAATCAAAGCAGCAAGGCAGCTGTAAGCTCGCGAATTTGTAAAATGTATTTTTGCGGGAGTGGGTATTTAATAGAACTGGCTCAAGGCCACATCGTAAAAATGCTCAATTTTAGGTATGTGGAAGTTCGCATAATACCCAACCATGCATTCAAATCCGTGAAGGGCACGTGTTACTCTCATGACCTATACCCATAGTGCTCCGCGGCCGCCACAGTGCCATGTGTAACCGCGCCGATTAAAGTTGGTCGTCTTTTTGTACAGGAAGAACAGAGAAATCAAGCTCTTGAGCTTCTGTTTTTGCTCGGAAAGCAAAACCTGTAGTTACAGTGATGCGTCACTTTCTTGTAGACCGCCTAATCTTCCTCGCTTGCCTCGCAATATTGGTTAAAACGACGAAGGAAACATGTCCCCAACATCAGGGTACAGATACGGCTGGTGCCAACGAACGTATAAAGAAGTTTGATGGCCAGAAGTAAGTATGTAAAGAACAAGTTGGCTGGTAACATTTGGCTAGAAAAATAAGTGGGAAGCCCAGACTGTGGTTGGATAATTTCTTTCCATTTGACCGCAGCTTGTCTTCCTACAGTAAAATATAAGTGTATTTTATACTGTTTGTCACATGACTGCAATGTAATTTTCCCGAATTATATTTCGTGTAGTTCCTTTTCTTCTTTTAGGGTAGTTATTTCTTGGCACCAAAAGATTGGATGGGGCAATCAAACCATGATTTATGGTTGGACAAATGAGCATAAAACTATATTGAGCCCTGCATACTATGCTGGAAAATCTACTACCCCCATGTATCTAGGGCCTATTCTCCCAGCTTCCCTGAAAATGTATGAGCAGTGTTAGGAGAATATCAGTGCAGCTTGAACCCAAGCAAGCGATCATCTAATTCTTTCAATCTGTCTTGCTCTGAGTGAAATAAAAAAGTTATGTTGGGAGAATTGATAGTCTGACCAACTTGAAGCCAATAAATCACCAAGCTCTACTGATTTGCCCTACACAAACAAAATGTATGAGTTAGTGTTATATGTAGGAGAAACTAATAAGACATCACCTGATTCTCCCAGCCTGCCCTGAACAAAACTGTATGAGTTAGTTTTAGGAGAGTACTGTAAATTGACAATCTGACCAGCTTGGACTCGAGCAATGCAAGAGATCACCTGTTATTTTTTCCCTACTGAATATTGAGCTGGCTGTGTATTGAAAGGAGAAGTTTGCTTCAGATTTTATCACTTTTAGGTGAAAGTTACCGTAACAGCATCCACTAATATTGTTTTTGTTGATATCAGGGCGTATGAAGCAACAGATGATGACTATAACTATGAGTTAAGGATTTGTAGAGAAAACGAAGGTTCAGTGAATGCTGTGACACAGGTTGAGCGCAAGCCCCCTAAACGAAGCTGGAAAATTGGAGCATTTGATGGTGCTCAACTTAAGGGTGGAAGTATGTGAAAAAATGAATATCTTAGCTATTTTACTCCCAAGCTTATAATTAACAATTTATTCACTGAAGTGGAGGTGAATAGCAGTGGATATTTACAGAGCCGTTTTGGCGAGGTAAATATCCACCGCTATTCACTGACACTGAGGCAAATAATAATTGTTTTAGTATATACCACACAAGTTAGCCAACTCCCAAATAGCTATTTTATTTCCAACAAAAGTGGGCAAAAATTGGGTTCGCGCGCCATTTTGTTTTACCGGAAGCTGCCGGGAGGTGAATAGTACATGTACTTGATATTCCGAGATTGAGGAGCCAATCAGAGCGTGCGAAGAGCACTATTCACTTGTGTGGGAAAAACTAATGTGGTTTATCCTAATCACTACAGTTACATGTAAGCCATATAGTTTGGAATTTATATAGTCATAAATTCATTTTAGTTATTTTGTTATGCCTAATTTTGTATGCGTTTGTCATATTTTTAGATGATTGGCTTATGGTGACATACTTCAATGGTGAAAAGTATCATTCACATTGTAATAATGCACCAAGGCAGTCAATACTTCTGATCACCTGTGATCCTGATGCCAGCAGGGTATGTATGCAATTAGGACTCAGAGTGTGCTAGTTTTAGGTCTGGGACCAGAAGGCAAAACCAAGGCATGATGAAAAAGCCATGTCGACTATCTTCTGGCTACCAGGATGTTTTTATTGGGCTAGTAGATTTCTCAGTTGGACTAACAGATTTTGTTGTTGGGCTAAAGGTTTTCGTGCAACTTGCTTTGCTTAAACTACTATATCTGGGCTGGTAAAATGTGGCTAAATCTTGCCTTGCCTTTGTATTTTAGCTGCTGAAAGTAGTTTCATTGTGCACTGAAAACATAGTTAACAGGCTCTGTCTTCCTCATTCTTTTAGAGGTCATTTTTTTCCTGTTTTGTTGTTGTTTTTTTGTGTTTGTTTTTGTTCTTCTTGTTGTTGTTGTTTCTGTAAGTTGCACCAGATTTTTGTCAACTGGACAGATTGGTTTCTGAACATGTTACATACGAATATGACTGTACGGCAGTTGGTTATGACATTGAAAAAATGTTATGTTTAAGGCTGGAGGTCCTTGAGTTTAGGATACCACGTTTGTGTTACCTACAAAAAAACTTTTCAAGCCCTAACTTGGGAGTCACTTTATTCAAGGTTATAAAATTCCTTTAATGGCAAAAATATTATTATTAAAATTGATTCTGCATCAGGTAAAAAAGTTGACTAGTAGAGTATTTCTTAGTCATGAAGGTTTAAATAGTGAACAAGGAATAATTTATTATACAAAAACTTGTTGGTAGAGATAAATGACATTTTATACACCAACTTAAAGCCAAGCTCAAATTATTTAATCGCTAAAAACATGCCACTATCATGGAGTGATTCATTATCAAAGCACACAATAACTTATACGTGACTTAACTTGGTCACACTTGTATAAATGATTTTACCAGATATTTAGTTTGAGTTTGAAAACAGTTTCAATTACAAGGAGAAAGAAATGACACCAAATGCCTGGGTAGATGTCACATCATTAGCATATAAAAAATTTAGACCTACAACTCATAGGCGCAACGTTTGTACCTAGAAGTTGTTGTACTAGTCAACTATGTACCTGACATAGGATCGATTTTAACAATATAACATTTTTGCCATTATATAGGCCCTTTAACTCTTTTGAGAGCAAAAGAAATGCAGGTTTATTCTCTCTTCCTCAAGTGTTCATGTATCCTAACTCTTCACTTTTGACTTTTCAGGGAACTCTCAAGGTGTTGGAAGAATATAAAACAAATAAAACTGTAAAGCCAACTGTATCTACTCCATGTTACTATCTGTTTGAACTAAACCACGAAGCTGCATGTTCTGTGAAACCTCATCACATCAGTCCTGGCTCAGTATTGCTGATTATGTAAGTTAAAGTGTACAGTACAGTATATTTTATGATAGGAAGAGTTCTGAGTGATCAACATCAATTTTTTCTTGTCATTTTCTTGCAAAAGATAATTATTTTGTCATACAGTGGGGAGAGTAACTAAAAAGCCTTGCAGTTCTCATCAGGGACAGTTCTGAAAAAAGTGTTTGCAAATTAGTATTCATTTGGTCTGATAGGACCAGGGTTTTGAGAATGATCAAACTGTAAGAGACAGTTGAAATTAATTTAGGATATAATTATATTGGGGTACTGTAAAATGGTTAAAAACAATATTGCTATCAAAAGGCTCAGGAGTGAAAGGGACCCTTGCTTGATCCAGCATTTTGAGGGTCCCCAGTGAATTAGCAATCCATTTCCACCCAACTCACTTGTGTTTGGCCTAAAATTGCTATTTTCCATTGATTAGTACCAAATTCAGCTTCCTTTTTACGCGTTTGTTGATGTAGAGGAAAACATTGAATTGACTGAGATGAGATCTTTTTATTTCCCTTTGCAGTTTTCTTATTGTTGGTAGTGTGTATCTTTGTCTCGGATTCCTGTACCAAAGATTCATTGTAGGAGCAAAAGGTCTGGAGCAAATCCCCAACTACAACTTGTGGAGAGGTTGTGGAAGTTTGCAAGCAGTAAGTTTCAATTTTCTGGCTGGTGTGATTGTGAGTATGTCTGAGGGAATTAGGCTAAGGTTTTTTCAACAACTTTGAAAGTGAGGTACAGTAAAGCCCTGACCAAACGGTACTGCCAACTGAAGCAAAGGTAAAAATTGACAAACTGTTAATTAAAAAGAGCTGACCCTAATTTTACATACATTGCAATTTTCACAATTACGACATGAATAAAAAATCACTCCGTGCTTCCTGTCGCACTTGACACGAAAATAGTTGTACGATTTTTGAAAGGTTTAAAACACAATCAAAATTTGACATTTAATGTTATTGAAAACCACTGGCTATTCCAGCGGCTCCTGACATTCACACTTCTTCTATTGATCAATCATAACACCGCTTATGAATGGTTGAAATCTGTCCACATACAAATCCTAAATTGCTAAAACATTGATCTGTATAGTCTTGCACATCGACTGATTCATTTTTTATTGCTTGTGAAATTTGATAACCCAGAGATTTCAGTTCAAATTTGCATATCTTTGTGCACGTGGTGGACACCAAAACAACTTTCAGAGAATTTCTGGAACTACACAATCTAAACAGACTTGCTCGGAGCAGTTATTTGGACAACTTTCAAACCCAAATTCAAATAATTAACGGTAGTTATAGTGCCAATCATGAATACTGTAAAAAAAAAACCACACACACACACTATTTGTTCAATTAACCCAGAGGCCAAAGTAAATTGCATTTGGTTTTGCTTTGAAGCAGAGACCAATCACCAGTGCCAGAAAACAACATTGCAGACATAGTACGGGGGTACTCAATAGGAATTTGGGTAGGGGGATTCCGCCGACTATAAAACCCTGACCCTATTCAAGACACAAAAATGGAAATGTTGCTACCCTGTCTAAGGCAAAGTGCTCTAATTTGATACCCTGTTCAAGACTAAGTTTAGATAAGTTAGCCTGCGTTGCATGCATTTCCACTGGAGCATACAAAGAAATCACAAGAAAATGGCGAGAGCAAAACTGGTTGAGGGGGGAGGGGAAGAGGAGAAAATCTTCGGAAAATAACCCTGTTTAAGACACGAAAATGTAAAATTTGATATTCTGTTTAAGACAGAAGACCCTGAAAATGATACCCTATTGGGCGGAACATACTTATATAGGAAATATATGGGAGTACCCCCCTCCCCTCCCCCGGTATTGCAGAGCAGATTGCATTTGGTTTTGGTTGTTATTCCTGATTGGCCAAGAATGCTACCAAACTTGCTGAGACCATGTATAAACAGCCAGTGCAAAACCAACACAATCACAGTAATTTATTGTTGTAAACTTATTACATTTGACACTCATCCAAAACCTGTTATCAATAGGTATAGGGATTGGTGACATATTTTCACCATTTGGTGACTTTCTGAAGAGTTTTCTATGATTTTAGAGATGACTAAAGAAATTTTCTCTGGTTGTTTGGTTGTGCTGTATTAAATATTTTGAGTTGCAGCATGCTGAGGTACTGTTTTTCAATTTTGATCAAAGGATGGTTGCAATTACTTCTGCCGCTGCAACGAAGCTCAAACTACACGATACAAGGTAGATATATTGTTGTTGTAGTTTGAGCATTATAAGGCCCTTTCACCGTTATAATATTAGAGCAAAACTTATCACAATCCAAAGCATGAAATTTTCTATTGCTAATGCTAAAAAAGAAATAATTATAATAAATCTTGCCATGAACAAAAATATATAATGCATTTGGAGAATTGATAGTCTGACTGACCTGAACCCAAGTAAGAGACCCTTGACCTTATTCTTTGTACCTGCTGTGGAAAAGTAGTGTTAGGAGAATAAATAATTTATTAATGATAGTCTGACCAGCTTTAACCAAAGCACCTAAATATTCTCTCTACCTGCCCTGAACAAAACATAGTTATGAGTAGTGTTAGGAGAAATTTGATAGTCTGACCAGCTTGAACCCAAGTAAGAGACCAATGACCAAATTCTCCCTACCTGTCCCGAACAAAACATGTGAATAGTGTTAAGAGAATAAATTGATAGTCTGACCAGCTTGAACCCAAGCCAGAGACCATGACCTAATTCTGTCTACCTGCCCCAACCAGAATGTGTGGTTGAAAGAAAATTTTTGTGCTTATAAAGGATTGTTTTTAACCAACAGACAATGGATGATGCACTTGCTGATGATGAAGAGCGAGATGATAGACTTCTTCCCATGTAGAACCAGGCTATTCACACAACACATCACTCTTTTATAGATAAAAACCTGAGATGGGAAAGTTAGCTTAAATGATAAAGGAGGAGAAGCCACAGTTGTTTTGCAGATCACTTTGCTGGTATCTTTGTAGTTTTCTAGAACCTCTCCACACAGTGGAATAATGAGGAATTTTGATATTGTTGTGGCTTAGTGTACTGATAGTACACTCTTAAAATTCTCCCAACCATTCAAGAAGAAAAAATATGAGAGATGTGGGGAGAATAGACCCGTTTCTCAAGATTGCTTGGGCATCCATGCTTGACTGGCCAAGAGTTTTGTATTAAACTTTCAAGTGAAACCTGAACTTTTTCAAATTTTCATGGTGGATTATATCCAGCTTTGATGGTAGATGCTGGATGCATCGCGCAACCTTGAAAAACTGGTCTATTGTTGTGACCTGGTAAAGTAAGTGACTACATACAGTGGGCAGGCAGAAGATTCAGGTTTGTTTTGCAGATAAGATAGGTAGACCATTTTAGTAATGATAGCTACAGTACATGCACATGCAGCAATATTGTTTGCTCCTGAGCGACCAACTTTGATGTTCTCTTGTGGTTTCTTATCAGAGGCATGTCACACAATGCAGTACTTTTCTGCCTGGCTAGGCTGTACTGTTCACATGTCAGTGGTAGCTGTGAAACCAGAATGTTTCACTTTCAAGGACAAGCTGTAAAATCCTAGTTCTACAGTTTGTCAACATTTTTAACATTTATTCTCCATCTTGATACTGTACTAAAGTTTGTGCACTTGGTGGCACTACAGTACATTTTTACCTCTGTCACTTAATTTTAGTCAGCTGTTATTGTGTGAAAATTAGAAGCAACAGCTAATTCAAAAGCTCATTTTGCATTCTTTGTGCTGTGCTTGCAGAACTTAAACACATGGCTGGGAAAGTCAATATGACATACTTTCAACATAAAGTGCATAAGAAAATAGGATTTGCACATGATGTGAATTTATACCTCTGTTTAGATAATAATCATGCCAACATCAAATTCCCATGTCACAACACTGTATTAATTTTTTAAAATGTAGGCTTATGCCTGGGTATAGGATAAAAGCTACAAAAAGACTTTTTTGTATTCTTTCACACCCTGTGTTAGTGAAGCAGTAAATTCTAATTCCGAAGTAATGCACCTTTAATTATTAATCAACTGTTCCATCATTTACCATAGTCCTACGCCCTATTATTTTGTAATCAGTCTTTGGTTTTGGTAACTGCTCTGTGGTCCCTGTAGGCTTCAGCAACTTCCAGTACTTGAGGGAAGGGGGACTCCCATATAAAAAAGGACAAGGATGCTGATTGTACCTTTTAGAGGTGAAAATCATGGGTTTTGATACTCAGTATCGCTGAAATTTTTATGTGATGCGGTACCGTTTAGGGGTCAGGTGTCAGTCAAATTAACTTTTTTGTGATTGAAAACAGCCAAGGGAAAAGCAAGCCCTTTTTATAAAGGCATCAAAACTTTAAATTCTTGGTATGCTTTTATTGGTACCTTTTAGGGGTAAAAGTAAGCTCAAATCACACCCTGTTTTGTACCGCTAAGGGGTCAAAACGAAAACTCCAGACGAGCATCTCTGTCATATTTACGTGGGAGTCCCCCCTCGGGTTCCAGTATTCCACCCTGAGCCTTCTCACTTGTAACCTCTGGAAGTTCTGAATAGGTAATCCAGCTGCTTGGTTGTAATACAATAAAATCAGTCCACAGATTGTGGATTTCCCAAACCAGTGTAGACTATGTTTTGGTTAGGCACATGGTGTAAGAAGGCCTGGGTTCCGTATGATCGCTGGATTTTGTGCCAGGAATCCTATGGAAGCACTTACGGATTGAGATCACAGAGATATAAATGCTCTATGTGCAATAAATCATGTGCACTCATAACAAATTATGGAAACCAGGCTTTAGAAGGCTGTGGGAGTGAGATTCCTCCTCCTCCTCCCTCCCCGCCCCCCCCCCCCCCCCCCCCCCCCCCCCACCTCCTCCAATGAGGACTTTTAATTTTAGTTCAATTGGTCCTTCAAAAGCAGTGAAATGGTACAGTGTATTTCCTTTATTTCAACTAAAACTTCCATGGCATGATTAGTGTTAATAATTTACAATGTACAGCATTTTAACCCATTGTGGTCAACCTCAATTTTCTCATTCCATCTTGCCACAAATATATCCTGTACAGTTTGAAGAACTTGGCTCCTGATAGTTTGCTCAGACAAAAGCCGACTGAACTATTAGTCATTCATGCATTTTCTTTGGGAGTATCTGCATCTTGAGCACAGTAGTGAAATGGTGTATTCCATTGTCACATTAGCACTAAATACCTTCTCTGCAATAGCATTGCTGATAAATAGAGGATATTATACAGTGGCGCGAAGACATGAATTTTATTTTCAAGTGGTAAAAACAATATTTTACAAACGAGCACTTCACGAGTGAGTAAAATATTGTTTTTACCACAAGAAAATAAAATCCATATCTTCAAGCCGCCATGTAATTTTCTTTTTATTATATTAGCCACGAGTGTTTCACAAGAAATTGCACAAACAACTGCAAAAGCGGGAAATGATGCCAACGATATCCTCACTTGTGAGGATATGGAAAATACACCACTCGGGTCCCGGATGTAGTTTCGTATGGATTTTATGCACGGTATATTTTCCAGTAAAACACTCGTGTCTATATAATAAAATAGAATTATTAATAGTATTACTCATTCCTCAGTGTTTGCTGCTTCCAATCTGTAGCATGCATATAACAAAATAAATGTCAATTCTTTTTGGAGCTGTCGTCGCTTTCTGAACTCCATCTACTTGCAAGACTATGCACTTTGCTTGACATGAAATTATAGACCTGCAGAATGAGAAAAAAAAGGGAAAAATATCAAAACATGCAGTTGACAAAGAACAGGTAAAAAGACAACTGACCTTGTATCCTGTCCATTTTCATGCATTAGTGATTTATGTGCTGTTTGGCAGTGTATTCATAGGAAGTAGGAACAGCCCCAAGACAAGCTGATGCAATAAGCCTATTTATTACACGACTTCACATTTTCGAGTACAAATACGGGCCAAAACGAGTGCAAATATGGGAGCGTATTGCACTCGTCAGGAATCAGATCAACTGGTTTATTAGCTTACGTGATCAATTTTCGCAAGCAAAGTTTACGAACGCGTCATTTTTTTGTTCCATTTTGCGCGCGGCGAGAACGTTTGCCCTGCTTCGTTTGTCGTATAATAAACAATTTATTACACGAAAAGTCTTGCAATACGGCTGTATTTTTACTCGTCAGTTTTATTTTTTCTCGCCTGAAGCAGGCTCGAAAAAATAAAACCGACTCGTAAAAATACTCCGCCGTATTGCACTCCTTCCCGTGTAATAACCTCTTCGTATGGTTATATGGTTGGTGCAGCTATACATAATAAACAACAGTTGCTTTAGCTGTTATTTTTCTACTCATAAAATAATGTTGCTTCTGACAATATTATTTCTAAGCACCTGACATAACTTGTGAGACAGTACATGTAACATGTATGATATCTGGTTTTATTTATTGTCTTGGCTTGCAGTATACGTGGCATTGTTTTATCGAGCACCTGAGGACCCAATATGATCTGGTTTTATCAATCACCTGATGCAACTTTTCTTTTGGCTTGCAGTATGATACCAGTCGAGCAGAGGTCTTGTGCCATCTGGAGACTGTGTCTTGCACATTTGACCATACATCTAAAAAAAAGGTATGTTTTAGCCTTATCTCAGGTAACAATAATATAGCTACCATTAATAATCTATTGCAGTAGACATCCAGCAATTGGCTCCAAGAAAGTATTTGGATCCATGCTGATTTAAAGTTTCGTTGAAGGCTTGGGAGAATTGAAACTTGCCTGTTGGACTAATGCCTTGGGTTCTATAATGCTCCAAATTGTCTCGCAGGTTGCTTTTCTTTTTGAGCATAACGTCAATTACTCTCCTCCGGAATTGATCCATTTCATCTCTGTCACTGACTTCTTTGGGTTGGGTAGAGCTGTCAAAATAGGTACTAATGACAGTTAGTACAAAAAGTTTTTCATCACACTAAGAAGTTAAAACTGGCTATAACTAAAGAAATCTGTCACTCTGCTGCTTCATGAAAAACGAGTACAGTTAACAATTATTCGCTGGAGTGGAGGTGAATAGCGGTGGATATTTACCAAGCCGTTTCGGCGAGGTAAATATCCACCGCTATTCACTGACACTGAGGAGAATAATTGTTTTTAGTATATACCACACAAGTTTTATAGCCAACTCCCAAATAGCTATTTTATTTCCGACGAAAGTGGGCAAAAATTGGGTTCGCACACCGTTTTGTTTTACCGGAAACTGCCGGGTGGTGAATAGTACTTGATATTCTGAGATTGAGGAGCCAATCAGAGCGTGCGAAAAGCACTATTCACTTGTGTGGTATATAGTACAGTGGAACATAGTCACCTGTCTTGGTTTGCTGGGTCTTGTGAAAAGTCTTTTTTGTTGGAAGCCTGCTTAGTCTCTAAGAATAAAATAGAAAATAAAATAAAATGCATTGGTGTAAGGCCTGTTTCAAACGTTGCGCCACTGCCGTGCCGAACTCAATGCAAATGAGCAAAATCCATTGTTTAAGCTAATTTACATTGAGTTCAGCACAACAGTAGCGTGACGTTTGAAACGGGCCTTATGTTCATCATAGTCAGGTGTATGGAATCTAGGTCTGGTGAGGGTGGATTGTATAAGAACACAGTTTGATAAAAGAGACTACTATGCAGTTGAAAGGTTGTCGAGGCAAATAAAATGTTTTGATCAGAACCCAGTAATTTAACACAGCAGTAAAATCTACTGGACTGCATAATTATACAAATGAATCATTCACATTACAGGCAGTTCAGAGTAATAGTGTGACTGCTTTGGTTTTACAGCCTCTGTGTAATTTTTTGTTTTTGGTTTTCAACAGTCATCCAAAAATGGCTCTACACATGTATATTCATGTGAACGGTGATGGAAGATCTTAAATTACATGATACCCAAAAGTAATCCGGTAAACTTCCTTCAGCAGTTAATACACAGCAGCTTTAAGTAGCACGGCAGGTGATAACTTGCTTGGGTTCAAGCACGTCAGACTATCAATCCTAACACTGACTATTTCCAGTGGTTCCCACCACCTCCTTTCCTACAGCTACACCAGTAGGCTTTTAAGTCAAGTAACCTCCATAGCACAACTTACCAACTTCTTGTAAAACAATCTGGAGCCCTCTTGTTTTGCTTAATTTCACATTTTTTTGATCAACACCCTGGAATTGAGAAAGCACATCTCAAAAATACGGACCTACTTTAGATCCCTTAAATTATGCCTCGCATAACGCAAAATTCGTTAGCTCTATGGGAATCATCATGCAGTCCTCTCCACTGTCCGATCGGACAATGCCAAACATGCACACACCGCTTGATCGAAATTCAGTCTACCTTTTTTAGCTTTACCACGCTGATACCATTGCAGATTCTGCCTCTGTCCTCTTCAGCCACTCCTTTCTTTGTGGTGCCACGCGTCCATATTCCTATGCAGGTTTCATCACATCCAGGATATCTGGTATTGCGTGATTCGCGTTCATCCTTTCCTTCATCATCGTCCGCCATGTTTTGAAAGTGTATAATTGGCCGTGATGAGACAAAAGGCCTGGGTGTAATTCGCTCCCAGCTCTTGGGGCAAGAATTTTTCTGAAAAGATTGGCCCCCAATTTTGATCCCGAGAGATTTAAAGATAAAAGAAGAAAGAAACCCTCAAACCGTATATATGATGTGGTAATTTCTCGCACTATCTGAGAGCTTGATCCCCAACTAGAGGAAATTAAACGAGTTAGCGGTTGCTGGCTTTTATGACAAACTACCAGGATAAAACAGGATCTTTATTAGGTTCACAGTGGCCTTTCACTATCACAAGAATCACACAGTTTCTTAACGGAGTTTCCGACTCATTTTTACCTCACTTATAAACTGACTTGTTTTATGAAATAATGATTTGATTGCTGAAACTGCAGAAATTGCATGTGATTCATGAAGCCGCAGACTCAAAACTCGATATTAATACTGTTTCAATAAGAATATTGTTTATCATCGTGAAAACAACAGGAAATCCCAGCTGTAATTGGTCAAGAATGCATTCAAGCAGGGCTAGGCTTTCATATCTAATCACAGGAAGACGTAATTAAGTTCAAAATCTAAAAACACAATGACCACAGACGCATGAACAATTACTAGTAAGTTTGGGCACTGTTTTCCAACATTCTATATGTATCACTGACTATTTTTTCCTACAATGAATTTTCCGGTTGTGTGCTCAGGTTTATCTCACAGCCAGTAGAATATACCTTTATTGGCGTGCATTGTTCGATGAATCCCGCATCTTATCCTACCATAAGATTATATCTTGAGGTAAGCTGTGACACATTTTACCAAAAAGTGACACATTTTGCCGCGAAATGTACGCCACCTTGCCGCCAATTAATGACAAACAAGAATGACCAATCACGTGTGAGAAACTCGAACCTGACGCGCATGCCCACTTCACTTTTCCACAGGTGTGACTGTTTAATTACAACAACTTGAGGGGCAAGTTGTCAAATGATGATGTTTAATTTGGATGGCGTTCTCCCTTTCGGCAGTAAATAAACACTAGCTTGTCTTTTGTTAGAAGACACTCATAAATTACACGATGCTTGTGACAGGCGAACAAGATGGAGTGAAAACAAGTGTATAGTACGGACTTCAAGTCAGTGTAAAATGGAATTTTTCCCGTCCCTCTCGATTGTCTTGCTTTTCCACTTAACAGGTACAATTGCTGAAAAGCTGCAGAATGGTGTATTTGTTAATGGAGATCTCATTATCGGTGGCCTGATTCCTGTTCATCTCTCGCCTCCGGGCTCCGCGAATGGACCTCATCCAGGTGCGGCTACATGCGAAGGAGAATTTCATCTACGCGGTTATCGAGGAGTCGAGGCAATGCTCTTCGCACTGGAACTTATTAACAAAGATCCAACTCTACTGCCTAACATCTCCCTCGGCGCAGACATCAAGGATACATGTGGTAGCGTTGATTATGCCATCATGGAATGCCTCAATTTTGATTTTATAAAAAGCGTCTTCACTGAATCGGATGAAAGCTTTTGCAGCAAGTCAAGAGACAATAGCTCTCTCTTCAGTTCATCAAGACTTGCTGGAACCAACAATTCAGGTTAGGTTTCAATTCATTTGGTGTGATACTTGCTTAGTATGTTTTTTGCTAGTTTTTTTTGTTTAAACTCATTATAAATTCAGACTGCGGTTAGAAAACGCATTGTTGTGATTCGTTATACTTTTTAGCGAGTCACTGCTAAGTGATTGAGTCAGGAGCGGCGATCTTAGTTCATCTCAAATGCATGAAAACTAATAAAAAAGAAACCCGGCGCAGGTGGTAAAAACACATCTAAAGGCGGACTTATCTCACCCAAATTGAACTATATTTGATATTTATCTACCAGTTGTGTTTAATTTCGTCTAACCACGGTTTTTTTCATATTCGGGTTTAATAAGTTTTCAGAGCACTTTGCTTTGGAGTTTTATGTGCGGTGCGTATTGTTACGAAAATAGTCTCAGATGTATTCAGCTGTCTTGGTTTTGCGCCAAAACTAGCATGATGACTCACGGCAACTGGCCTGGACAAGCGACAGTCAATTTTTCCGATTAGGTAAAGATATCGTTGAGAATAGATCGAAAAATAAACATTTTAAAAAGAGTAAAACCTTTAGCTCTCTGGGCATCCTTTTTGTATTTTGAATTGAATTATCGGAGTCAATGAAAATTCACTATTAAACTCGTTTTCCGTTATGCATAATCTAAAATGTATAATTTTGCATCAAGAATAGCAACAGTAGTAATTTTCGATTGAGTTTTTTGGGCTTTGTTTTGCTTTGTGTTTATTTAGAAAGATTTGGTTCTGTTGAATTTTCGAAATGAGCTTTGCATCATGAATGAAAGTTGTGCCCCCGCGCTCGTTACTTCTTCGAGTACCTGTCAAAACCCTTTTTTCAGCCTGGAAGCAGTTTGAATTCTCGCCAAGCACAAAGGGAAAAAAAACAAAAAAAAATAAAAAAACAACGTTAACCAAGTAAATCAATTGTTTAGTATTCCAATCTATATTCACGAAAAAAAAAATAGCAGTTTTTTAATGTAATTAATAAATTATGACGTGGAAAACTTATTGAACTCAGAACATTTCCGATTGCGCTACAGTTGTCACACTCAAATTGTCCGACTGTATTTAATACTGACAGCTAACATATTTTTCGCTGTTTATGAAAGACGATAAATATGTTTTCAAAGTTTTTGAAACGATGGCGTAGGCGAAACAGAACATATATTTTTTCGAAGATATTTTGAAGCACATTGGGCTTGACAAACGTTGTTAATGGAAGCTGCAATAATTCCATTAAATTAAACGCTAGAAACATCTTCAAAGCAAACAGAGATAATAGCTGTTGGCTTAAAGTAGTTTTATGATTGGCTGCTTCTGTAGCGAAGCTGTTATTAAAACACACTATCTGCTGTTAACAATTGAGATGTTTACAAGGTTTAGTTGTCAGCTGTCTTTTGCCAGATGTCGCTAAGACTACCATAAAGTTGTGACCTGTGAACGACAGAAGGCCAGAGAAAGATCTACGTAACCGACAGACCAAGAGACAGAAGAGACGGAGGGAGAGCTTCCCGCTCTTTCTAGTTTAATTTCTCACTTTTCTTTCCTCTCCAGAATGCTGTACGAGAAATAAACGCACGGTGGCTGTCGTAGGCGCAGCTTTCAGCGGCGTAACCATGGCGGCGGCGGGTTTGGCTGGCCTTTTCCGTATACCGGTCGTAAGTTTCTCGTCGACCAGTCGGCTTCTGAGTGATCGCGCACGTTTCACCTACTTCTTCCGCACAGTCCCGTCGGATGATTTGCAGGCTCAGGCCATTGTGGATATTCTTCACTACTTAAAGTGGCGCTACATAATTACTATTGCCTCTGACAACGACTACGGTCGTTCTGGAGTCAGTGCCTTGAAACATATCATTCATAATGCTACAAACAAGACAGACATTTGCATTGTTGTGGACGAGCTCTTTTCGAGGCTGAAGGACGACAGCTCAAACGAAATCCAGGCCATTTTTGATAAAATCAAACTGTTTCCCAAAGCCAAGGTGATTGTCCTATACGTCGAATTCCCGGATGCAAAATATTTTCTTAAGGAGGCTAAATCCGCTGGCCTCAAGGACTACATGTTCATTGCTTCAGACAGCTGGGCAGGATCTTTGAACGCCATAAAAGGCGCGGGGAATGTAATCAGCACTGTAATTGGTTTGAGACCGCCGTCGCCCACAGTTCGCAACTTCAACAATTATTTTTTTGAAAAACTTCGAGACGGCAAAAGACCTCACGCATGGACCAAGAAGTGCAATGTCTCATGTAGTGGCGGTATCGAGACAGAATGCTACACGGGAATCCATCAGAATGGTTATGTCTCTTATGTCATCGACGCCGTTTTTACCGTAGCGCATGCGCTTCATAACATGTTGCACTGCAATGAAAGCGCATGCGCAAAAGACTGGCGGGCCGTGGAGCTCAGGAATTTACTCGCGGATTTTATTCAGAATGTTACATTTCGAGGAATCTCAAACAAGTCCATTCGTTTTGATCCAAACGGCGGTAGTACAGGGCTGTACGATATCCATCAGTTTTCAGGCCACGAATATGAACTCATTGGACACTGGGACGAAGCTCGCAAACCAGCTCTCCAAATAAGGAATTTGTCGAGCTTGAATGAGTTACCAACTTCGATTTGTAGCAGAGAGTGCGATAAAGGTTAGTAGGCGCACTTTCTTGAGTTCTGTTTGCCGTCATTTCCTCATTTAGCGGTACAAGGTCGGGTTCGAGGACAGGTTTATCCGGAAAATCAATTAAAATCTAGTCTCCGCATTTCCTGCATGTTCTGGTTACGTTTTGAGTAATTTTGTGCGTTTTTTTATGATGTTTAAAACGTATGAAGTTCACCATTATCAACTCTTATGTTGACCCTACGTCTATGTCTCTCTTTCCTAACTGGTCTCCTAAGCTTTCTTGTTTGTTTTCCCATTTGTGACCATATCTTTGGGAGCCATTTTATTGTACTTTAGTTAATTCGTATTTTCTGATTAGCAGCTATAGGAAACAAGTCTTAAGAGTGTATCGTCATATGCATTGAAATGCTACAGTAGGGCTTCCTGTTTAAGTGTCCCTTATTATGGGCTCCGTTCCTTTCAGGAGAGTACAGAATACCAATGCCTCACTTCCCGGACTGCTGTTGGTCATGCGCAAAGTGTACCGGAAGAACTTTCGCCAAAACTTCCGGTCTTACGAGCTGTACGGAGTGCCCATTGAAGACATGGCCAACCGCTGACCACACAGACTGTAGAAAAATCGAAGCGCGCTACCTCTCCTGGGACGAGGGCTGGGCGATGGTGATTACGTGTATCTCTCTAATTGGTTGTACAGTCGTCGCATGGACAATGGTTGTTTTACAGCGGTATAAAGCGACAGCGGTTGTTCGCGCCTCCAGCCGTCAGTTATGTTACGTGTTGCTGATTGGCATTCTATTGTTTTACGTCACTCCGCTTGTTTACATAGCAAAGCCTTCGGTGTTTTCCTGCAAACTGATACCGTTCCTCTTCGGGATGTGTCTTGTATTGGTCGTAGGTATGACGTTATGGTACCACGTGACCTACATAGCAACGATCTCGGAAGTGAAAACAAGAGTCGAACCTTCACGAAGAAATCATTGTTGCTTTTCATTGGTTCCAAATATTAATCCGCCACTGTTTATCGATTCTTACAATACTTTACATTACAATACAAACATACTAGCGTATTGTTTACCAGCGCCAGCACAGAAGACACAATCATTCGCAAATTCTGGTTTGTTTTACAAAAGTCATCCTAAAACAACTCTATATTCTGCAATGAATTGTTTTTGCTCAACTATTTACTTCCATTTCATATTTCAGGCACTATCATGATAAAAACCAATCGGATTTCGAGAATATTCAACGATAAACTCTTCCAGAAGGGCAGATCCAGTTGCCTTGGTAACCAGTGGCAGATTATTTGGTTGGTATGCCTGCTTACCATAGAGATCGCGGCCTGTTGTGGATGGGTATACGGAACTTCAGTAACACCATCCCCAGAAGAAGTTTATTCCGATAATTCCCAAGATGCATCCCTGGTGTGTGATTTCTCAGGAAGCAAAGTTGGTTTCTCGCTTTGGCTTCTTTACAACGCCGGTTTGATTGTTGTATGTACGTATCAGGCGTTTCTTGTCAGAAAGGTTCCTCAGAACTACAACGAGTCCAAGTTCATCGCGTTCAGTATGACGACTTTATGCATGACGGTGCTCGTTTTCGTGCCTTCGTATATGGGGACCAGCGGTTGGTACAGGGCTGTGATCTCGTGCTTTCTTTTCATTTTCCTTGGGTCTGCAACGTGGAGCAGCATCTTTATACCAAAAATTTACATTATTTTCTTCAGGCCTCATAAAAACATTCCAATGCGACCTTCTGTCAGTTCAGTAACTCTTGGAATAATAACGCCCTCGCCTACTGTTGTCAGCAACACAAGCGAGCTGAGCAGGCGCTATATGTCTTCTGCAGACTCAGAAGAAAACTTCGAAAGGGCCGACCACAATGACACCTGGGATAGCTCAAGCTTGAAATCTGGTATCGCAAGCACTGAGAACCCACGTGATCATGAAACGTCATCGAGACGCTTCGGGGGTGAAAATACTGAAATGCCAGAGAGTGAAAAATACAAACAATATAATTCATGCGAAAAGGAAGACGAGAAGAAGGAGAAGAGAACTTCGGTCGTTCACTTCGAGGATGACGTTTTTGTCGATGACTCTTCATGCGTTGATAAACCAAGTATGGTGGAGAAACCGTCAGACCCTCAAGGAATTTTAAGACATAAAATGCTCAGCGATGTCAATCACACCATCGCAGACCACGCGGTCGGAAAAGTTTCAATGCAGAAAGTGGGTCAAGAGGGGAAAAGGAGTTCAATGAAAAGGAAAGCTTCATCGGTTCGTTTTAGAGACCAAGTGACAGATAAAACATCAGCTAAGAAACAAGACGATTACGTTTTGGCACTTCAGAATTCTTCTGATGAGGAGGAGTATCGCACAAAGAAATCGAATCAAAGGATTCAAGCTGCGGAAAATGAAGAGACTGGGCACAACAGTGTGGACGAAAGCAGTCGCACAAAGGAAGCTGTTTATGGTCGCGTGAACAGCTCGCGAATTATGACAAACAAACGGAAGATTGCTGTTTGGTGTATGGACGAAACAAATAGGAATCAGAAAGTAAAGCAAGACCTCATACCAGCAAATACTATCTAGACTACAACTCCAGTTGCTTTTATACGTAAAAAGTCAGAATTTCACGACTTTGTTTATACTTCAGCTGCATTTATTTACGTCAGAGTTTTATGAGGTGTGTTTGTTCTTTTTCCTATAATATCGCCGAATCAAATAGTTTATTTTTACCAACTGTGTGAGCATACACTATGTTTCATTAAAAGGGATTAAGCAATGGTTGTGAATAATGTCATGTGCTGTGTAAACAGTCGTCCCCAATCTGTTACGCGGGCATGCCGTTACGCGAAGGTTCCAGTCCATCCCGCGAGATTATTCCATTCTCAATTATACGAAACCAATTTGATTCATTGCGTCATTTTTAAAGAATTCTGGGAACTGAAAGACGTTTCCTTTTTATGCTTCAGGAAAAAAGGACATTTTGCCATGAAGTCTATCTTATTGTCTGCAGTTCTGTTTCTTATTACACTTGTCACTTTTCCATGCTTCGTTAGACCGGCAGTCCGTAGTAAGTATTTGCGCTTTATTCATTTGTGGATAGCACTTACGTATTAGGGACTTTGGCACACATTCTTTGATGTAAGCCGTGTTGTACTGAAGGAACGGGAGAGAAGTTTTCATCCAAGCGAGCCAGCATTTAACTGACGTGATGGATACAAAAGCACCAATGAGAAACCAATTCACGCTTTTAAAGTATATTAGACAACGTCGTCACTTTAAACTGAAAAGTTCGAAAGCTTACAGATGCATTTTGACTCTGTTTCAAAACGGGACCTAGCAACAGAGCTTTTCTCGTCAAAATTGGTTTTACTCCCATGTTTCATGCAGATTCAAACTAAGAAAGGTTTTCGCTCTAGGTCGCGCTTTGAAATAAGGAGATTTGGTTGAATTATAGCTCGCGCAAAGGTTTCTGGGGTTGCTACAGGGGACGCGAAAATCATTTTGAACGTGTTTGATTGCGTGAACAAGATTGTATGATGTAAGATGTACTCAAAACTGCTTTCGGCCAGACGCAGAAAGCTCTATTCCCAAGGACCGCGAATTGCAACCGAAGTACAATATGGCAGAACTGGTTTTGTGATAGGTAGTTCAACCCATGCAATTCCTAAACGAACTTCCGAACCTAATGCAAATGCCGAAAAACCATTGGTTGCTAATTTGCATTATTGTTCGGCGCATGTGATGAACGACATTTGAAACGTGCATAAATGTCATAATCCTACTCAGGTCCAGCGACGTGCAGCGACTACAAGACAAGTTCACCAGGTTTAAAAAGCGGAAGATACATGATTGATCCTGACGGTGACTGGGGTTTGAGGAGCTTCACGGTCTACTGTGACATGCGTGACAAGAATGGTAGGGGCGTGACCGTGGTGGGACACAACTTAAAGCCAACGCATGTGAACGGGTATGAGGCCAAAGGATCTTTTTCTCGCCGCATAAGCTACAAAGGTGCTCAAAAACAGATAGAAGCACTGATAAAAATGTCAGCCCATTGCGAGCAGTTTGTCAAGTACCAGTGTCACCAAGCAACGCTCCTGGAAGACGGATGGCTAGTATCACGTGACGGTAAAAAAATGGATTACTTTGGCGGAGCTGCCCCTGGAAGCAACAAGTGCGCATGCGGAATGAAAGGAAAGTGCGCGGGCGAAAGCTCGACTTGTAACTGTGACGCAAATCTTCCAGGTAGAAATCTTGAAGACAGTGGTCTGCTCACTTATAAGCCTCATCTACCCGTGTCTGCAGTGTTTCTTGGAGATACGGGCCACAAATCAGAATACGGATTATTCACTCTTGGAAAATTTGCGTTGCTACGGAAATAATGCCTGCATCCGTCATCCTTGTTTAAACGGCGGAGTCTGTATAAATCATCAATATATTAACAATCGCTATCTGTGCAAATGTATAAAGGGATTCACTGGAAAGTATTGTGAAAAAGGTTGGTTAGAATTCCATTATTTATGAATTTGTATATTTTTGCCTATATTTTTTGTATATTTTTGGAGGGGGGACTTTTATCAGCACCAGTGTTAGCCTGGCGAAACGGGGACACGTTGAAGCGGCAACTTAACTAGCGCGCGCATTTTTCCCGAATGTTGCCCCGTTTTGCGACGCGCGAAACATTTGTTGCAGAGACAAAATTTGTGTCCTGGACACAAAAAATTGCTTCTGAAAAACCCTAGAAACATTTGTTGAGTCCGCACCGAGCACAACATTATTGTCGCACGTTTTGCCACCCAATGTGTTCTCGTTTTACCAGGCCTTACGGCGTGGAGGTAACGAGTCAAATAGTATCCCCCGTTTTAGTAGTTCGGCAAAAGCTATAAGGGAGTTTTTATGGGAAATTACAAATGACTTGAATATACACTAAAAGTGCTGATACCCGCTTGTGTGTGTGTCACCATTTGTGTTTCTGGGTTCAAGTGGTTGACAGTTTGGGCCCGCCAGCAGACATTACTGCTTTTGTATCATGCTTTCTCTTTGTTGCAGACATCAACGAATGTTTGAAAAAGCAGTGCGACAAAAACGCCGTCTGTACAAACACCAAAGGTTCGTTTTTTTGCACGTGCAAGCCAGGTCACATAGGAGACGGGAGAAAGTGCGAAGGTAAATGGGCCATTTCCAAGATGCGGTCTCGTTTTGAAAAAGAGGCCCATCGCTCGAAGCCGCGCAGCATTATGGGGTTTGATTTGAACAAAATGGCTGACGTTCACACACCATTTGAGCTTTTTAAAAAAATTTTCCAGAAAACTACCAAGAAAGCAACGCTCTATAGTCTTCACATCAAACGTTTGGCCAAAAGGAGTTCAGAAAGATTTGAATGGGTATATGCATGGAACTAATTAAAAGGGTTAACGATTTTATGTATTAGCTAGTCAGCTTAATAGTGTCAGTTGTGCTGACATATGGAATGTCTTTGTTTCGTTTCCCATTTTCTCGTGACCTCAGGGACATACGGGGCATTGCGTGGGCTTTTGGTGACTTATTTTTGCCAATTTTTATATTAAGAAGTTTTGTTGAAAAGTATTGTCTTTGCTTGGGTAGTTGCTGAAAAGAAGTGCATGTTAATTTTCCATGACCTTCTGTATTATTCTTTCAGTTTTTGATCGCTTGCTATGGAGAAATGGTAAGTACTATTTCAGACCTGCCATACAACAAACTGCAATCATGTACAACAGTAGAAACCACTTGCATTTTGCCTTATTTATGCTGGAGAGGAAGTGATATAGAGTATATTCATGAGTCAGCTTTAGTGTTTTGAGCTTGATGAGTAATTACTGCATCCAGATACCAAATTGTTCCAGTTTGTTTAATTTAAAATAATCTTGGGCATTGTGGTATATGGCTGTATATTTTGATGTGTTTTGCAAATGTTTTGCTCAACTTCAATTTTTTGATGTGTTTTGCTCAATTTCAATATTCATGTAATGTGTATAAAAATGCCATTATTTGGCAGCGCATGTCAAATTCCTCTTTTATCAGCTTCCGTTTCAGTCAGCCACAATGTAATTAATAATAAATTTCTTGTTAGCAGACCTCTAATAAATGGTTAACCTATATTAAATGGTCAGTTGGCTATAATTCCCCAAAGTGAGCACTTTTAAAAAAGAGGTTTGACTGTACAAATATGTCAAACATAATTGATTCAAACATCGAACTTTTGTCACACTTAATACTAACATTAGATTGGACACGGCAGAAGTTTGACATTTGAACCAGGCCTAAACAAGATATGTCAGGTCATTTACGCTTGGTTGGTACTGTACATGTTTTTACAATTTGTTTTAATTGGGCCTTTATTTGTTTGAAGGAATGTAAAGTGGTATAAATATTATTATATAGTAAAGGTTTGCTGTTGCTCTCCCAGGCTATCCAACATCATGTGGTCATTACAATGCATTAAACCAACATTTACCAAATGGACATTATCTGATAGACCCTGATGGCAAAGGAGGCCAGGCCCCTTTCGGAGTCTGGTGTGATATGCGTCACATGAATGGTGTTGGTGTGACAGTCATCAGCCCAGATAATGTAAGAGAATTTACTATATTGGATGGCTGTGAAGACAAGGGTTGCTTCTCACATAGTGTGTCCTACAGTGGAATGAATCAAGCCCAGCTAGCAAAAATCACAAGCATTTCAACTCACTGTGAGCAGTTCGTCAGGTACCGGTGCAGAAGGCCACTGCTTCTACACTTGGGGTATTCATGGTTGTTGTCACGTGACGGTTCAAGGATGAAGTACTGGGGTGGAGCCACTCCTAACAGTAATAAGTGTGAATGTGGAATGACTAAAAGCTGTGCTGAGAAAAGTCGCTTTTGCAATTGTGACAAGAATGATGACCAGTGGCGTGAAGACAGTGGCCTTCTCACTTACAAGCCTGATTTGCTCGTGTCTGGGCTCAGATTTGGGGATCTAGGTGATGACGGGGAGATGGGCAGGTTTTATGTGGGAAGGTTGCTCTGCACTGGGATTCAGCCATGCACTATCAACCCATGCTTAAATAAGGGAACTTGTAAAGCTGCTGCAAATGGTGGCTACACATGTGTTTGTCAGGCTGGATTTTCTGGCAAGCGATGTGAAGGTTTGTTGGAGAGTTTATATTCTTAACTGTGATTACTTTTATTTATATATAATAGTATGCTAAGCAACTGCTGGCCCAGCTCATGTGTGTGTGTGTGTGACATGCTTTCCCAGACCTCCTTAATCCTTATATGGACAAATTAATGCTTAAACCTTTTGAATTATTGTATTTAATTAGGAGATATTGATGAATGTGCACATGAAGAATCCAACAACTGCAATAAAAATGGTGTCTGCATTAACACCTTGGCTTCCTACAAGTGCACATGCAAACCAGGATTTGAAGGAGATGGGGTGAAGTGCAAAGGTAAATCGTGCTTCTTATCACAGTAGTAGCTGTTATCCTCAAGCCCTGCAAGGGCTAGTAATCATGATGCTATTCTTAATGTTTGTCAGTCAGTGGTGGGTGAAGCCCTGCCTGGCTCTCAATGAAAGTGGAATTTTCATAGCTGTACAAGGATGCATGCTCTTTATTTCAAATGACTGGAAATGTAGACAAAATTTTGATAACCTTGATAAGCTTGATAAGTCGTAGTTACTGAAAAATTGTCTGTTTTTGTGGTAGGTCTAGTTTATTTGCTGTTGTTTAAATGTATCTTGGTTGTTCTACGAAGTTGTTAAACATCTAATCAGTATGCTTTTAAAACCAACACATGACATTTTTTCAGATATTGATGAATGCACAAACTTATTATTGTGTGGAAGAAAATATGGTAGATGCAAGAACACTGTTGGCTCATACAAATGCATTTGTAACGAGGGCTACAGAATGGATGGAAGCAAGGTTTGCAGAAGCGAGTCAGTCAAAATATGTCACTAAACATGTCCTTACATGAAGCACCAACCAAATGTGACTGATTAGACGATTGCCCATGTACAGTCAAACTAAACATAAGCAGTAACCTAAAGTAGCACAAATGGTTACTAAAGGCTAACCTGTGCAGTAATGGTTTGTTTTTGTTTATTTTTTTTGTTTTTGGTAGACATAGACGAGTGTTCCGAGGGACAGAACTTGTGTGACAAAGCTGCTTGGTGTATTGACGACATGGGCTCGTACAAATGCCACTGTGCAAAGTTGGCTACAAGGGGGACGGTCTAATGTGTGCAGGTAATATAAAGGCTTAGGATGGAATTTGTTTCCTTGTACAGTTTAACCCTTTCACTCCCAAGAGTGATCAACTTCAATTTTCTCTTTTCAGTCTCCCACAGAGATATATCTATCATATGGAGAATTTGGCATTTGATACCTTGCTCAAATGACAGCTGATTAAAACATAATTTCTCTTTTCATCACTCACTCATATTTTACTTTATTGTTGAGAGAATTTATATTTTGAACTTGGGAGTTAAAGGGTCAACTTTAAAAGTTATTTTTTTGCAGTGTTGTGTTGGCTTCTCCTGTTGATTTACTAGACATGGAATTTATGCAATTTACTGTGCTATATTAACCAATCAAATCAAAGCCTGGTACAAAGCAAAACAGACTGAGGAAATTACAATAGGGAGGATTTAACTCTAACAAAAATTTAACTCTGATTGGTTGAGAGGACAAAGACTTCACTCTCATTGGTTTAGGGAAAATAAGACTTTGTAAGAAGACAACTCTGATTGGTCAGAAATCACTTTTAATAAATTTCAGGAAGAACTAAAGGTACTTATACGGTTCTAATCTTTTTGCAGATATTAATGAATGTGCAGTGGGGAACCACAAATGTGACAATGTTGCTAAATGTGTCAACACCCCAGGTTCATACACATGCCAGTGCAGCAAAGGTTATGAGTGGAATGAAAAAACGTGCATAGGTGAGACTCAAACAGATAAACAAACAAACAAACAAACAAATTAACAGACAAACAAACAAAGAGACAATACAAACAAAGCAACAAGGTGGAGTTCTCAGCCATTTCATGTTAATTGTTTGCATAAAGAAAAAGAAAATTAGGCTAACCTTGCTTCCCAAGACAAAAAAGTATAACTTTTAGGCCGGAGTCTTCTCAGTAGGATAGAGATGGGTCGATAAATAAAGGACCAAGGATTGTGGCGCATAAAGGACTGTCAATATTTGAGAGGAAAATTATTTGTTCGTACTTTTTGCAGACATTGACGAGTGCCTGGTGAAAGAGAAATGCGGAAAAAACGGCATATGCACCAACGTCAGAGGCTCGTACAGTTGTGGGTGCGACAGAGGCTACAAGATGAATGAAGGAATGTGTGAAGGTAAAGTAATAACACAGTGAAGAAAGAAAGGCAAAAAGGAACTTCTTTGAACACCAACCCAAGAAAACAAAAAATATGAGATGATTTCTATATACAAGTAACATGTTACAGACTGAGTCAATTGATTATTTAATAGAGCAGTTTTTGGGCTTAGTTTTGAGATTATTGAGGTTTTACAAGCCCATGAACTACATGTACGGAAACTGCAGTTGAATTTTGGTTTAGTTTCCACAGTTTTGTGCAATGATCGCTGACTCTAAAATATGATGATCGTAAGGTCAAAAAAAGGATTTTCGCGGTTCCTTAGAAAAGAGAGGATGTCTTTTTTTTGTCTTATCTTGTAGACTTCAATGAGTGCGCACATAAGAAGGACAATAACTGCGAAGAAAACGCCGTCTGTACAAACACCATTGGCTCCTACAAGTGCACATGCAAAGTCGGTTTTGAAGGAAATGGGGAGAAGTGCAACGGTAGGTCTTTAGCAATGCAGAGATGCCAGGCACAACAAATTTTTGGGCGAAAAATTTGGCTCTGTCAGGCCCCACGCGCTTAAGAGGAGTAACCCTCCCGCTTCATAGAGCTAGTTGGAGTTGGTGTTATGTAGCGGGAGACGAGGCGCTCACTTTATGCGGGAGATTGGTGTGGCTATGCGGGAGATTAACGTGATTTTGCCATCGCTCATTGCGCTGTGTTGCCCGCGAGGCTTACCTTTTGATGTTCTGCTGAGTTGTGAAACGTTTGACATATGCTTAGCAACACGTGATCTTTTCTACTCAGATATCGATGAATGCAAAACTGTATCCTGTGGAGAAAATTTCGACTGCAAGAACACTGCTGGTTCCTACAACTGCGTCTGTAACAAGGGCTACAAAATTATCGGGAAAGTTTGCAAAAGTGAGTTTGTCTAAAGGCCAATTTACACGGTGCGATTTCTGTGATTTCGGTGACATTTCTGATCAAACAGAATTCTTTTTTTTTTTAATTTTTTTTTGTTTATGCTCTCTTTATGTGTATCGACCGTATTGATAACTGTGTTTCGCTCTAGTGGTCGTGGATTTTAGTATCTTGCTTACTGTACTTGAAGGCTGATTGAACTGTCGATTCTCATGCTTGGGAAAATTGGTGTAACGAGTTTAGGGGTTGAAAAGAAGACACTGGTTTAGGCAGTTGTGTACAGTTTGTTTTGTTTGTTAATTTTTTGTTTTTGTTTTTGGTAGACATAGACGAGTGTTCCGAGGGACAGAACTTGTGTGACAAAGCCGCTTGGTGTACTGACAACGTGGGCTCGTACAAATGCAAATGCAAACTGGGCTACAAGGGAGATGGTTTGACGTGTGCAGGTACGAGACTTATGAAAAGGAATGATTCAGTTCTGCGTTCGGTTCTTTTGTTAATCCTTGCGCTCCTGAGAGTGATCAACTTCAATATTCTCTTCTATTTTCTCACTAGAGATATATGATGTAGTATGGAGAATTTGCTGCTTGATAGTCCACTCAGACGAATGCTGATTGACCCATCAATTCTCACTTCATCACTCACATTTTCGTTTTGAATAGTTAGGAGAATTTGTATTCTGAGCTCGTGCTTTCTCTTTGCTGCAGAAATCAACGAATGTTTGGATCAGAAAAAGCCTTGTGACAAAAACGCCCTTTGTACAAACACTGAAGGTTCGTTTTTGTGTAAGTGCAAGCCAGGTTACATCGGAGACGGGAAAAATTGCAAAGGTAAATGGGCCATTTCCAAGATGCTGTTGCTTTTGTTTTAAAGCAAGATCTTGTGTGAATCCTTTCATTTCAAAATCACTTTTCATTTAAAACAGAAGTAACAGCATGTTCTATTTTCGTTACCCAATTTTGTGATGTCATACTTGCGGTCAGAAGAGATGATATTATTTTGATAATAGTTATTCTGTATATAAATAAATACAGACAAAAAATAGCAGTCATCGACTGAGAGGATCGACAATCGTTTATATTTACTGCAAAGTCAATGTATTTAATACTAGCTTAATGTCGGTGGCCAGTGGAATGCAGTACATGATATTTCCCCTCTCGTAGCTATTGAAGGCGTATATACATTTCATCACACAGTGAGTCAGAAGAGAGTCAGTCAAAACATGTCACAAACGTGTCCTTACATGAAGCACTAGTCAAACGTGACTAATGGCCCATCAACACACAAACCAATCATAACCATGAACCAAGAACGATCAAAAGTAACCAAGAGTAACCCGAAAGTAAACAATGATAACAAGGGAAACCAGAGCAGATTATGTTGTTTGTTTATTCTGTTTGTTTGTTTGTTTGTTTTTGCTAGACGAAGATGAATGCTCTAAGGGACAGAACCTATGCGACAAAGCCGCTTTGTGCATTGACACCGTTGGTTCGTACAAATGCCAATGCAAAATTGGCTACAAGGGGGACGGTCTTAAGTGTACAGGTAATATAAAAGCTCAGGATGAAATCTTTCCCTGCATAAGTACGTTGTACAGTTTTACTTTGAAACTGTTCTTTCAGTGTTGTGTGTTCGCTTCTGTTGTTGATTTATTACCGCTGAAGTTGTGCAATGCAAAGCCCAATCGAATGCAAAACATTAAACAAAAACTCAATAGCAATCGGTTGAGAGACTGAGGAAATCTTATTGGTAGAGACGACAGAGATTTAACTCTGATTGGTCAAGAGGACAAAGGCTTCGCTGTCGTTGGTTAGGAGAACATAACACTTTGTAATAAATGTTTGTCGCTGTAATAAATTTCAGGAAGAACTAAAGGTACTTATACGGTTCTAATCTTTTTGCAGATATTAATGAATGTGCAGTGGGGAACCACAAATGTGGCAATGTTGCTAAATGCGTCAACACCCAAGGTTCACACAAATGTCAGTGCAGCAAAGGTTACGAGTGGGATGGAAAAACGTGCACAGGTGAGACCTAAACACATAAACAAACACATAAACAAACAAACAATGTAAACCAACCAACAATTCCAACAAAGCAAGTGAATGCGATCTTTTGCATATAGAAATGTGTAAAAGAATTGCTAGTGTGAACTTGGCTCTCAAGATGAAGAATGTAACTTTTGGCCAGAAGAAACTAATCTTCTAAAATGACTTGGATGGAAATTATTGCTAATTGGCGGATCAAAATGGCGCGTGGTTAAAGAGGACTCTTTTAAAGACGGCACTGTCACGAGCAAAGAGATGCAGCCCCTAAGCTTTCAAATAAAACCATTAGTAACTATTGTTCTTATGGTTTTTATTTATTTTTATTGCAGACATTGATGAGTGCCTGGCGAAAGAGAAGTGCGGAAAACACAGCATATGCACCAACGTCAAAGGCTTGTACAGTTGCAAATGTGACAGAGGCTACAAGATGAATGGAGGAGTTTGTGAAGGTAAAATAATCATATAGTGAAGAAAGAAAGGGAAAAAAAATCATCGACCACCCGGGGTAACGACATTTCTAACACTGCACAGATACGTTCTTGACGTCACTTCCGTTGGTCATTGTTCGTTGCCTTTACTATCTAACTCGTGGCAAAAATTAGCAAACCCCGATTTTCTTTCGCACAACGTATGCTACAAAAAATGTATCGATTTAACTTCAGTTTTGAGAGTATTGAGGTTTTACAGGCGTTACACGAACTACGAACACTGCACTTGAATTTGCTGCCGTTTTCACAGTTTTATGCAATGACCAATGACTCGAAAGTATGATGCCATGGAGGTACTCATATGTCTTGTTATTTGTCCTATTTTGTAGACTTCGATGAGTGCGCACATAAGAAGGATAATAACTGTGAAGAAAACGCCGTCTGTACGAACACCATTGGCTCCTACAAGTGCACATGCAAAGTCGGTTTTGAAGGAAATGGGGAGAAGTGCAACGGTAGGTCATATTTAAGAGTGTAACATGTGCCATGCTCAAGTTTACCGGGCGAAAGATTCAGGCCCAGAGCCTCACTAGGTCGAGTAGAGGAATTCTCAGGGGTGGGGGATGGGGGTAGAAACCGAAGCACCAAGTGAAAGCTTTCTCCTAAAAAACTGATTCGAAGTCACGTCATTTTCCAGCTATTTTTTTGTGATATATATTATCATCTGAAGAAGAGAGTTCAAACAGATTGGTGTGATTTAGCTTGGGACGAGGCGCTCACTTTATGCGGGAGATTGGCCTGGTGTCGCGGGAGATTGGCGTGACTTTCCGGAGGATCGACGTGACTTGGCGGGAGATTGGCGTGACTTTGCGGGAGATTGGCGTGATTTTGCGGGAGATTGGTGTGACTTTGCGGGAGACAATGCGCGCACTGCATACGGGAGATTGGTGCGATTTATGGGGAGATTGCGTAGCACTGTATGCGGGAGATACCCTTCCTCATTGTTTGATATAAGTTTGACCAGTACGTATGCTTAACAGCACATGATCTTTCCACTCAGATATCGATGAATGCAAAACTGTATCCTGTGGAGAAAAGTTTGAATGCAAGAACACTGCTGGCTCCTACAACTGCGTCTGTAGCAAGGGCTACAAAAATATCGGGAAAGTTTACAAAAGTGAGTTTTAGTCTAAAGACCGATTTATACGGTACGATTTTCGCTCACGGTTACGACACGAATCGAATGTCAAAGGGTTGATATTTCCTTCAGCAGTTGTGTGCAGTTTATTTGGTTTGTTTAATATTCTTTTCATTTTTGATAGACATAGACGAGTGTTCTGAGGGACAGAACTTGTGTGACAAAGCCGCTTGGTGTACTGACAACGTGGGCTCGTACAAATGCAAATGCAAACTGGGCTACAAGGGAGATGGTCTGACGTGTGCAGGTCAGGTTGGACTTTTTCTACTTAAGTAGAGTTATGAAATGGAATGTTCAGTTGTGCCGTTCGGTTATTTTGTTTATTTTTCGGTAAAGTAAAATTGTGTAACAGTCGCTGTACAGCAGTTTTTCTAATGTCTGTCGAACGTTGGGGTGTGGTTGTTTTGGGTTTTTGCGTTTGTTACGCTTTTAATTTGGTCCAAACAAGTTTGGCAGCATTCTTAACCAATCAGGAACAAAAGCAAAACCCGTTGGCGTCCTCACACAAGAAAGTTTCTTTAAAGTGAAACCGATTGCAAATTACTTCGGCTTCTGGTACATGGTTCAGTTGAAATGTTTTCTTGTAGCCTTTGGGATTGGCGCTGTTTGACTGTGATTGGCTTTGCATTTGGTTTTCAAAAACCGCCCTAAACCAAGTCGAAGCAAAGCAGCTCAATTTAATAGTTTCGTGGCCAGTAACACGAGGATCAATTCATAAGAATTTGTTTTATCTCCCTTTGTTTGACTGTGCTTTCACAATTACTGCCACGTTATTGTCTTTTGTTGTTGTTGTTGTTGTTGAATGAATTATTGAATGATTTAATAACTTTTCTTATATACAATAATGAAATCAGCGTAGCTGGTGGGGTCGTGTTTGGCACCTGATTGGTCAAGAGCACAGAGAGTTTACTCTGCTGGTCGCCCGAGAACATATCTGCTTTATAAGATCTACTGATTGGCCGAGGGCATAGATGCTTTATAAGATCAACTGATTGGCCGAGAGCATATGTGCTTTAAAAGATTTACTGATTGGCCGAGAGCATAGATGCTTTATAAGATTTACTGAATAACCGAGAGCATAGATGCTTTATAAGATCTACTGAATGGCCGAGGGCACAGAGACTTACCTGTTGTTGGTCGTCAGAAGAAAGATCAGAACTAAATCTGGTATACTTTTTTATTTCACTGCAGATATCGATGAATGTGCATCAGGGAACCACAAATGTGGCAACGTCGCTAAATGTGTCAACACCCCAGGATTGTACAAATGTCAGTGCAGCAAAGGTTATGAATGGGATGGAAGAACGTGCACAGGTGAGACCCAAACAGATAAACAAACAAACAAACAAACACACCACAAAATTACATTCTGGGGACACGATTCAGGGGCCATGATGAGAGTCACTTGTTAGTGGAGAAAATTGTTTACCCTCCCCTCCCCCTACCCCTACCCCTCTCAGTGTTAATTTGTGAGTTTGTAATATTTTAGAGTCTGAGGTGATAGTTAGGCTAAACAATCAGTTGGTCAGCATTGTATAGCGAAGGGAGTAGTGTATCGACAATCTTGTCCAGGGTTGTGGCTTTGAAATACGTTTAAAAGGATTCAAAGAGATATGAACGGCATGGCACTCTGACCGTTGAGCTATGGAGCCTTATCAGGAGCAGGGCAAGCATTAGTTCACTTCTTGCGGCGAGAAAGGGCACGAAATTAAAAAGCTAATATTGATAGATCTGTTTACTGTCCCAGACATCGACGAATGTTTGATGGTGAATCAGAAATGCGGAAAACATGGCATCTGCATCAACTTCAGAGGCTCGTACAAGTGCAGATGCAAGAGAGGCTACACGATGCATAAAGGAGTTTGCAGAGGTAAATAATATAACAACTAAATAAACAAATAATAAAATGGTAAAGGGCGCTGTGTGGAGTTTGATTTGGTCTGTAATCATACGTGTGAGACTTGTGTTGATTTTTATGAACAATTATAGTTGTAACTTAAAAGCTACTCACAAGCTGTTTATTTTTCTTGTTAGCTCCCCTCGGCCTGAGCTCATCAACATCCGCAAGAGACATTGCAGTTTGGCTTTTAGCTGTTGCGTGCTTTGTGGCTCTATCTGCTTCATGAGCTCGCCCTCGCAAACATACTATTTATTCTCAGTGCAGTTTATCCAATCACATCTCTTTGGCATCAAGAGTATGTTCTTATGTTGTGCATGTGTGATCTTCAAGATTTTTTTCTTTTGCTAGACTGTATACAGAAAACCTGACTTATTTTTTATAAAGAACATCAGAGTTTATTTGTATTGAAAAAAAGTATTACTATATACTGCACAAGAGCCTGTGCTGAAAGTCGCATATATCTGGCTACATTACTTTTTTCCTGGAAGTCGCATATATCTGGCTACATTACTTTTTTCCTGGAATTACTAATCAGGCAGTTTGGATTTTCGCCACTTGTCGAAAGTTAAGTTATACAGTGAGAAATGTAAACTTCGATGTTCACTGGAGCTTTATTGGGGGGAAAATCACAAATAAACAATTCCCATCCTAACCTGTGTTGTTTTTTTGAGTCGCAGTTTATTGGCCTAACCGCTGATTTTTAATTGCGCGTAAGTATCAGCACAAGAGAGAGACGGTGGCGACATAGGCATAAGTGGCATATTTTACTCAACAGACATTATCTCCGTGTAGGCTGTTTTATAGTGCGCTTCCGCGTTTAAACGATCAGGCAATGACAGTGTAACGTAAAGAAGAAGGAAAGTATTGATGAGCATCATCATTCATCGTCGCAAACCACATCAAAATACCTCGAAATAATTCTACGCTCGCGTTCACTATCTAAATGTACAAACTGAAATAAATTTTAAGAAGTCCGGAGTCTCGCTGTTCCAGTTTCTCCCGTCTCGTGAAAGTAAAAAACAAACAAACAAACAAACAAAAACAAAAAACAAACAAAAACAAACAAAAACAAACAAACAAAGAAACAAAAGAAAAAACACGTGCGACATGACACGTGATACATTTGTTGTGCGTGACTTTGGGGCCACGCGGTACTCTGGGATACATCGGGAAAATTTCAAAATGGCGGATGCGGATGGTCAGTTTTGTGTCTTCCTCTTGGCCCTTTTGATAAACACTTCAATCTTAAGCTATCCAGAAAACACCACTTTGGGCGAAAGAAAGCTCCGTCCGATAGTCTCCACTTCAAAGCCTTAGATAAAAGGAGTTGACAGCTGCGATTGGAACGGAACGCGTCGAGCATGTTTCGGGATATTGACGGAGCTGAACTCACATGGACTATCAATTTAAAACTAGAATTCTACTGCTGCAGATGTGTAACAGTTGGAGTAACACGTTGTAAAACCCTAGCACGATAAGGACGTCACGACAGCACGAATTATACTGAAGTGACATGGAAAACTGAAAGCAAAACTGGAATATTGACCAACATGTAAGCAAAACTCTTTTACTATTGTTATTGGTATTTTATATTTTTTGTTTTGGCCTTAATCTTACATACTGGTAAGTTGAAGCTTGGGGAAATTACCAGTGTGGGGAATTTCTGAGAAGTAGTTGGCCCTGATTCACAATTCCCAGTGACACTGAAGAACTCACCACGATGTCAACAGTTTATTTTTCTCACAACTCGCTCGCTTGAACAGACTCGTCTCGCTTGAACAGACACGAACACGTGTGTAAACTACCTTCTGATTGGCTAACTAATTTTAAACAAAATACCAAAAGTCTGGAGAGTTCTAGAAAGGTCTGTGCACGCAAATAACAACTGTTTTGTAACGACCGAAATTAACACGAAAAACTGCGGCTTAAGATTCTTCACACACTCCCCCTATTAAAGTGGTTCCCAACTTTAATATTGACAAGGAATAGTTCAGTCGTCTTCGTTCTCATTAGCAACCACGCCCACTAGGCGATTTACTGCTGCAATCTTCGCTTGTCGACCATGGCCTATGGCTCGTTGATGCTGGTTCTGGTTGTCCCCACCGGCATCATCATTAGACTCGGGATCGTCACTGGCGCCACTTATCTCAAGGTCAGCCACCAGCTGCAGGGGTCTCTCGACAACGTACCCCTTGCCCGTTCGTATCTTGTAGCCTCTGGTCACCCCATCCTTTCCAACGATGGAGTCCACGATTCGCCCGATCTTCCAATTCGCTCTGTACTTCGTTGTGTCCTTGATCAGAACAACTGAGCCCTTGCTCATCGTCACTTGATCCTTTGCTGCAGTGCCCGTGCTGAAACGCTCTTGTAAGGCATGAAGATACTCATTCAGCCAACGTTTACGAATATTATCTCGACATGCCTTTAGATATAGTAACCGTTTGGTCATCTTCTCTCGCTCGTCGCCCATATCGACGGTATCCTCCTCAAGGAAACGAGCTGGTTGTCCGCGTAGCAGGAGGTTTGGAGTGATCACCGGCTGCTCAAATTCTCCCCCGATGTAGCACAAAGGTCGGTTGTTCATGAAGGACTCCACGTCTAGTAGAACGTCTTCAAGTTCCTCAAATTTCAACAGCGCTCGTCCAATTGCTTTGGACAGACAGTTCTTCATGATGCCAATCAGTCTCTCGAAGAATCCGCCCCACCATGGAGCGCGTGACAAGTTGAATCTCCACTCAATGTCCTTCGTTGCCAGGTAGTTGAAGAGATCATCATCTTTCCGCAGTGTCGACAACCACTGTTTCGTTGCTTGGAAAGTCTTAGCGTTGTCACTCACCATTAGGTTCGGTGAGCCTCTTCGGGCAATAAACTCTTTAAGACCTCGTTTGAACTCGCCTGCTGTCAAATTGCTGCAAAGTTTGAGGTGTACTGCCCTCGTGCTGGCACATGTAAACAGTGCAATGTATGCCTTGCTTGTTTCGTGCTTCCCAGATTTGCACAGAAGCGGTCCAGCAAAGTCCACCCCAGTGGCGTGAAACGGCTCTGTAAATTCTGTTCTGAAGGTTGGTAAGGCTGAAGTGGTTGGGGCACTAAGAACTTTTGCTCGGTACTTCTTACAGTAGTTGCAGGTATACCGTATGCTCTTTACCAGCGATCTCAGCTTAGGGATCCAGTACTTCTGTCGAACTTTGCTCATTGTTGCAGCAACTCCCCCGTGTAGAGTGTGTAGATGGCAATGTTCAGCGATGCGTCTCGCTAACGCAGATTCCCTCGGAATGAAAACAGGAGTGTAGCCTTGAATTCTTTCGTAGCACCTCATTAACCCGTCTTCATCTGTCGCAAGTTTTAGGCCTGAAGTCATGTCACTTGTTCTTTGAGTGATCCGAATCCAGACATTCTCTGCCTCCGTGATCTCGGTTTTGCTGAGTGGCACGTTTTGTCTCGCCTTGTTGTTGATTGGTTCATCTGTCTTTCTGCAGCAATCTATGAAGCGTTTGACGTACGAAGTTATGCGCAGAAGCCTCCAAAACGTGAACTTGTCCAAGAGATCCCCTGCCCAGCTCTTTAAGGTTTCTTGTGCCGCGTCTTCCGTCAGCAGCATTGCTTCTTTCTGACGCCTTTCTGACTTGGCTTCACCCGTCTCTAAAATCGCTGGTTGCTCTGGCCTGTTCGACGCATCCGAAAGCCAGATGGGCCCCTTCAACCACATTGATTTGAGCTTGTCTGGCACTGACCCTCGGGTTCCAAGGTCGCTTGGGTTTTCTGTTGTAGGAACATGTCTCCACGCCGCATCTGTCAGCTCGCCGATCTTCTTGACTCGATTGCGCACGAAGGTTGACCACTCCCCACGATTTGCCAACCAGCACAGCACAGTGATGCTGTCCACCCAGTTGTGGTAGGCTGTGATTGGGAAGGACGTTAACGCCTTGCTCACGTTACTTTGTAGTTTCGCCAAGGTGTGTGCTCCGATCAGTTCCAGTCGTGGAATGCTCATCTCTTTAGGCGCGACTCTTGCTTTAGCTACCAGTAGGTTCTGGTCGACTGGCGTCGCGTCCTGGTATGCCACGACATACAGTGAAGCACAAACAGCAATCTTGCTGGCGTCTGAAAATCCATGGATCTCAAAGTGCGTTCGGTGGGCTGTAAACACGCAGCGCGGGACGGTAATGGTTGAAGCTCGCCGCAAGCTGTTTACCCACGCTTCCCATTTCCGTTGAACATCACTTGGAATCTCGTCGTCCCAGTGTAGTTTTAGGAGACAAACTTCACTGAAGATTAACTTCGCAGTGATGGTGACTGGAGCGCTCAACCCAAGTACATCATAAATGCTGTTGATAGTAGAAATCATCTTCCGTTTTGTCAATGGCTTGGCCGTCTTCAAGCATGACTCGAGGTTGATAGTAAGTGTGTCTTCCTTTTTGTTCCACTGAGTTCCAAGGATTTTGATGTTGCTGTTTTGTCTGTTCCCAACCAAGCTCTTGGCGTAAGTCTCTTCCCCTTCACGGTTTCCCTCGCTCACCGTTAGCTGCCCTACGTTGCTGTGCCACTTGTGAAGAGAAAAACCGCCCTCTGACAGAATTTTGGTAGACTCTTCTTTGAAGATCGCTGCTTCTTCTTCTTCCGTATCTCCTCCCCCTTGGATGTCATCGACATACGTGTCCTCCAACAGTGACTGCGTTGTCGCTTTGTACTCCGCCTCGTAGTTCCTGACGTGCTTCTGAAGTGTTGCGCCAAGGATATATGGACTCGATGTAGCCCCAAATATCACTCGTGTGAATCTGTACTCAGTGACGTTTCGATCTCTGAGGTTGTCGTACCACAGGACTCGTTGTGCATCTCTGTCTTGGTCGTGCACTCGGATTTGCAGGAACGCCTTCTGAACGTCTCCAGTGACGCAGAACTTTCGCATTCGATTCCGTAGAAGGATATCGAACAGGAGTGGCTGCAGTGGTGGTCCTGTCTCTAAACAGTCGTTGAGGGAGGGGGTTTGGGGGTTGGCTCTCGAGGAACAGTCATACACAATCCTCATCTTCGTTGTCTCCGCATCTTCTCGAATAACGGCTTGATGGGGCACATAGTGCACAACCTCCCCCGTTGGATGGGTGGGTATTTGCTCGATAATTCCATCACTCATCTGCTCCCGCATTATCTGGTCATACTCGTGTAATCTCCCAATCTTCTCCAGCTTTTTCGTCGTACTGTAAAGTCGGGCGGTAGCCAGGTTCTTGTTGATTGGGAGCGGAACGTGGTCCTTTTTCCACGGCAATTTCGTTTCGTAGTACCCGCTTTCGGTCTGGTTTAGCTGTTGTAGGAAATCTTCATGCATCACCGCGTCTCTTCCTGTACCCGCGTCCGCAAGTCCGAGAACGTCCAGTGAGCACAACTTCTCAAACTCTTCCTGGCCAGACCTCAGAAAGAACTGCTTCTCCGTGCAATTTTCTGTTGTGGGCTGTCGGCCGTAAATCGTCCAACCGAGCATCGTGAATTCGGCGCCTGGGTCTTTATCTGGGATGGTTCCTAAGACTTGAGGCTCTGTCGTCCGTACTCTTTGGTAGTCAGCTGCTCCAAGAATGATGTGAACTGGCATTGAATCGCTTCTTGTTTCTTCCTCACTAAAGATTAGTCGTCTGAATCGGCCATGCTGTTCCTTTAACGCGCGAATGTTCGGGTTAGGCAGGTAAGTGAGTACATCCTTTCCAGCATTGAGGCACTCGACATTGAACTGGAAACCGTCGATCGCAAGAGACTGTATGTTGATGTCGTACACCTCGATGTTCCTCCTTATGGTCCCGAACATTTGCTCGATGCAACGTTGCTCTTTTCTCGCAGGTTTCAGGTGAAGTTTGGTTATGACGTCAGCACACACGTAAGAACTTCCGGCACCCGAGTCAAACATCACCCGAAATGTCTCCGTTCCCACTTTGGCGAGCACTGTTGGATGCAATGTGCTTGTCTGCTTCAGAAGTGAACTCAAACCCTTCTCCACTTTAGAATTTTGAAGTATGTCGACAGTTGATTTCTCCTTGTCACAAATAGAGGTGTGATGCTTTCCTTGGCAGTTTTTGCATCCCCTCGATCTGCATTGAGATGCCCTATGTCCAATTGCTGTACAATTATAGCACCTCTTGTTTCTCTGCAGTGTCGCTCGTCTTGCGGCAAGGTCAAGCACCCTCGTGCAGTTGGGGCTGAAATGTTCATCCGAGTTACAGTACACACAAGTAAATTTGCGGTTCTGCTTCCCCAGCTTCGGCTCTTCTGAGTTTCCTAGAAGCAATTTTTCTTTTCTCCCTAGATGATGTCCCGGGGCGTTATCTCTCTTTCCATCATCATCACTGGTTCTCAGCGGATTTCTTTCCACATACTTTCGAAGGTTCTCGACGAGTTGCTCCAGACCCCATTCTTCCCAGGCGTCATCCTTCTGCACGAT
This sequence comes from Plumapathes pennacea, assembly GCA_964036295.1. NCBI lineage: Eukaryota > Metazoa > Cnidaria > Anthozoa > Antipatharia > Myriopathidae > Plumapathes > Plumapathes pennacea. The sequence continues at coordinate 5,745,421 of OZ038470.1, forward strand.
CACTTCTCGAACAGGACCCAGTTTGTCCATCAGTGTGTAGATCATGCTCTGGGCAGTGGTCAATCTCTTCATCGTAGTAAGAGTGCGCACTACCCTGGCCAGCTTGTTGTAGAACTCGTGTACGTTGCGCAGCTTGTGAATGCTGGTGATGGCGGGAAGTTCTTCCAATTCTTTTATCAGGGCTTTGTGTACTTTGACGTCCTTCCCATAGGTCTCAACGAGAATTCGTTTAGCCTCTTTGTATCCTTCCTCAGTGTGCGGGAGTCCTAAGATGTCCTCCTTGGGTTTCCCTTTCACCAGCTCTAGCAAGTAATTAAACTTACTAATTTCCGCGATTGACGAGCCATCCACTTCTACCGTAAATTGGTTCCAGAACCGTAACCAGTCTTTGTAGTCACCAGTGAAGGGAGTGATGGTGTACTTCTGTAGCTTTACGGATTGCGCTGTGGATTTCGTGGGTTTCTCTGTGTTTTCCTTTCCGATACGTTCGGCTTGGCTCTCCCCTATTTGTTTCTCGAAGTCAAGCTTTCTCATGTACCACTCCTCTTCCCGCTGTTGTTGTCGTATAGTGGCCTCCTCGATTTCCTTTTGTTGTTGTAACCTGTACTTGGTCTGCTCCTCGTTGATCTTCTGTTGAATATGCAGTTGTTTATCAAGTGTCACTTGTGCTTCTTTCACCGCAAGTTCTTCCAGTCGTTTCTTGATTTCAAGACGTACCCCACGAAAGGGTTGTATTTTTCCCTTTTGATCTGCCGTCCACTTTTTAATGTACTCCAAATCCTTGTCTGATTCGAGCAGATATTCAGCTGTCTCGTCCTTACATTTTTCCAAACGCTTGATCAACTCTCCAATCTGTTCGTACGCGATTGACACCTCCTCTGTATCTTCACTAGTCGATAGTTCCTGTATTTCCTCAAGTTTAAGATCCGCTATTGCAATTTGTTTGTTGAACTTCTCCTCCGTATAAGCCATGTTTTTCAAGGTTTCCGTTCTTTGAATTCGCACAAGTAAACATTCACCACTCGCTGCACGTACCTTTTACTCCGTGAAAGAAAGTATAAGTAATCGCTCCAAAAGTAGTCCTGGCAGGGTCGCCACCTTCCAGTGTGGGGAATTTCTGAGAAGTAGTTGGCCCTGATTCACAATTCCCAGTGACACTGAAGAACTCACCACGATGTCAACAGTTTATTTTTCTCACAACTCGCTCGCTTGAACAGACTCGTCTCGCTTGAACAGACACGAACACGTGTGTAAACTACCTTCTGATTGGCTAACTAATTTTAAACAAAATACCAAAAGTCTGGAGAGTTCTAGAAAGGTCTGTGCACGCAAATAACAACTGTTTTGTAACGACCGAAATTAACACGAAAAACTGCGGCTTAAGATTCTTCACACAGTTTTTTCTTGGGTAGGGTTGTGGAACTTGTAGCCGTGTCGAAAAGTCCAGGTCTTTGATGAAATACCAACTCAAAAGCTGGTTGTAACTAAAACCCTGTTCCCTGGGACAACTTTTTTCCACCCTGCACCAATTATTCAATCGTATAGTTATTGTAATTTACACAGCAAAGTGAGTCATTCTATGGGAATCACAACTTCTTTGTGGGGTAGGGTGAGTCATTCTATGGGAATCACAACTTCTTTGTGGGGTAGGGTGAGTCATTCTATGGGAATCACAACTTCTTTGTGGGGTAGGGTGACCCTGGTGGACAATTAAATGGTTCACTGTAATGATAAAGAACTGTATTTAACCCTTTCACTCCCAAGAGTGATCAACTTCAATTTTCTCCTTCAATTTCTCACCACAAATATATCATACAGTAAGGAGAACTTTGTTTTTGATACCTTGCTCAAATTACAGCAGATTGAACTATCAATTCTCACTACATCACTCATACATTTTCCTCTTAAAAGGTTAAGAGAATCTGCATTTTGATCTTGGTAATGAAAGGGTTCATATGAATAGTGGTAAGCCCAGGGTGACTCCAAGAGAAGGATCACAGGTTTTCTCCATATGAACAAGACCTAAAGCAAACTCGATTTATCAGGGAAATCATTTTCTGAGCTTTTACCTTTAATATTGAACCTATCTTTTACAAGAGTAAGGCTAAATGTGCTTTAAACAACTGCACACAATATTGCTTTTTATAGCACATGTTTCTGTGAAAAAATAACTGAACAATTTTGTAAACTGCAAAATAGTTTAAACCATACATAGCATTGATGTTAAGAATTATTTATTCTATTTTCTATTTATTTTATTTTATATTTTTTAGATTCTTCTTGCTTTAATGTATTATCGAATGCGAAGCACAGGAAATATGCTTTCAGGGGAATTTGACGCCGGATATGACATGTTAAAAAGATTGATTTAATCGTGATTTTCGTTCAACTTTGTTGTGTCGCAATATTTTCCCGTGCTCGATTTGACTCATTCTTCGAAGTTGTGAGCTGAAACCACGAAAACCATTCGTTCCCAATCTTTTACACGTACTCTTAGATTCGTTTCCAGTCTATCCCGAGTATGTTCCATTCCCAATTATACGCAAATCAGTTCGATTCAATACGCCATTGATTAGCCGCAAATTAAGTTTAAGACGAAGTTTTTATGAAAACGAGCACATCGAAGGTTTGACATTCTTTTATCATGAAGATTTTCGGATTTCCCACGATTCTTTGCGTTGTTATTATCGGATTGGCCGAAGCGGGTAAGTACTTTTTACTTCATTCCCACAAATGCTCGCGGGAAAAACATCTAGAGCTCAATCTGGTTGTCTCTCAGACGTGTTAAAGCGGCTAGTTTTCATAATTTGATGCTGCGCTGAAATTTGTTCAGGTGTATCAATAAATTCGGCACGGGTTGAAACGTTCGTTTGCTGGCGTATTGCTCTACGACATAGGACTATTCTTCAGTAGTTCTGGGAGCCGTCGAAGTTTGTGCTATAATTGCACCATAAATCGAGGTTAACTAAGATATTTGTTTTGTAGCATATTTCGCTAAGAAAAGAGCGTGCCGGTCCGTACCCGTAAGTTATGGACCGGTAAGTGGACCAGTCAGAGTTTACGTACTATGTGTGCCATATGATAACAACATCTATCGACTTTCTCTTACACAGGTGTCCTGCCTTCATGCAGCGAATACAAGAGAAGGAACGCAAAGTTACGAAACGGACGATATCTGATTGATCCCGATGGCAAAGGAGGCGAAGCCCCTTTCTGGGTCTACTGTGACATGCTTGAAAAGAACGGTGTTGGCGTGACAGTCATCAGTCACGACAGTGAGAAAGAAACTGTGGTACAAGGTTGTGAAAGCAAAGGGTGTTTCTCACGTAGCGTGAAGTACATTGGAAGTAACCTGGTTCAGTTAGCAAAACTAACAATTGCTTCAAGCCACTGTGAGCAGTTTATCAAGTACAAGTGTCACAGCGCATTGCTTCTACACGGGGGGTATTCATGGTTGGAGTCACGTGATGGGTCCAGGATGAAGTACTGGGGCGGAGCCACTCCTGACAGTCACAAGTGCGCATGCGGAATGAACAAGAGTTGTGCGTTGAAAGGTCGCATGTGCAACTGTGATAAGAATGACGGGAAATGGCGTGAAGACAGTGGTTTGCTTACTTACAAGCCTGACCTGCCCGTGTCTAAACTCAGATTTGGGGACCTTGGTGGTCGCTGGGAAAAAGGATTCTTTACTCTGGGAAAGTTGAAGTGCTACGGCTCAACAGCGTGCATGGGCAATCCTTGTTTGAACGGAGGGACTTGCAAAGCTGGTGAAAAGAACGACTATGTTTGCAGGTGCGCTTTGGGATTCCGTGGCAAGCGATGTGAAACAGGTTGGTTTGCTCTCTAATAATCATATTATTATTTACTAGTTGTAGCTTTCGCTAAGTGCCAACGAGAGAAAAAGAACTCGATGACATATGCTAGTGAGTGCATGTGTTGACCTCGTGCAAAATACTCCCTCCTGATTGGCTAAGAACGGTCACACCATAAATCAACATCTCTTTTCGTTGGCTCTGTTGGCTCTAATATTTCCGGCCCCACAATTGGCCCCTACCAAAGTCTCCAGGGAATCTACACCTTACATTACACTTTTAACAGCTCGATTGAAAATTTTTCTGCCTACTGCAATACTTCGCGTGGCATTATGCTGGCTGCCTCGCAAGCCGACCGTATTCGCTCGGCTTGCTCGTTGGCAGTTAACTGATAATGTTGTTCTTATTAACATTAAACTTTCTGTTCAGATATTAACGAATGCGGAGAGAAGTCTCCTTGTGACAAGAATGCGGAATGCAGGAACAACGTTGGCTCGTACAAATGTGTTTGTAAGGCCGGCTACAAAATGGTTGGAGACATTTGTAAAAGTGAGTCAGGCGAACAAAATAGCAATGACAACTCACGTTAAATGTTTAACCAATGAAAAAGGCAGAAACAACAAAACAAGCACAAAAACAAAAATAGAAAACAGTTTTCGTTTTCGGGGAACCAACTTCAACTTTAGGATTGTTTATTTTAACACATTTTCACAAAAGCCCTCACGTCTAATGTTTGCCGCCTTAACAAACTTTAATGAATATGAATGTAGTATGCACAGAGAAAGACAAGAAAGTTGTCTGCTGTCACACTTGGTGATGAACGGCAAGGGGTTACTAGTTAGTTTTTTTTTTCATGATAGACATCGATGAATGTTCCACTGGGGAGAAAATGTGCCACAAACATGCCTCCTGTATCGACACCGAAGGCTCGTACAAGTGCGAGTGTAAACCTGGCTACAATGGAGATGGGAAACAGTGTACAGGTAGAAAGTTGCGGACAAATGAAGGTGCAAAGCATTGAAAAGCCCATTAAAGAAGTCCTTTAGGACAGAAAAATTGACGCGTTACAAATTCGGCAGATCAGTCAAATGACCTCTGCATTCCAACCTTCAAAGCTCCTTGCACTTCTTGCTGTCTGACAATAAATTGGACGTGCGGACGGACGGACAGACGGGTGGATATGGATAGAATAACTGTACATGCATTGTAAAGAAGCCCTCTCGATGTTAATGTTTTGCGCGCCCATTGACTATTGGCAAACATTTTCATATTCTACGAATATGGCGGACTTCAGGTATTCTCGTGAAAAAGATCCTTAGAAACGACGATCTTCCGGATAAAAATATAGACATGGCTGGCAGGGTATTAGCAATAAGGGGGCTTCTAGTTTAAATGTGTCAAACCATTAACAATTCAGTCCGAAAGCTAAAGCTTGAGTTACTTTGCAGATGTCGATGAATGTGCGTCCGGGAAAAACAAATGCGACCAAAACGCCGTCTGCACAAACCTTGGGGGATCCTACAAGTGTACATGCAGGCCGGGTTACAAGGGGGATGGAGTGAAGTGTGAAGGTAAATGGTATATTCAAAGCATTTGCTTTAGTTTGATAAAGAAGGTAACCTCGGCAATAATACGGAGCCAGAAGCTTCTGGAAAGAGCAAAGCAAATTGATATTTCATTCGCTGTTTTGGCCAACAGCGGTCATTAGTACAGAAGTGATACGTCGAAAGTTGGAAGCTAAAACCCATTTGTTGAATGACCATTTGTCGTGTTCCTTATTTGTTCTTTTTTAGTCTGATATTGATTTGGTTTTAACGTGAAATTTTCTTTTCAGATATTGACGAATGCGAAGAGAAGTCTCTCTGTGACAAGAATGCGCAATGCAAGAACAACGTTGGCTCGTACAAGTGCGTTTGTATGGCCGGCTACAAAATGGTTGGAGACATTTGTGAAAGTGAGTCAGTCAAACACAGTGGTTATAGTTCCTGACGTCAAACGCTTATCTCGATGAATGTTAATGAATACGAACATAGGATGTACGGGGAAAGCTAGAAAAGTTGTCTACTTTCACACAAAGACGCCTTGGTGATGAACGACAAAGGATTAAAATTTCGTCTTTTTCTTGATAGACATTGACGAATGTTCCTCTGGTGCGAAAAAGTGCCACAAACATGCCTCCTGTATCGACACGAAAGGCTCGTACAAGTGCAAGTGTAAACTTGGCTACAATGGAGATGGAAAACAGTGTACAGGTAGAAAGTTGCGGACAAATGAAGGTGCAAAGCAGTGTAAAGCCCATTAGAGAAGTCGTTTTGGACAGAAAAATTGACCCGTTACAAATTCGGCAGATCAGTCAAATGACCTCTGCATTCCAAGTCCTTCAAAGCTCCTTGCACTTCTTGCTGTTGTTAATGGAACACATTGACACTGAATTGGACATACGGACGTACGTACGGACGGGTGGACATGGATAGAATAACTGTACATGCATTTTAAAGAGGCCCTTTCGTTGTTAATGCTTTGCGCGCCCATTGGCTGTCGGCGAACATTTTTATATTCTACGAATATGGTGGATTTCAAGTATTCTCGTGAAAAGTATCCTCAGAAACGACGATCTTCTGGATGTAAATATGGACATGGCTATCAGGGTATTAGCAATAAGGGGGCTTCTAGTTTAAATGTGTCAAACCATTAACAATTCAGTCCGAAGGCTAAAGCTTGAGTTACTTTGCAGATGTTGATGAATGTGCGTCCGGGAAAAACAAATGCGACCAAAACGCCGTCTGCACAAACCTTGGGGGATCCTACAAGTGTACATGCAGGCCGGGTTACAAGGGGGATGGAGTGAAGTGTGAAGGTAAATGGTATATTCAAAGCATTTGCTTTAGTTTGATAAAGAAGGTAACCTCGGCAATAATACGGAGCCAGAAGCTTCTGGAAAGAGCAAAGCAAATTGATATTTCATTCGCTGTTTTGGCCAACAGCGGTAATTAGTACAGAAGTGATACGTCGAAAGTTGGAAGCTAAAACCCATTTGTTGAATGACCATTTGTCGTGTTCCTTATTTGTTCTTTTTTAGTCTGATATTGATTTGGTTTTAACATGAAATTTTCTTTTCAGATATTGACGAATGCAAAGAGAAGTCTCTCTGTGACAAGAATGCGCAATGCAAGAACAACGTTGGCTCGTACAAGTGCGTTTGTATGGCCGGCTTCAAAATGGTTGGAGACATTTGTGAAAGTGAGTCAGTCAAACACAATGGTTATAGTTCCTGACGTCAAACGCTTATCTCGATGAATGTTAATGAATACGAACATAGGATGTACGGGGAAAGTTAGAAAAGTTGTCTACTTTCACACAAAGACGCCTTGGTGATGAACGGCAAAGGATTAATATTTCGTCTTTTTCTTGATAGACATCGACGAATGTTCCACTGGGAAGAAAAAGTGCCACAAACATGCCTCCTGTATCGACACGAAAGGCTCGTACAAGTGCAAGTGTAAACTTGGCTACAATGGAGATGGAAAACAGTGTACAGGTAGAAAGTTGCGGACGAATGAATATGCAAAGTTGCGAAAAGCCAATTGAAAAAGTCGTTTTGGGCAGAAAAATTGACACGTTACAAATTTGCCAGATCAGTCAAATGACCTCTGCATTCCAAGTCCTTCAAAGCTCATTGCACTTCTTGTTATTGTTAATGGAATACACTGGACACTGAATTAGACATACGTACGGATGGACGGACGAGTGGACATGGATAGAATAACTGTACATGCATTCTAAAGATGCCCTCTCGATGTTAATGTTTTGCGCGCGCACTGACGCATTACGAATGTGGCAGACATCAAGATTCTCGCGTTTTATTCGTTTTCTCGTGAAAAATATCCCCAGAAACGATGAGTTTCCGGATGTAAATATAGACATGGCTAGCAGGGTATTGACATTGAGGGGGGCTTTTAGTTTAAATGTGTCAAATCATTAACAATTCAGTCCTAAAGCTGAAACGTTGAATGTTTGAATTATTTTGTAGACATTGATGAATGTTCGTCCGGGAAAAGCAAATGCGACAAAAACGCTGTCTGCACAAACCTTGAAGGATCCTACAAGTGTACATGCAGGCCGGGTTACAAAGGGGATGGAGTGAAGTGTGAGGGTAAATGTTATGAGTTTGATAGAGAAGGTGACGAGTTGTTAATTCATCTTTTGACTTCTGGGAGCCCTAGTGGCGAACCAATGATTTCAGTGCGCAAAGCACTCTGGTCGAGGGGGTCCATTTAAGTGTCAAAATCTGGAACAATGGCTTGTTTGCCGCTTTTGAATATTATTTATTGTTTATTTGCAGACGTCGATGTTTGTATTGCGAAGAAGATCGAGTGCGGAAAGCACAGCTCTTGTGTCAACATCGACAACTCCTACAAGTGCGAGTGTAACGCGGGCTACAAATTGGACGGGAAAATATGCACTGGTATTAATCTCAATTTCAATTTTAACTAACAATTAAGTTCCTTTATAACAAACCATATTACAATGTACGCGTTGAGATCTTTCATTTGAGTAGTCACATCTTTAAATAAGTTTCATTTTATAGTTTAGGGATTGGGAATAAACACTGCTGTTTGAATGCACTCACCGAGAGCTTTCATTTGAGTGGTCATTCGTTTAGGTTTTATTTGTACATAATGTACTTACTGAGGTATTATTTGAGTGGTCATTCGAGTGGCCACGTTATTGTTTTTTGGTGTTGTTGTTGTTGAATGAATTATTAAATGATTTAATAACTTTTCTTATATATAATAATGAAATCAGCGTAGCTGGTGGGGTCGTGTTTGGCACCTGATTGGTCAAGAGCACAGAGAGTTTACTCTGCTGGTCGCCCGAGAACATATCTGCTTTATAAGATCTACTGATTGGCCGAGAGCATAGATGCTTTGTAAGATCAACTGATTGGCCGAGAGCATAATGTGCTTTAAAAGATTTACTGATTGGCCGAGAGCATAGATGCTTTATAAGATTTACTGAATTACCGAAAGCATAGATGCTTTATAAGATCTACTGAATGGCCGAGGGCACAGAGACTTACCTGTTGTTGGTCGTCAGAAGAAAGATCAGAACTAAATCTGGTATACTTTTTTATTTCACTGCAGATGTCGATGAATGTGCATCAGGGAACCACAAATGTGGCAACGTCGCTAAATGTGTCAACACCCCAGGATTGTACAAATGTCAGTGCAGCAAAGGTTATGAATGGGATGGAAGAACGTGCACAGGTGAGACCCAAACAGATAAACAAACAAACAAACAAACCACAAAGTTACATTCTGGGGACAAGATTCAGTGGCCATGATGAGAGTCACTTGTTAGTGGAGAAAATTGTTTACCCTCCCCTCCCCCTACCCCTCTCAGTGTTAATTTGTGAGTTTGTAATACTTTAGAGTCTGAGGTGATAGTTAGGCTAAACAATCAGTTGGTCAGCATTGTATAGCGAAGGGAGTAGTGTATCGACAATCTTGTCCAAGGTTGTGGCTTTGAAATACGTTTAAAAGGATTCAAAGAGATATGAACGGCATGGCACTCTGACCGTTGAGCTATGGAGCCTTATCAGGAGCAGGGCAAGCATTAGTTCACTTCTTGCGGCGAGAAAGGGCACGAAATTAAAAAGCTAATATTGATAGATCTGTTTACTGTCCCAGACATCGACGAATGTTTGATGGTGAATCAGAAATGCGGAAAACATGGCATCTGCATCAACTTCAGAGGCTCGTACAAGTGCAGATGCAAGAGAGGCTACACGATGCATAAAGGAGTTTGCAGAGGTAAATAATATAACAACTAAATAAACAAATAATAAAATGGTAAAGGGCGCTGTGTGGAGTTTGATTTGGTCTGTAATCATACGTGTGAGACTTGTGTTGATTTTTATGAACAATTATAGTTGTAACTTAAAAGCTACTCACAAGCTGTTTATTTTTCTTGTTAGCTCCCCTCGGCCTGAGCTCATCAACATCCGCAAGAGACATTGCAGTTTGGCTTTTAGCTGTTGCGTGCTTTGTGGCTCTATCTGCTTCATGAGCTCGCCCTCGCAAACATACTATTTATTCTCAGTGCAGTTTATCCAATCACATCCTCTTTGGCATCAAGAGTATGTTCTTATGTTGTGCATGTGTGATCTTCAAGATTTTTTTCTTTTGCTAGACTGTATACAGAAAACCTGACTTATTTTTTATAAAGAACATCAGAGTTTATTTGTATTGAAAAAAAGTATTACTATATACTGCACAAGAGCCTGTGCTGAAAGTCGCATATATCTGGCTACATTACTTTTTTCCTGGAAGTCGCATATATCTGGCTACATTACTTTTTTCCTGGAATTACTAATCAGGCAGTTTGGATTTTCGCCACTTGCCGAAAGTTAAGTTATACAGTGAGAAATGTAAACTTCGATGTTCACTGGAGCTTTATTGGGGGGAAAATCACAAATAAACAATTCCCATCCTAACCTGTGTTGTTTTTTTGAGTCGCAGTTTATTGGCCTAACCGCTTATTTTTAATTGCGCGTAAGTATCAGCACAAGAGAGAGACGGTGGCGACATAGGCATAAGTGGCATATTATACTCAACAGACATTATCTCCGTGTAGGCTGTTTTATAGTGCGCTCCAGCGTTTAAACGATCAGGCAATGACAGTGTAACGTAAAGAAGAAGGAAAGTATTGATGAGAATTAGCACTCATCGTCGCAAACCACATCAAAATACCTCGAAGTAATTCTACGCTCGCGTTCACTATCTAAATGTACAAACTGAAATAAATTTTAAAAAGTCCGGAGTCTCGCTGTCTCAGTTTCTCCCGTGTCGTGAAAGTAAAAAGAAAACAACAACAACAACAACAACAAAAAACAAACAAAAACAAACCAACAAACAAAAGAAAAAACACCTGCGAGATGCATGACACGTGATACATTTGTTGTGCGTGACTCTTGGGGCCACGCGGTACTCTGGGATACATCGGGAAAATTTCAAAATGGCGGATGCGGATGGTCAGTTTTGTGTCTTCCTCTTGGCCCTTTTGATAAACACTTCAATCTTAAGCTATCCAGAAAACACCACTTTGGGCGAAAGAAAGCTCCGTCCGATAGTCTCCACTTCAAAGCCTTAGATAAAAGGAGTTGACAGCTGCGATTGGAACGGAACGCGTCGAGGATGTTTTGGGATATTGACGGAGGTGAACTCACATGGATTATGAATTCAAAACTAGAATTCTACCACTGCAGATGTGTAACAGTTGGACTAACACGTTATAAAACCCTGACACGATAGGACGTCACGACAGCACGAATCATACTGAAGAATGACATGGAAAACTGAAAACCGAACTGGAATTGACCAACATGTAAGGAAAACTCTTTTATTATTGTTATTGATATTTTACATTTTTGTTTTGGCCTTAATCCTACTTACTGGCAAGTGGAAGCTTAAATTTGAAGTTAGTTATTTTAAGGGAGAGAGAATATTTTATCACACGAAACACTTTTCATAAGAATGGAGGTTTTGTCGTGAAATATACAGCGGGCGTCAAAATTCTTTAAATTTCCTGAACGGTAAATTCAAAATGTTTTGTTTTTGCTTCAATTGTCTTGTCAAGACGTGTATTTTTATTGGACAATTGCTTTCATGGTTAGTGGTAGAAAACTGGAAAGTCAGCAGTCTCATAGTGTACAATTTTGCTGCAGCAATGTTAAACTTTGATGACCAGTCACCCCAATTCTGATGTCACTGAGTATTCCATAAAATTTACCACAGCACTGCTAATAGTTTTTGTGATGTAAATAGTGGAAAGTGCATACAGGGCAGAGTATTTTGAAACTTGTTTATCTAACTTAGGATTTGGTCGTTCAAATGTTGATTTTGCATCATGTAATTTCAGCTGTTGCTATTCTAGCTGTTAGTATCTCTATCTGGGCAGCCCTGGGGATTTTTGGTTGGCAACAGCAACTGTAAGAATGTAATAGGAAAGAGTTTGAGAAATGGTGAAATTACCAGTTTTCTTTTGGGTAGGGTTGTGGTACTTGTGGCCATGTCGAAAAGTCCAGGTCTTTGATGAAATACCAACTCAAAAGCCTGTTGTAACTAAGGCCCTGTTCCCTGAAACAACTTTTCTTCACCCTTCACCAATTATTCGATCATATGATTACTGTACTTTACATATCAAAGTAAGCCATTTTGATGAGAAATTTATTTATGCTGTAGGGTAGGGTGACCCTAGTGGACATGTAAATGTCTCACTGTAATGATAAAGAATAGTGGTAAGCCCAGGGTGCCTCAGAGAGAAGGGTCGTAGGATGGTTTCCTCCATATGAACAAGACCTAAAGCAAAATCAGTGTATCAAGGAAGTGATGCTTGGAGCAAAAACCTTTCATATGAAGATATATTGAACCTATCTGTTATACAGTAAAGCTAATTGTGCTTTGAACAACTGCACACAATATTGCTTTTTTGCTGCAGAGCACCGGCGACGCAGCAACACTAATCGGGACATAAATCGAGATTTGCTGTGGGATGTGTCTGTCCAGATTTTCAATCAATTAGGGCAATTGTTAATCACTGTTAATTAATCATTGTGACGTGCTCCACTAACGATATACAACGTGTGGAATATTTACTGTGCAAATTCTAATGATTTATTAGTTGCAATCTAACAAAATCCATGAAAATACGTTTCATATTACAAAAATACATGAATTGCTAAAAAAATATCGGGAAAATGTTGTAATCTATTGATTTCGGACAAGGTTTCATTGATAAAAGTCATTCGTCGAGTCCTTCCCGCGAGATTATTCCATTCTCAATTATACGAAATCAATTTGATTCATGGCGTCATTCTTAATGAATTCTGGGAACTGGAATACGTTTTCCTTTTTGTTTTTGGAAGAAAAAAACATTTTGTCATGAAGTCTATCTTAGTGTCTGCAGTTCTGTTTCTCATTACACTCGTCACTTTTCCTTGCTTTGTCAGACCGGCAGCCCGTAAGTATTTGCGCTTTATTCATTTGTGGATAGCACTTACGTATTGGGGACTTTGGTACACATATTATTTGATGTGAACCGTATTGTACTAAAGTTTCCATCCAAGCGAGCCAGTATTTAACTGACGTGATGGATACAAAAGCAGCAATGAGAAACCTGTTCACGCTTTCAAAGTATATTAGACAACGTCGTTACTTTAAACTGGAAAGTTCGGAAGCTTACAGATGCATGTTGATTCTGTTTCAAAACGGGACCTAGCAGCAGAGCCTTTCTCGTCAAAATTGGTTTTACTTCCATGTTTCATGCAGATTCCAAACTAAGAAAGGTTTTTGCTCGTGGTCGCGCTTTGAAATAAGGAAGGAGATTTGGTCAAATTAGCTAGCGCGAAGGTTTCCGGGATTGAAACAGGGACGCGAAAATCATTTTGAACGTGTTTGATTGCGTAATCAAGATTGTATGATGTAAGATGTATTCCAAACTACCTTCGGGCAGACGCAGAAAACTCTATTCTCAAGGACCGCGAATTGCAGCCGAAGTACAATTATTAATAGCAGAACTGGCTTTGTGATAGGTAGATCAACTCAATTCCTAAATGAACTAAGGCTCGTTTCAAACGTGGCTCTTCACAAGCGCCGAACCTAATGCAAATGCCGAAAAACCATTGGTTGCTAATTTACATTACTGTTCGCTTAAGTGCCATAATTCTACTCAGTTCCAGCGACGTGCAGCGACCACAAGACAAGAAAACCAGGTTTAAAAAGCGGAAGATACTTGATTGATCCTGACGGTGACAGGGGTTTGAAAAACTTCACGGTCTTCTGTGACATGCGTACCAGGAATGGTAGGGGCGTGACAGTGGTGGAACACAACTTAAAGCCAACTATTGTGAACGGGTATGAGGCAAAAGGGTCTTTCTCTCGCCGGATAAGCTACAAAGCCACTCAAAAAGAGTTAGCAGCACTGACAAAAGTGTCCCTCCATTGTGAACAGTTCGTCAGTTACGAGTGTCATCGAGCAGCGCTCCTGAAATATGGATGGCTAGTATCACGTGACGGTAAAAAAATGGATTACTGGGGCGGAGCCTCCCCTGGAAGCAACAAGTGCGCATGCGGAATGAAAGGAAAGTGCGCGGGCAAAAGCTCGACTTGTAACTGTGACGCAAAGCTCGTCGGTTCAACTTTTCGAGATAGTGGTCTGCTCAATTATAAGCCTCATCTCCCCGTGTCTGCAGTGTTTCTTGGAGATACGGGCTACCCCTTGGAATTCGGATTATTCATTCTTGGAAATTTGCATTGCTACGGAAATGATGGCTGCATCAGTCATCCTTGTCTAAACGGCGGATCCTGTATAAATCATGATATTCACGATGGCTACGTGTGCAAATGTTTTAAGGGATTTACTGGAAAATACTGTGAAATAGGTTGGTTAGAATTCCTTTATTTATTTATTTATTTATTTATTTATTTATTTATTTGTATATTTATTTGTATATTTTTTAGGACATTTTTTCGTTTATTTTTGGAGGAGTGGGAGTGTTGGGTTGGCAAAACGAGGACAGATTGAGGCGGCAACTTTGCTATAACGCACGCATGTTTCCCGAATGTTGGCTTGTTTTGCCATACGAGAAACATTTGTTGCGAACACAAAATTTGTGTCCTGAACACAAGAAATGTTTCTGAAAAACCCTAGAAACATTTGTTTTGTCCGCGCCGAGCACAACATTGTTGTCGCACGTTTTGCCACCCTGGCAACATAAAGGACAATGTAGCCGCAGTGTGTCCTGGCCACACAAGGCCAAGCTACAATCATGGTCAAAAATTGTTGGGACGCTCCCCTTACGCACATCCGGAGCACAATGTAAATCCGTACAACCTATTGGGGTCTCATATTTTTTGTTTTCAAGTCCCTCCCCCTCCCCTCCATTCAATGTTGGCCCGTGGTGCAGCTATGAGCCAAACTACCCAACATTGACTGGGGGGAAGGGGGTAAACTTAACATCGTCCCAACAATTTTGACCATGATTGTAGTTTGACAAATGGCTGTAAATGATCAGATATTGTGCCACTGTAGGGAGGCAAGGTTGCTAGCTTGTAAAATAAATGAAACAACTTTTTGAGGTCGGCTCCAGTTGATGCTTTGAAGGAACGTTTTATTTCTTGAAGAATCAACCTTTCTCCGACCTGAGCACAACAAAGCACCACAGCTTTGAAAGTTGCTTCACATGACGCCATTTGTGTTTATCTCAGATTCTTCTTCAGAAAATATAAGCCATATATCACCTGGCCTTTCACTGTTACTGATTGAAGATAATATAGGATCCAAGTCCTAGTGACACCTGCCCGGCTCTCAATGCAACGGAAATTGGAATTTTCATAAGCTGCATGAGGATGCACGCTATCTATTTCAAATGATTGGAAATGTGGACAAAATTGCGGTAATCAGGATGAGCTTGATAAGTCGTAATTACTGAAAAAATGTCTGTTTTACTTTATTTGTTGTTGTTTTCATGTATCTTGATTGTTCTGCAAAGTTGTTAAACATCTAATAATTGATAATAAAAACATACTAATAACTGATTATTAGTGTGCTTCTAAACCAACACATGGCATTTTTTCAGATATTGATGAATGCACAAACTTATTATTGTGTGAAAGAAAATATGGTAGATGCAAGAACACTGCTGGCTCATACAAATGCATTTGTAACGAGGGCTACAGAATGGATGGAGGCAAGGTTTGCAGAAGTGAGTCAGTCAAAGTATGTCACTAAACATGTCCTTACATGAAGCACCAGCTAAATGTAACTGATTAGACGATTGCCCATGTACAGTCAAACTAAACATAAGCAGTAACCTAAAGTAGCACAAATGGTTACTAAGGCTAACCTGTGCAGTAATGGTTTGTTTATGTATTTTTTTGTTTTTAAGCTCGCGTTCACCAGGAAGTGGTGAAAAGCGAAGCTTCATGCGATCCAGTCAACTGGAATGTGTCCCGGTGCTGTCAGTAATGGATTCCAAATATGGAAGTCGTTCTGTTCCTTAACGCGATTGTCGAAGTAGTTTTTGCGGTGGCATTTTTAAGACTGCGTCAGTCAGTCCGTCATGCTGTGTCAACAATTGCCTTTGAAATTTGAGCATCAGCGAATACGCATGAAGAAACGAATAGATGGGAAGACGTTTTCTGGAGTTATTTTGGTTATCATTGTATTCCTGAATTGCCAGTAGATCTGTTGCACTTCAGAACCATTATCACACAGGTTTTGGTAAATTCTCGGTTGTTTGACAAGCGTAAGTCAAAGTTGAAAGACCCGTGACCACTGACAGCCCTGAACGATTTCAGCTTGTCGAAATATTTCTATCGTTTGATTATATTTGCTTTGCTTTGCATAGTTTTCGCCAGCAATGAAACATGCTGTAGAGAACTGGAAGAAGAAGAATTCGAAAACGAATTTCACCAAAACCGCAATGTCAACAAGTTATCAGATTTTACTTAAACTTATTCGACTTGAAACTCAGCCAAAAGAAGAAAGGCGTGTTTTCTTTAAGCACGTATTTAGTTTGAATGTAGCCCAGGCTGGAGTATCATGGCCTCTGATGAATATGTAGATGTTGAACATAAGCTGTGCATGACATGAGTAATGAAGTCACGGATAGACTTTTTTCAGTGCGACTCCGGAAGGTCTCCTTCCGGTTCAAAGGTTTGGCACTTGGTGAAGAATTTTAAATTCTCCCAGTTCGAGCGTCTAAGTTTTATAATTTTCACCCTCTGCCGCCTTGTAAATGAGGGTTTTCAAAACTGAGACTAAATCGAATACGCGGTTCAGCAAAAGTGGAGGCCCGCGGAAAAGGATGCGATTCCACATACCTAAAATTGGGCAATTTTTACTATGTGGCCTTGAGCCACTTCTATTAAATACCCACTCCCGCAGAAGTACTTTTTACAAATTCGCGAGCTTACAGCTGCCTTGCTGCTTTGATTGGTAGACATAGACGAGTGTTTTGAGGGACAGAACTTGTGTGACAAAGCTGCTTGGTGTATTGACGACATGGGCTCGTACAAATGCAAGTGCAAAGTTGGGTACAAGGGGGACGGTCAAATGTGTGCAGGTAATATAAAAGCTCAGGATGGAATTTTTTCCTTGTACAGTTCCACGGAGAATTTGGCATTTAATACCTTGCTCAAATGACAGCTGATTAAAACATAATTTCTCTTTTCATCACTCATATTTTACTTTAGTGTTGGGAGAATCTGTATTTTGAACTTGGAAGTTAAAGGGTCAACTTTGAAAGTTATTTTTTTGCAGTGTTGTGTTGGCTTCTGTTGATTTACTGGACATGGAAGTTATGCAATTTATTGTGCTTTAACCAATCAAATCAAAGCCTGGTACAATGCAAAACAAAGTACTCAATTTAGCATTCGGCTGATAGACTGAGGAAATTTAACTCTGATTGGTTGAGAGGACAAAGACTTCGCTCTCATTGGAACATAAGACTTTGTAAGAAGACAACTCTGATTGGTCAGAAATCACTTTCTTTTAATAAATGTCAGAAAGAACTAAAGGTACTTATACGGTTCTAATCTTTTTGCAGATATTAACGAATGTGCAGTAGGGAACCACAAATGTGGCAATGTTGCTAAATGTGTCAACATCCCAGGTTCATACAAATGTCAGTGCAGCAAAGGTTACGAGTGGGATGGAAGAACGTGCATAGGTGAGACTCAAACAGATAAACAAATAAATAAACAGACAAACAAAGAGGCAATACAAACAAAGCAACAAGGTGGAGCTCTCAGCTATTTCATGTTATTGTTTGCGTAAAGAGAAAGAAAATTAGTCTAACTTTGCATCCCAAGACGAAAAAATATAACTTTTAGGCCGGAGTTTTATCAGTGGATAGAGATAGATCGGTGAATAAAGGATCAAAGATTGTGGCGCGTAAAGGACTGTCAATATTTGAGAGGAAAATTATTTGTTCGTATTTTTCGCAGACACTGACGAGTGCCTGGTGAAAGAGAAATGCGGCAAAAACGGCATATGCACCAACGTCAGAGGCTCGTACAGTTGTGAGTGCGACAGAGGCTACAAGATGAATGAAGGAATGTGTGAAGGTAAAATAATAACACAGTAAAGAAAGAAAGGCAAAAAAGAACTTCTTTGAACACCAACTCAAGAAAACAAAAAAATGAGATGATTTCTGTATCAATATATTAATCACAACTAACATGTTACAGAGTCAAATGATTATTTAATAAAGCAGTTTTTGGGCTTAGTTTTGAGGTTATTGAGATTTTACAAGCCCATGAACTACATGTACAGAAACTGCTGTTGAATTTTGTTTTAGTTTCCACAGTTTTGTGCAATGACCGCTGACTCTAGAATATGGTAATCGTAAGGTCAAAAAGATTATTTTTGCGGTTCCATTGAAAAGAGAGCATATGTCTTGTTATTTGTCTTATCTTGTAGACTTCAATGAGTGCGCACATAATAAGGACATTAACTGTGAAGAAAACGCCGTCTGTACGAACACTATTGGCTCCTACAAGTGCACATGCAAAGCCGGTTTTCAAAGAAATGGGGAGAAGTGCAACGGTAGGTCTTGTTTGGGAGTGTAGCGTGTAGCAATGCAGCGATGCCAAGCGGAAGGTTTGGCTCTGTCAGGCCCCACGCGATTAAGAGGAGCAACCCTCCCGCTTCATAGATCTAGTTAGATTTGGTGTTATGTAGCGGGAGACGAGGAGCTCACTTTATGAGGGAGATTAACGTGATTTCGAGATTGGCCTGGTGTCGCGGGAGATTGGCGTGACTTTCCGGAGGATCGACGTGACTTGGCGGGAGATTGGCGTGACTTTGCGGGAGATTGGCGTGATTTTGCGGGAGATTGGTGTGACTTTGCGGGAGACAATGCGCGCACTGCATACGGGAGATTGGTGCGATTTATGGGGAGATTGCGTAGCACTGTATGCGGGAGATACCCTTCCTCATTGTTTGATATAGGTTTGACCAGTACGTATGCTTAACAGCACATGATCTTTCCACTCAGATATCGATGAATGCAAAACTGTATCCTGTGGAGAAAAGTTTGAATGCAAGAACACTGCTGGCTCCTACAACTGCGTCTGTAGCAAGGGCTACAAAAATATCGGGAAAGTTTGCAAAAGTGAGTTTTAGTCTAAAGACCGATTTATACGGTACGATTTTCGCTCACGGTTACGACACGAATCGAATGTCAAAGGGTTGATATTTCCTTCAGCAGTTGTGTGCAGTTTATTTGGTTTGTTTAATATTCTTTTCATTTTTGATAGACATAGACGAGTGTTCTGAGGGACAGAACTTGTGTGACAAAGCCGCTTGGTGTACTGACAACGTGGGCTCGTACAAATGCAAATGCAAACTGGGCTACAAGGGAGATGGTCTGACGTGTGCAGGTCAGGTTGGACTTTTTCTACTTAAGTAGAGTTATGAAATGGAATGTTCAGTTGTGCCGTTCGGTTATTTTGTTTATTTTTTGGTAAAGTAAAATTGTGTAACAGTCGCTGTACAGCAGTTTTTCTAATGTCTGTCGAACGTTGGGGTGTGGTTGTTTTGGGTTTTTGCGTTTGTTACGCTTTTAATTTGGTCCAAACAAATTTGGCAGCATTCTTAACCAATCAGGAACAAAAGCAAAACCCGTTGGCGTCCTCACGCAAGAAAGTTTCTTTAAAGTGAAACCGATTGCAAATTACTTCGGCTTCTGGTACGTGGTTCAGTTGAAATGTTTTCTTGTAGCCTTTGGGATTGGCGCTGTTTGATTGTGATTGGCTTTGGATTTGGTTTACAAAAACCGCCCTAAAACAAGTCGATGCAAAGCAGCTCAATTTAATAGTTTCGTGGCCAGTAACACGAGGATCAATTCAGAAGAATTTGTTTTATCTCCCTTCGTTTGACTATGCTTTCACAATTACTGCCACGTTATTGTCTTTTGGTGTTGTTGTTGTTGAATGAATTATTAAATGATTTAATAACTTTTCTTATATACAATAATGAAATCAGCGTAGCTGGTGGGGTCGTGTTTGGCACCTGATTGGTCAAGAGCACAGAGAGTTTACTCTGCTGGTCGCCCGAGAACATATCTGCTTTATAAGATCTACTGATTGGCCGAGAGCATAGATGCTTTGTAAGATCAACTGATTGGCCGAGAGCATAATGTGCTTTAAAAGATTTACTGATTGGCCGAGAGCATAGATGCTTTATAAGATTTACTGAATAACCGAAAGCATAGATGCTTTATAAGATCTACTGAATGGCCGAGGGCACAGAGACTTACCTGTTGTTGGTCGTCAGAAGAAAGATCAGAACTAAATCTGGTATACTTTTTTATTTCACTGCAGATGTCGATGAATGTGCATCAGGGAACCACAAATGTGGCAACGTCGCTAAATGTGTCAACACCCCAGGATTGTACAAATGTCAGTGCAGCAAAGGTTATGAATGGGATGGAAGAACGTGCACAGGTGAGACCCAAACAGATAAACAAACAAACAAACAAACCACAAAGTTACATTCTGGGGACAAGATTCAGTGGCCATGATGAGAGTCACTTGTTAGTGGAGAAAATTGTTTACCCTCCCCTCCCCCTACCCCTCTCAGTGTTAATTTGTGAGTTTGTAATATTTTAGAGTCTGAGGTGATAGTTAGGCTAAACAATCAGTTGGTCAGCATTGTATAGCGAAGGGAGTAGTGTATCGACAATCTTGTCCAAGGTTGTGGCTTTGAAATACGTTTAAAAGGATTCAAAGAGATATGAACGGCATGGTACTCTGACCGTTGAGCTATGGAGCCTTATCAGGAGCAGGGCAAGCATTAGTTCACTTCTTGCGGCGAGAAAGGGCACGAAATTAAAAAGCTAATATTGATAGATCTGTTTACTGTCCCAGACATCGACGAATGTTTGATGGTGAATCAGAAATGCGGAAAACATGGCATCTGCATCAACTTCAGAGGCTCGTACAAGTGCAGATGCAAGAGAGGCTACACGATGCATAAAGGAGTTTGCAGAGGTAAATAATATAACAACTAAATAAACAAATAATAAAATGGTAAAGGGCGCTGTGTGGAGTTTGATTTGGTCTGTAATCATACGTGTGAGACTTGTGTTGATTTTTATGAACAATTATAGTTGTAACTTAAAAGCTACTCACAAGCTGTTTATTTTTCTTGTTAGCTCCCCTCGGCCTGAGCTCATCAACATCCGCAAGAGACATTGCAGTTTGGCTTTTAGCTGTTGCGTGCTTTGTGGCTCTATCTGCTTCATGAGCTCGCCCTCGCAAACATACTATTTATTCTCAGTGCAGTTTATCCAATCACATCCTCTTTGGCATCAAGTTCTTATGTTGTGCATGTGTGATCTTCAAGATTTTTTTCTTTTGCTAGACTGTATACAGAAAACCTGACTTATTTTTTATAAAGAACATCAGAGTTTATTTGTATTGAAAAAAAGTATTACTATATACTGCACAAGAGCCTGTGCTGAAAGTCGCATATATCTGGCTACATTACTTTTTTCCTGGAATTACTAATCAGGCAGTTTGGATTTTCGCCACTTGTCGAAAGTTAAGTTATACAGTGAGAAATGTAAACTTCGATGTTCATTGGAGCTTTATTGGGGGGAAAATCACAAATAAACAATTCCCATCCTAACCTGTGTTGTTTTTTTGAGTCGCAGTTTATTGGCCTAACCGCTTATTTTTAATTGCGCGTAAGTATCAGCACAAGAGAGAGACGGTGGCGACATAGGCATAAGTGGCATATTTTACTCAACAGACATTATCTCCGTGTAGGCTGTTTTATAGTGCTCTCCCGCGTTTAAACAATCAGGCAATGACAGTGTAACGTAAAGAAGAAGGAAAGTATTGATGAGCATCATCATTCATCGTCGCAAACCTCATCAAAATACCTCGAAATAATTCTACGCTCGCGTTCACTATCTAAATGTACAAACTGAAATAAATTTTAAGAAGTCCGGAGTCTCGCTGTTTCAGTTTCTCCCGTGTCGTGAAAGTAAAAAACAAACAAACAAACAAACAAAAACAAAAACAAACAAAAACAAACAAACAAAGAAACAAAAGAAAAAACACGTGCGACATGACACGTGATACATTTGTTGTGCGTGACTTTGGGGCCACGCGGTACTCTGGGATACATCGGGAAAATTTCAAAATGGCGGATGCGGATGGTCAGTTTTGTATCTTCCTCTGGGCCCTTTTGATAAACACTTCAATCTTAAACTATCCAGAAAACACCACTTTGGGCGAAAGAAAGCTCCGTCCGATAGTCTCCACTTCAAAGCCTTAGATAAAAGGAGTTGACAGCTGCGATTGGAACGGAACGCGTCGAGCATGTTTCGGGATATTGACGGAGCTGAACTCACATGGACTATCAATTTAAAACTAGAATTCTACTGCTGCAGATGTGTAACAGTTGGAGTAACACGTTGTAAAACCCTAGCACGATAAGGACGTCACGACAGCACGAATTATACTGAAGTGACATGGAAAACTGAAAGCAAAACTGGAATATTGACCAACACGTAAGCAAAACTCTTTTACTATTGTTATTGGTATTTTATATTTTTTGTTTTGGCCTTAATCTTACATACTGGTAAGTTGAAGCTTGGGGAAATTACCAGTTTTTTCTTGGGTAGGGTTGTGGAACTTGTAGCCGTGTCGAAAAGTCTAGGTCTTTGATGAAATACCAACTCAAAAGCTGGTTGTAACTAAAACCCTGTTCCCTGGGACAACTTTTTTCCACCCTGCACCAATTATTCAATCGTATAGTTATTGTAATTTACACAGCAAAGTGAGTCATTCTATGGGAATCACAACTTCTTTGTGGGGTAGGGTGACCCTGGTGGACAATTAAATGGTTCACTGTAATGATAAAGAACTGTATTTAACCCTTTCACTCCCAAGAGTGATCAACTTCAATTTTCTCCTTCAATTTCTCACCACAAATATATCATACAGTAAGGAGAACTTTGTTTTTGATACCTTGCTCAAATTACAGCAGATTGAACTATCAATTCTCACTACATCACTCATACATTTTCCTCTTAAAAGGTGGGGAGAATCTGCATTTTGATCTTGGTAATGAAAGGGTTCATATGAATAGTGGTAAGCCCAGGGTGACTCCAAGAGAAGGATCACAGGTTTTCTCCATATGAACAAGACCTAAAGCAAACTCGATTTATCAGGGAAATCATTTTCTGAGCTTTTACCTTTAATATTGAACCTATCTTTTACAAGAGTAAGGCTAAATGTGCTTTAAACAACTGCACACAATATTGCTTTTTATAGCACATGTTTCTGTGAAAAATTAACTGAACAATTTTGTAAACAACAAAATAGTTTAAACCATACATAGCATTGATGTTAAGAATTATTTTATTCTATTTTCTATTTATTTTATTTTATTGTTTTTAGATTCTTCTTGCTTTAATGTATTATCGAATGCGAAGCTCAGGAAATATGCTTTCAGGGGAATTTGACGCCGGATATGACATGTTAAAAAGATTGATTTAATCGTGATTTTCGTTCAACTTTGTTGTGTCGCAATATTTTCCCGTGCTCGATTTGACTCATTCTTCGAAGTTGTGAGCTGAAACCACGAAAACCATTCGTTCCCAATCTTTTACACGTACTCTTAGATTCGTTTCCAGTCTATCCCGAGTATGTTCCATTCCCAATTATACGCAAATCAGTTCGATTCAATACGCCATTGATTAGCCGCAAATTAAGTTTAAGACGAAGTTCTTATGAAAACGAGCACATCGAAGGTTTGACATTCTTTTATCATGAAGATTTTCGGATTTCCCACGATTCTTTGCGTTGTTATTATCGGATTGGCCGAAGCGGGTAAGTACTTTTTACTTCATTCCCACAAATGCTCGCGGGAAAAACATCTAGAGCTCAATCTGGTTGTCTCTCAGACGTGTTAAAGCGGCTAGTTTTCATAATTTGATGCTGCGCTGAAATTTGTTCAGGTGTATCAATAAATTCGGTACGGGTTGAAACGTTCGTTTGCTGGCGTATTGCTCTACGACATAGGACTATTCTTCAGTAGTTCTGGGAGCCGTCGAAGTTTGTGCTATAATTGCACCATAAATCGAGGTTAACTAAGATATTTGTTTTGTAGCATATTTCGCTAAGAAAAGAGCGTGCCGGTCCGTATCCGTAAGTTATGGACCGGTAAGTGGACCAGTCAGAGTTTACGTACTATGTGTGCCATATGATAACAACATCTATCGACTTTCTCTTACACAGGTGTCCTGCCTTCATGCAGCGAATACAAGAGAAGGAACGCAAAGTTACAAAGCGGACGATATCTGATTGATCCCGATGGCAAAGGAGGCGAAGCCCCTTTCTGGGTCTACTGTGACATGCTTGAAAAGAACGGTGTTGGCGTGACAGTCATCAGTCACGACAGTGAGAAAGAAACTGTGGTACAAGGTTGTGAAAGCAAAGGGTGTTTCTCACGTAGCGTGAAGTACATTGGAAGTAACCTGGCTCAGTTAGCAAAACTAACAATTGCTTCAATCCACTGTGAGCAGTTTATCAAGTACAAGTGTCACAGCGCATTGCTTCTACACGGGGGGTATTCATGGTTGGAGTCACGTGATGGGTCCAGGATGAAGTACTGGGGCGGAGCCACTCCTGACAGTCACAAGTGCGCATGCGGAATGAACAAGAGTTGTGCGTTGAAAGGTCGCATGTGCAACTGTGATAAGAATGACGGGAAATGGCGTGAAGACAGTGGTTTGCTCACTTACAAGCCTGACCTGCCCGTGTCTAAACTCAGATTTGGGGACCTTGGTGGTCGCTGGGAAAAAGGATTCTTTACTCTGGGAAAGTTGAAGTGCTACGGCTCAACAGCGTGCATGGGCAATCCTTGTTTGAACGGAGGGACTTGCAAAGCTGGTGAAAAGAACGACTATGTTTGCAGGTGCGCTTTGGGATTCCGTGGCAAGCGATGTGAAACAGGTTGGTTTGCTCTCTAATAATCATATTATTATTTACTAGTTGTAGCTTTCGCTAAGTGCCAACGAGAGAAAAAGACCTCGATGACATATGCTAGTGAGTGCATGTGTTGACCTCGTGCAAAATACTCCCTCCTGATTGGCTAAGAACGGTCACACCATAAATCAACATCTCTTTTCGTTGGCTCTGTTGGCTCTAATATTTCCGGCCCCACAATTGGCCCCTACCAAAGTCTCCAAGGAATCTACACCTTACATTACACTTTTAACAGCTCGATCGAAAATTTTTCTGCCTGCTGCAATACTTCGCGTGGCATTATGCTGGCTGCCTCGCAAGCCGACCGTATTCGCTCGGCTTGCTCGTTGGCAGTTAACTGATAATGTTGTTCTTATTAACATTAAACTTTCTGTTCAGATATTAACGAATGCGGAGAGAAGTCTCCTTTTGACAAGAATGCGGAATGCAGGAACAACGTTGGCTCGTACAAATGTGTTTGTAAGGCCGGCTACAAAATGGTTGGAGACATTTGTAAAAGTGAGTCAGGCGAACAAAATAGCAATGACAACTCACGTTAAATGTTTAACCAATGAAAAAGGCAGAAACAACCAAACAAGCACAAAAACAAAAATAGAAAACAGTTTTCGTTTTCGGGGAACCAACTTCAACTTTAGGATTGTTTATTTTAACACATTTTCAAAAAAGCCCTCACGTCTAATGTTTGCCTTAACAAACTTTAATGAATATGAATGTAGTATGCACAGAGAAAGACAAGAAAGTTGTCTGCTGTCACACTTGGTGATGAACGGCAAAGGGTTACTAGTTAGTTTTTTTTTCTTGATAGACATCGATGAATGTTCCACTGGGGAGAAAATGTGCCACAAACATGCCTCCTGTATCGACACCGAAGGCTCGTACAAGTGCGAGTGTAAACCTGGCTACAATGGAGATGGGAAACAGTGTACAGGTAGAAAGTTGCGGACAAATGAAGGTGCAAAGCATTGAAAAGCCCATTAAAGAAGTCCTTTAGGACAGAAAAATTGACGCGTTACAAATTCGGCAGATCAGTCAAATGACCTCTGCATTCCAACCTTCAAAGCTCCTTGCACTTCTTGCTGTCTGACAATAAATTGGACGTGCGGACGGACGGACAGACGGGTGGATATGGATAGAATAACTGTACATGCATTGTAAAGAAGCCCTCTCGATGTTAATGTTTTGCGCGCCCATTGACTATTGGCAAACATTTTCATATTCTACGAATATGGCGGACTTCAGGTATTCTCGTGAAAAAGATCCTTAGAAACGACGATCTTCCGGATAAAAATATAGACATGGCTGGCAGGGTATTAGCAATAAGGGGGCTTCTGAAGTGTGAAGGTAAATGGCATTTATTATTCAAAGCATTTGCTTTAGCTTGATAAAGAAGGTAACCTCGGCAATAATACGGAGCCAGAAGCTTCTGGAAAGAGCAAAGTTGATATTTCATTCGCTGTTTTGGCCAACAGCAGTCATTAGTACAGAAGTGATACGTTGAAAGTTGGAAGCTAAAACCCATTTGTTGAATGACCATTTGTCGTGTTCCTTATTTGTTCTTTTTTAGTCTGATATTGATTTGGTTTTAACATGAAATTTTCTTTTCAGATATTGACGAATGCGAAGAGAAGTCTCTCTGTGACAAGAATGCGCAATGCAAGAACAACGTTGGCTCGTACAAGTGCGTTTGTATGGCCGGCTACAAAATGGTTGGAGACATTTGTGAAAGTGAGTCAGTCAAACACAGTGGTTATAGTTCCTGACGTCAAACGCTTATCTCGATGAATGTTAATGAATACGAGCATAGGATGTACGGGGAAAGTTAGAAAAGTTGTCTACTTTCACACAAAGACGCCTTGGTGATGAACGACAAAGGATTAATATTTCGTCTTTCTCTTGATAGACATTGACGAATGTTCCTCTGGTGCGAAAATGTGCCACAAACATGCCTCCTGTATCGACACGAAAGGCTCGTACAAGTGCGAGTGTAAACCTGGCTACAATGGAGATGGAAAACAGTGTACAGGTAGAAGGTTGCGGACAAATGAAGGTGCAAAGCAGTGTAAAGCCCATTGAAGAAGTCGTTTTGGACAGAAAAATTGACCCGTTACAAATTCGGCAGATCAGTCAAATGACCTCTGCATTCCAAGTCCTTCAAAGCTCCTTGCACTTCTTGCTGTTGTTAATGGAACACATTGACACTGAATTGGACATACGGACGTACGTACGGACGGGTGGACATGGATAGAATAACTGTACATGCATTTTAAAGAGGCCCTTTCGTTGTTAATGCTTTGCGCGCCCATTGGCTGTCGGCGAACATTTTTATATTCTACGAATATGGCGGATTTCAAGTATTCTCGTGAAAAATATCCTCAGAAACGACGATCTTCTGGATGTAAATATAGACATGGCTATCAGGGTATTAGCAATAAGGGGGCTTCTAGTTTAAATATGTCAAACCATTAACAATTCAGTCCGAAGGCTAAAGCTTGAGTTACTTTGCAGATGTTGATGAATGTGCGTCCGGGAAAAACAAATGCGACCAAAACGCCGTCTGCACAAACCTTGGGGGATCCTACAAGTGTACATGCAGGCCGGGTTACAAGGGGGATGGAGTGAAGTGTGAAGGTAAATGGTATATTCAAAGCATTTGCTTTAGTTTGATAAAAAGGTAACCTCGGCAATAATACGGAGCCAGAAGCTTCTGGAAAGAGCAATGCAAGTTGATATTTCATTCGCTGTTTTGGCCAACAGCAGTCATTAGTACAGAAGTGATACGTCGAAAGTTGGAAGCTAAAACCCATTTGTTGAATGACCATTTGTCGTTTTCCTTATTTGTTCATTTTTAGTCTGATATTGATTTGGTTTTAACATGAAATTTTCTTTTCAGATATTGACGAATGCGAAGAGAAGTCTCTCTGTGACAAGAATGCGCAATGCAAGAACAACGTTGGCTCGTACAAGTGCGTTTGTATGGCCGGCTACAAAATGGTTGGAGACATTTGTGAAAGTGAGTCAGTCAAACACAATGGTTATAGTTCCTGACGTCAAACGCTTATCTCGATGAATGTTAATGAATACGAGCATAGGATGTACGGGGAAAGTTAGAAAAGTTGTCTACTTTCACACAAAGACGCCTTGGTGATGAACGACAAAGGATTAATATTTCGTCTTTTTCTTGATAGACATCGACGAATGTTCCTCTGGTGCGAAAATGTGCCACAAACATGCCTCCTGTATCGACACGAAAGGCTCGTACAAGTGCGAGTGTAAACCTGGCTACAATGGAGATGGAAAACAGTGTACAGGTAGAAGGTTGCGGACAAATGAAGGTGCAAAGCAGTGTAAAGCCCACTGGAGAAGTCGTTTTGCACAGAAAAATTGACCCGTTACAAATTCGGCAGATCAGTCAAATAACCTCTGCATTCCAAGTCCTTCAAAGCTCCTTGCACTTCTTGAATTGCTGTTGTTAATGGAACACATTGACACTGAATTGGACATACGGACGTACGTACGGACGGACGGACGGACGGACGGGTGGACATGGATAGAATAACTGTACATGCATTTTAAAGAAGCCCTTTTGCTGTTAATGCTTTGCGCGCCCATTGGCTGTCGGCGAACATTTTTATATTCTACGAATATGGCGGATTTCAAGTATTCTCGTGAAAAATATCCTCAGAAACGACGATCTTCCGGATGTAAATATAGACATGGCTATCAGGGTATTAGCAATGAGGGGGCTTCTAGTTTAAATATGTCAAACCATTAACAATCTAGTCCGAAAGCTAAAGCTTGAGTTATTTTGCAGATGTTGATGAATGTGCGTCCGGGAAAAACAAATGCGACCAAAACGCTGTCTGCACAAACCTTGGGGGATCCCACAAGTGTACATGCAGGCCGGGTTACAAGGGGGATGGCGTGAAGTGTGAAGGTAAATGGCATTTATTATTCAAAGCATTTGCTTTAGTTTGATAAAGAAGGTAACCTCGGCAATAATACGGAGCCAGAAGCTTCTGGAAAGAGCAAAGCAAGTTGATATTTCATTCGCTGTTTTGGCCAACAGCGGTAATTAGTACAGAAGTGATACGTCGAAAGTTGGAAGCTAAAACCCATTTGTTGAATGACCATTTGTCGTTTTCCTTATTTGTTCATTTTTAGTCTGATATTGATTTGGTTTTAACGCGAAATTTTCTTTTCAGATATTGACGAATGCGAAGAGAAGTCTCTCTGTGACAAGAATGCGCAATGCAAGAACAACGTTGGCTCGTACAAGTGCGTTTGTATGGCCGGCTACAAAATGGTTGGAGACATTTGTGAAAGTGAGTCAGTCAAACACAGTGGTTATAGTTCCTGACGTTAAACACGCTTATCTCGATGAATGTTAATGAATACGAACATAGGATGTACGGGGAAAGTTAGAAAAGTTGTCTACTTTCACACAAAGACGCCTTGGTGATGAACGACAAAGGATTAATATTTCGTCTTTTTCTTGATAGACATCGACGAATGTTCCACTGGGAAGAAAAAGTGCCACAAACATGCCTCCTGTATCGACACGAAAGGCTCGTACAAGTGCGAGTGTAAACCTGGCTACAATGGAGATGGAAAACAGTGTACAGGTAGAAAGTTGCGGACGAAGATGCAAAGTTGCGAAAAGCCAATTGAAAAAGTCGTTTTGGGCAGAAAAATTGACACGTTACAAATTTGCCAGATCAGTCAAATGAACTCTGCATTCCAAGTCCTTCAAAGCTCATTGCACTTCTTGTTATTGTTAATGGAATACACTGGACACTGAATTAGACATACGTACGGATGGACGGACGAGTGGACATGGATAGAATAACTGTACATGCATTCTAAAGAAGCCCTGTCGATGTTAATGTTTTGCGCGCGCATTGACGCATTACGAATGTGGCAGACATCAAGATTCTCGCGTTTTATTCGTTTTCTCGTCAGAAATATCCCCAGAAACGATGAGTTTCCGGATGTAAATATAGACATGGCTAGCAGGGTATTGACATTGAGGGGGGCTTTTAGTTTAAATGTGTCAAATCATTAACAATTCAGTCCTAAAGCTGAAACGTTGAATGTTTGAATTATTTTGTAGACATTGATGAATGTTCGTCCGGGAAAAGCAAATGCGACAAAAACGCTGTCTGCACAAACCTTGAAGGATCCTACAAGTGTACATGCAGGCCGGGTTACAAAGGGGATGGAGTGAAGTGTGAGGGTAAATGTTATGAGTTTGATAGAGAAGGTGACGAGTTGTTAATTCATCTTTTGACTTCTGGGAGCCCTAGTGGCGAACCAATGATTTCAGTGCGCAAAGCACTCTGGTCGAGGGGGTCCATTTAAGTGTTAAAATCTGGAACAATGGCTTGTTTGCCGCTTTTGAATATAATTTATTGTTTATTTGCAGACGTCGATGTTTGTATTGCGAAGAAGATCGAGTGCGGAAAGCACAGCTCTTGTGTCAACATCGACAACTCCTACAAGTGCGAGTGTAACGCGGGCTACAAATTGGACGGGAAAATATGCACTGGTATTAATCTCAATTTCAATTTTAACTAACAATTAAGTTCCTTTATAACAAACCCTATTACAATGTACGCGTTGAGATCTTTCATTTGAGTAGTCACATCTTTAAATAAGTTTCATTTTATAGTTTAGGGATTGGGAATAAACACTGCTGTTTGAATGCACTCACTGAGAGCTTTCATTTGAGTGGTCATTCGTTTAGGTTTTATTTGTACATAATGTACTTACTGAGGTATTATTTGATTGGTCATTCGTTTAGGTTTTATTTGTACATAATGTACTCACCGAGAGCTTTCATTTGTGTGGTCATTCGTTTAGGTTCTATTTGTACATAATGTACTCACCGAGAGCCTTCATCTGAGTGGTCATTCGTTTAGGTTTTATTTGTACATAATGTACTCACTGAGAGCTTTCATTTGGGTGTGGTCATTCGTTTAGGTTTTATGTGTACATAATGTACTTACTGAAGTATTATTTGAGTGGTCATTCGTTTAGGTTTTATGTGTACATAATGTACTCACTGAGAGCCTTCATCTGAGTGGTCATTCGTTTAGGTTTTTTTGTACATAATGTATTTACTGAGAGATATTATTCGAGTGGTCACACCTTCAGGTTTTATTTGACAGTTCAGGAGCTAGAAGTGAACTCTGTTATTGGATATCTTCTTAGAGAGCTTTCATTTGAGTGGTCACATCTTTAGGTTTTAGTTTTGTTACATTGAGTAATTACACAAAGGTGCTGTTAATATTTTCCTCATTGGAAACCTAAGCGTCTCGTTTGTTTTACAGATATTGATGAATGTGCGTCCGGGGAGAACAAATGCATTAAAAACGCTGTCTGCACAAACCTTGAAGGATCCTACAATTGTACATGCAGGCCGGGTTACAAAGAGAATGGAGCCAAGTGTGAGGGTAAATGTTACTTCATGGTTTACTTTGGATGAAAACAGGTGACCACAAGAGCCCTGCTAAATTTAGCCCCTGTAGCTAGCGGTCTCAGCCGTTTTGCCCGCCGCTTCACGATCGGCCCTTTGGTCTCCGAGGATGAATACACCAGATTGCACATACTATAAATTTTAAGGAATTCTCGAATATTTTATCTGTTATTCAGACATCGATGAATGCTCGTCGGGGAAACACAAATGCGACGGAAATTCCAGCTGTGTCAATACAGAGGGTTCGTACAAGTGCAAGTGCAATCAAGGCTACGAAATAAGCAGAGAAAAGTGTACAGGTAATGTTACTGTATTACTTTTACATTTAGTTGGGAAACTTTAAATGATATTTGCCGTTCTGAACTTGCTTTCAAAGCCGTGTTGTCTTGTTGTGTTGTTAACCAAATCTTAGAGGCTAGATCTAGTGCAAGAGACCAGGACCCGGTTGTACAACCGGTAGTAAGTTATTCCTAAGTTGTTCAAATAGCATTCCATTCTAATTCAGTTTCGTAATTTTCCCTCAATATTTGTGCACCGAACAACAAAAAGCATCAACCAACACCACCAAAATTTGAAAACGTTATGGCGTACGGGATCCTTTAACGATATCATGTGTCATTTGTCGCTCAGATATTAACGAATGCAAAGAGAAGTCTTCCTGTGACAAGAATGCGGAATGCCAGAACACCGTTGGCTCGTACAAATGCGCTTGTAAGGCAGGCTACTATATGAAGGGAAACATTTGCGAGAGTAAGTGAATCGAAAGAACTCACAAACGTGCTTTCCCACAAAGTACATGCGTGTTTAACACACGCCTGTAAATGTTCAGCTGAACTTGCCCCAGATTTAGTTAACTCTAGCCTTGAACATAACACTCAGATTATCAGTGTTGACTACAGATGCCGAATTTTTCACGTGTATCGCGTTCCCTCCCGCGCGATGGCTGTGAGGGCCTGGAGACAAACTCCTCTCCAGGCCTTTCACGCCCATCTTTAATTTTCGAGGCGCGGGAGAAAAAGGAGGGCCTGTTGGCAGGTTACTAGTCAGTCGGGAACATGACGAACGTTGCTTGGGCCCGATGTGAAATGCTGCGAGCCCCGGGCGTCGACTAGCGGGCTTTAGATTCTTCTACTTTCTCTGCATCTTGTCTATCAATTTTTTGTTGCGAGACAAGTTGTAACGGGAGGGTGTTGCTTACACGAGCAATTTCGTTTGCAACTCGTCTGGCATTGCGTTGCAAGTTGCAAGAAAGTGTGCCTCTTGTCTAACAGGGTCTGGCTGCTTTAGCTATTCCTGTTTCGAAATAGTCCAGGCAAACGCAGCATAACATTTGATTTCACCTGTTTGTTTCGTTTTGTTTGTTTTTAGACATCAACGAATGCTCTTCAGGGAACCACAAGTGTCACAAACACGCCACCTGTATGGACACCGAAGGCTCGTACAAGTGTAAATGTAACTTGGGTTACAAAGGAGATGGTTCTAAGTGCACAGGTGAAGTTTGAACTAAATGTGTCCATAGTCCAAACACTGAGTTCCACAGATGTGAACTCCACCCCGGTCTTTCGACTTTGGCACCAAAGTCTGTGCCATCGAAAGCACAGATCGTCAGCCCTTAATAGCACTGCAGAAATAACGCTTTTCGACAGTTACACACTTACACACATACGCACACACACACACACACATTATTCATATTTCATTACAGAATACATTACAGAAAACGCTGTACCGCTGGTAGCACAAGCTAATCGAGGCGGGCAGAGTTACATATTGTTAACATATTGTTACAAAAGCAGAGGGAAATAGGATAAGTGAACCGGATTTAACACTCATTATTACAGAATTAGGGCACAATCATTACAATATAGGAATAGGCCATTATGTAGGATGCTTCATAAGATTCAATATTGGAAAAAGAAACATTAAATATATATTACAATAGGTAATATGGGCGACCACCTTAATTTTTCAAGTCAGCAGTCATTGCACAAAACGGTGGAAACAACAGTAAAAATCAAGTGAAGTTTTTGTACGGTTCGCAAAACTTCAAAACCCCAAGAAATTCAACCTTTATACTCGATACTTAAAACTTACTTCTGGTTAAACAATAAGTGGTGCCGCCCCTGATCAGGAGATTGAGTAACCACTCCTCACATGGTTTGTCTTTATCGCAGATTTCGATGAATGTTCCATGAAAAAAGACAAGTGCGGCAAAGGAAGCATTTGTGTCAACACCCAAGGCTCGTACAAGTGTGAATGTGCGAATGGGTACCATCTAAAAGGGGGAAAGTGTGCAGGTAAACAAACAAATAAATATGTTAAAATAGAAAAATGTAACATAGCTCTTCTAAGCTTTCATTCGGGTGGTTTCATTTGGGTTTCTTTGTGGTCTTCCTTGTCACATTATCTGTTTATTTTTAACCATGTTGTTGTAAAAGATGGCAAAAATATACTGAAACTGGTCACATATTAGATAGAAACATGCCAAAAATATCCGTCGCGTCATGTGCTGAAAGGTTATTATTTTGTATCATCACGCTTATAGACTTCAACGAATGCTCCACGGGAAAGCACAAATGCAGCAAACACGCGTCGTGTAGCAACACCATCGGTTCGTACAAGTGCAGATGTAGACCTGGTTACAAAGGAGATGGGAAAAAGTGTCGAGGTATCAATCAAATTACCCCGTCTGACAACACTAAAGCATACCTGACATGCCTGACATACCCTGAAAACACTAAAGGCTGCTTTTTTACGGCGACATAAGCAGACGCATGTTCCATTTTCTTATGCTCGTGCTTATGCCTCGATATTTCAGTGTATGAAAACAGGTCTTCACCACAGCACAAGGTTCTTGTGCTTATGCTTTAGTTCTACTAGTGAGCACCAGCTTTTATGGCTCGCTTGTTTGGTTCTATTCCGACCTATAACCGGTAAAACCAGTTTTGGGCCAATGATTTTTATCTTCTGAATTGATGACATGTGTGTAATGTATTCTTTTTTTGTTTGTGTGTCCCAAGAACTTTTGTCCCCGATTGTTTGTTTGCCGCTTTATGTTTGATAATTGTCTTCAGCCGTAGCTAACTGCCCCACCCTTCCTTCTTGTATTTTCTCAATCCAGCGGAGTCCTGCACTCCTCCGTGTCA
The DNA here is from genome assembly GCA_964036295.1 of Plumapathes pennacea. Classification (NCBI taxonomy): domain Eukaryota; kingdom Metazoa; phylum Cnidaria; class Anthozoa; order Antipatharia; family Myriopathidae; genus Plumapathes; species Plumapathes pennacea. The sequence continues at coordinate 5,779,922 of OZ038470.1, forward strand.
GAAGGAAGAGAAATGCACACTGTCTAAGAGTGGTCACCGGTGTGTTTGCAGGCCTGGTTATGTGCGTAAGGGACGCAGCGGCTGCGTAAAAGGTAAGACATCCCGGTGTAGAATCCGGACAAAGTGAGTTTTATCTAAAGGGACGATAGGGTGATTTTTCTAAGAAGGGTGAGGGTAGGGATAGAACTTTAACCCGAAATACCAGCTAACCTCATATCATACAATCTCAGTTAAAAGCCCACCATTCTCTCTTCTCTTTCACTGTCCTCATTTTCACCACTGTACATTAACCCTCTTACTCATGAACTCAAAATACAAATTCTCCTAATCATTCAAGAAGATAATGTATAAGTGATATAGTGAGAATTGATAGGCAATCAGCTTTTGTCTGATTCACTATCAAGCAGCAAATTCTCCACACTGTACTACATATCTCTGGTGAAAAACTGAAGAAGAAAATTAAAGTTGATCACGCTCAAGAGTGAAAGGGTTGAAGAATACCATGGTAAATAGAGTTTGAACGGAACAGCTTCCTCTATTTCCTACGTGAGCTGACTGAAAGAACCTTCATTATTGTAACTTTTAAATAGCAAAGCTGCCACTATTGCTAATAAAAGTTTGTTAGTTACTGGTTATAAAATCCGGTATCGGGCGATACCTCACGAACTCAGTTTTACCAAGACACTACGATGTAGGTAGCTTACCTTATGGTCTCTTGGTAAAACTGGTTCAGTGACCAGAACCCGGAATAAAGATCTGAATCTAGAGGTTGTGGGCTCGAGTCCGACGGTGGGCAACAATAGGAAGTTGGTCTTGTAGTTGCTAGTATGATCTCCCGAGTAAGAGTTGTCTTCAAAAAGGCTGTTGTTGGTGACTGGCGTTTCGACCACTTGAGCGATAGTATTCAGAGTCAAGTGAAGAGTCTGTCTTTGGTCTGTGTTGTGATGTGGTCAATTTTGGTCGATGTCAGTTTCATTGTTGTGATTGGTCGGATTGTTTGTGATGTGATTGGTTGTATAGAATAAGAAGTTTCAGTGGCTGGTCAGTTGTTGTTCTGTGGTCACGTTCGATCTGTCCATTGTTTGCCGAAGTTTGCCAGCTTCATTTGACGTCATTTGTGAGTTGCTGGTATTTGCTGGTATCTCGTTCTTGGTTTGTGAACCAGCTCTCCAGTGGCAGTTGTTGTCGGCAGCTTGTGCTGTAGCTGATGAATGAAGCAGTCTCAATTAATATTTGTCATGTCATGTAATATTCAGAAATGTGAAATTGTATGCGAGGCAACTTCAACGATTTTTCTATTCCGAACCTGGGATTCCACCACGTGGTCCCCACCAGCTGCAACCTGAAATATCACTAAAGTTGCTTTAATTTTTCGTTTTCGATCTTGCATTTTAGGAAGTAGACTGATCAGCTCCTCGAGGGCCACATTTCCATCAATGTCCATCATGGCTTGGGCCTTGGCCGTGGCGGGATTTCTGGCTCTTATGGCCTGAGACCCCCAGAAGGAAGGACTTACTTTTGCTTTTTTTTTTGCTTGCATTATCACCATAACTCAATTTACAACGACAACTATTTTATGGTTTTCTTCGGCAAAACATTAATTTTCTTTAATTCTTTTTCTTTTTGAACATTTCTTCAAACCATTAAGAAAACCAAACATTTACAAAAATACGAAACATTGAGACCGACAGTCAACTAATTAACGACGATAACATGAAGCTTCAAAGTTACAGAAACTGACACGAAAAAACAAGACAGCTTTATTGTGCGGATGGCATTTTACTTGCTATGCACTGACATGAATACACTTTACTTTCACTGTTGTGGCTTTCTAGCTTACACTTCACCCTTCTTCTTGCCACAGAATTGTTTTGTCCCTTCCCAATACATCTGTATAGTTCAGAGAGAAACTTTCTGGACAAAGGTTTCGATAAACGAAAAAACTATTTTCATGCGTGTCATGTTGAAAACAACGTCTGTATACATGTATGTGATTGATTAAAGGGCTCTTTACTGTGAAACTCCATCTGATCTTCCACATAACCTCAGAGAAACCAAGGTGAAAGAAATTATTGGATGGCTCCTGGCACTCTCTTTCTTTCTCTTCCAATTTCCTCTCGTGCCAAAAAGTGAACAAGGCCAAAACGGATGAATCTTCTCGTTTCTCACTTTTCCAGGGAGAGTTGATTTTCTCTTGAGTTTCTGAAAAAAACAAACTCAAAATACAGCATGGACCTCCCTCCCACTTCAGTCAATATCAAAGTAAGGTTGGTTGTGGTTTCCTTGACAACAAGTCGGTGAGATGAATCTACAAAATGCACACCAAAAATAGAAAAAAAAAAACAAAACAAAACAAAACACAAAGGCTAGTTTTATTTACAATGTCATTCGTGGCATACCAATTTGGATATACACTCTTCTATTTGGTATACCCGTCAGCCGTAATTTCAAAAAGATGTAAGCCACGACTAGCTTAATAGAGAAAACTCTTTTACTGCAACTGCTGTTGCGTTTTAAACTTTCGGGCTAAATTGCAGGTTTTCGGAGGACTTTCGAAAACCAAAACAAAAAGCAATTATAGCACAAATCACAGAAGCTGCAAAAAAAAAATTAAAAAATAAATAAATAAAACGCTTTAACGAACTAAGAGCCAAAGCAATTTGTGGTTTAATTGAACAAGAGACCAATCTTCAGGCAAGAAAACGCCGTCGCCGTTTGTTTGCTTGCGTGAGCTGATCGCAATCGAGTTTTGCTTTTGTTCCTCATTGGCCGAGAATGTTGATAAACTTGTTTGAAGTAATCCAAAAGCGCAGCAAATGTAAAAACCTGAGCAATCACTTGATCACTTTCGACAGTAATTCAAAAGCCGCTCTAAAAAAACCCAGTTGTATCGACTGGATTAAACCCTTTATCTTTACCAAGTGAGTAATTTTCTCTTTCATTCTCTTACCAGTAGTATAGTAAAGAAATATTAAACATTTGATAGCCTGCTCGGGTGAAAGCTGATTGAACTATCAATTCTCATTACATCACTCATATACGTTTTCTTCTTGAATGGCTGGGAGAATCTGCATTATGAACAATATATATCTAAAGTGCACTGTCCAGCAACGCATCATCATCTTCTTCATCAATTAAAACATCCTTGATGGCTTCGATACTAGCAGGTGCTTCACTTCCATTTTGTTCATCAGTGTTAGGTTCACTTTTCTCTTTAAGTTGTTCTACGTCCAGATTGTCAATCCCGTATGAATCCTTGTCTATTTCGCGGTTGCCTGGCAAGTTGCTGACGGGAATGTTGCCGTTTTCTTCTTTGTTTCGTTCCTCGGGATTATAATCCATGTCTGATCTGGGTCAAAGAAAGTTCGTGTATCCGTTTAACTTTTATAAGCACATGCGTCATCAGTATCTTACACACTACGTAAAACGCGAAGCCATGTCCAGATTTTAGTGGAAATAATCGTTTTCAACTAACCTTTCATTCCCGACATTCCCGAAAGCAAATTTCACTTGGCTCTGGTGTCGCACTGTAGAGGGGTGCGGTTCTTTTGCGCTGGATCTGAATTTCATCACAGAGTTCGCAGCAATTAGAGTGGAGCGCCTGCGAGTGCCGTCTGAAACAACAGGTTGAACAGGTTATTCTCAAACAAGTTAAGCAGGTTAGTGACAGATGTATCACACAGATTAGTCCAGTGATTAGCTATACGGTGGCTCCGCCTGAATAGGGTCCCGTTTTACGTCTCAAGTAAAAACTATGACAGGAAAAATCGAAAAACTGGAAATATTACGATGTTTGGTATTTTGAAAGGTTAGAAAAAAGTATTGACTGGGGAAAATTGCACTGGACGGTATTTCTATAGGGGTTGTACAACGGTTGAGCTGTTGGATATCACGTTTTTGAATGACGCAAGCAACCAATCAGCACCAGGACTAAAAATCCCACAAGTCTTTGCGTGCCTCAAACTTGGCGGCCATGTTGGATTGGAAGGAGAAAACTAATCATCTTGCCAATTATTTGACAAATTACGATGTTTCGAGGAACACAACAAGCTGTATGGAATTTGCTAACAGTGCTGGTTGTGCAAACCTTACCGAAGAAGGCCGAGTCAGGTCGAGTGCCGCCACAAAGCGACAGAACTTTCCTGAAGATGAAGATGTAGCCTCTTCTGTATCGCTGACTCATCGTGCCGTACAGGACTGGGTTGATGAGCGCATTGACGAGGGAGAACATTCCGACGATAAGCGCCACAGAATGTGCCATCTTGCCAGTGACCATGCCGACCAGGTTACTCAGCTGAGGAAGCGATGATTTACAGGTAAGAGAAAATTTCTGCATTTAGAATTTTTAAACTAGATACATCTACAGTTCCCTTTCAAACGACTTCTTCGTCTTCTTTTGGAACAATCTCCTTTCTACCTCCCCCTCCTTCAACGTACATTATCGACAAGAGAACTAGTTGTGTACTTGTACTTCAAATATGAATTCAATCCGGCAACTCTCCAAGCGGACACCTCCCTAAAGTAAACACAACCTGAATCGGCCTATTGCACTTTACTTCACAGTGGAGAGACATCTCATTTTGCAGTCACTCAAGTTACACTTGGACTCTTTTTTTTTCGCTTTTCTCCCTCTTGGTTCTATATCAACGGCATTTGTAATCTTCGCGTAGTTTCTTTGGCTATGCACTTTGCACTATACGATTCAGGCCACGGCCTCTGGGATAACTTGAAGCGTGTACTTGCATGAACTTCATATATCCACCCTCACGGTTCAACCTTTCTCTGCGAACTTTGCAAGCTCACCCTTTTCTGAGTAAAAATAAAAAGCTACGCAAACTAGTTTTGTCAAGGTTATTTCACAGACGTTCAAAGTGCATATGAGTTGTTGGATTAGGATACCATATATTTCAAAATTTGCAGTTAGGACTGAAAGACACGCAACCGTGTAATGAAACAGTTTCGACGTTTGGGTGTCAGGCTACATCAGCTCTCTCTAAGGCGGACACCTCTCTACGTCGGACACTAAATGCTAGTCCCGACGTTGCCCGCTATAGAGAGAGTTCACCGTATATTCATACAGCAAATCAAATTGATTTTTTTTTTGGATTATTTATTTCCTTGACCACGATGTACGTTTTTGAAGATTGCATATTAATTCATTTAGTCGTCCACTTTTCTGAAGAACTAATCAAGACAGTTTAGACAGGTTTTGTCAACATGTAGCATTCGATTCCGAAATGACAAAGATTCGTGTTTGAATTGGTTGCTTCAGGCTACCTGCGTACTGATTACAGTGACTGAATGCTCTGATAGATACCTCAGCAATGTCTTACTGGACTCTATACAGTAGAGGTGACTGGACCGCTGACTGAAACTAACCCCGGTTTTGAAAGGGCGTTTTAATACACAGGTTATTATGAAACTATGGATATTTTGAGATATTTCGGAGACCAAATAGAATGAGCTATATCATTTTAAATTAAATAATAACTTAGCAAAATTTTGATAAAATTGCGGTCGTTTTGAAAGTTACTCGTATCTATTCCCAGATATTTCTTTCGTTCTTCGGGATTATATACTAAGAATCGGGGACTTAATTTTAGTTCTGCGCCTGACTGTTGAGCAGTGTACTAGATTAAACAAACGTCCATTGCGTGGAAGGAAAGGATAGAATATTGAGGAAGAAAAACTCGGAGCCGGAAAACAAGGAAAATTAATTACTGAAAATAGCAGAGAAATCTGAAGAAAGTAAGAGAGAAAACGAAAAGAAAAGCAGAAGAGAACTTTGAGAAAACACAGAACAGGAAGGACAATAGGCCAAGGAACCAATAATTTACTTACCAAATACGGCAGCCAGCTGATGTAATACAAGACAACCACGACCGCCATCATAGTCGAGAGACGTTTGACTTGACTCGCTCCAGTCGATTCCCGCGCTTTTTTCTGTGCTTTGGCACCCGTTTGACTCGCCGCAGACATGGTATTTTGTCGCTTGATGAATTTACCGCTGGATATCTTGAGAACAATAAAACAGGCGAGTACAAGTACTAGTTGAACAATCCCAATACATTCCACAATGTATCCGTAGACAGCTCCGAAATCCAGCAACTGATAGAGACAATAACCAGCCCCGAAACCGGATCTTCCCACCCCGATAAACGGCAAAACAGCCACGAGCAGAGAGAACAACCACGTTGCCAGAACCGCCTTCTTTGCTTTGCCGATAGTGACTGTCGTGTGATGCGTCAACGGACGTGTCAACATTATAGTTCGGTCGGCAGATATCAGAGTTATGGTGCAGACCGAAGCCATCCGTAGCAAGTAAGTCATCCCCACGAACGAATCGCACATCGCCTTATTCCAGGAATCTGGCCCGACGAAGTTATTCATGATGTTTAGAATTTGAAGAGGGATCGCCGCGTTTAGCAAGTCGGCGAGCGAGAGAGAAAACAACAGCAAGTCGGCTATGCTCCACGGTTTGTAGAGAGCCAGTGTGACGACTATGAGCAAGTTTCCCGACACCAACAGAACAATGACCAGGTGAACTATCAAACCCGTCAGCGGGCTGCCCTGGAACGCCCCGGTTGAAGACACCGTGCTACTGAGCGAAAGACTTAGAGCGGTAGTAGACATTTCTCAAGCTTAATGCTTCCTCGCTTTTTAACAGCTCCACTTAAAAACAGCGAGAGACTGAAGTGTCCTGCTGCTCAGCGGTTGGTTTAAAAGAGGCGATCTTGATTGAATTAACGCAGCGATGCCACAAGCTGAGCAAACGGAAGAAACACAGTGGCTGATTTACACTTCATAAGTGTCTTTCCCCGCGGTCTCTTCTCTTCTCTTCTCGAGACTTCTTTTCCTCTGGTATGCATACATTGTGTGTTATCGCATGTGTAATAGGTTACCTTCCCTGAATAGGCGTCAATCAAAAACGCACTCTTGTTTGCACTTCTCGTCCCGACTTCTGTTGTTTAGCGCGAGTTTGTTTATTTAAGACGACATTAGGCTTCAGCTTTGGAATGAAGCGAATATCCGGCAAGCAGTCTAATTTCAATATGCACAAAGCGTTTAATTAGATGTCCTATTTTTTTACAATTTGGCATAAAAAAGATACACACGTTGTATTAGGAGTCTGTTTACACCTCGAGATTGAACAGCTGAGGCGGCTGATTTGTTAGTATAAAGTAATTGGACTATCGCACCGATTGTCCCTTCTGTTTTAATTTTCTGGCGATGTTTGACTTGTCATGCCAAAAGTTCAAATGTCACTGGGGAGGGGAGGGACGGGACGCGGACATTGGCCGGCCGGCTCAATCAGAGCCGCCATCCCTGGAGTGACAGCTAAAACTCTCCAGGGATCTGAGGTTTGAAGTTGTTCTGTAACTCGCCGCACCAATGAACGAACAGTGCTTGAATACCTCGGCTCTAGCAGTCTCAAAGAAGCCGGCAAACAAACAAACAAAGAGTATGATTTAAAGCACGAGGCTTGTCTAGGGAACCAACTTTATTTTTCTTGGTTTATAGGACAGACGTACAGCACTAACACGCAGTAAGTTGAAGAAAGGAAAAAGAAAAAACAACAAAGAGGAAAACGACCACAACATAACTATTACGTGTGAACAACAGAAGAAGCAAAGTCATTGTTCAGTTTTGTATACATTATTTATTTGCTTTTTCAGAACATAATACACACCCTGTACACACTGAACATTGTGATGGTTTAACCCTTAAAATGGAATAAAACCAAAAAGTGTGACCCTTCAAGTGGAGGACTCTGAACGACTACATTCTACTGTGGTGCTAGTTATGTTGATATTTTTTGCATCATTAATTTGTTTTAAAGTAGAAACTCGTGCACTTAAGGGCTGACTGCTCTGCTATCCGCAGTGCGTGTGTGTAACATGCGTGCGCGGTTAGTATAAAAGTCAACTAAACGTCTCAATACCTTGAGCCGACTATATTATTTTTTTGTTTTTCTTTAACCTGATAACCACCCATCTAAAATCCCTTATAAACATTACGGTGTCTAACTTACAACTAATCGTCAGACACACTGAATATTTTCATTCCACTTCATTCCACTTATCGTCACTTTTCTCACAACCATTACTTATTAGTTTATAATCCACCCGTAACACAGGGGCCCGAATACCAGCCAGAACACAGTTTTGTCGTCGTTTCTCTACCTTCCTGTGGCACTACAATAAGCTATTTTTAGAATCATGCACAGTTCGCGGAGTTTCCGTGGGCCCCCTGATGATAAAACTTGGTTGGCAAAGTCAGAGAACTGCTTCTTTGGTCATAGTGCAATTGTATAGAAACAAAACCAATTTCGGCAGAGAGATGTACGCGCCAGACTGGCAAATAGTTCCACTGACTGTACAGACTGCACTTTGATTAAGAAAAGTGACTAATTAACTCAAGAAGAGCCTGCTTTTTACAGTTTCTCTCGATCTCTTCAATCTTTTAGAACAACACCAGAGCAATGGCCACAAGAGCTCCAATCCAAGTGGTGATCCTGGCGCCTTGAATGGACTGCGCTGACGCTGAAAAAGAGGAAAACCAACTTTAGGACGAAGCTCCGAGGTATGGCGGTTGTTTCTAACATGTTATCGTAAAATTTTAAAGAAATAAGTTACATGGGGTGATTAAATTTGATTGAAACTGAATCACCAGGGGCGAGTTAATAGTGGCATAGCTCACACACAAGCGTTCCCGTAGTTCCTTTCCACCGGGGAACGAACTCCTGAAAACGCTACATCTGCATGCACACGTCGTTTCTGTTACCCTGGGTGCCAGAGGTTTCTCGCTCTTGGAAGGGCTGGAGACGAAACCACGGGCGGAGGAGGGCTGGGGGCGAGGCTTGGCTCTGCCTTGCCCCCAGCCCCCCTCCGCCCGTGGTCCCCAGCCCTACGCGGCCACGCTGCTCAGAGCTTCCGAGAGCGTGAAACCTCTGTCCGTATGAGACGAGAATATTGTTTTCACGATATTGCAAGTTTTGGGCCCGATTTTTTTACATTGTCAGATCAAGCTAACCGAGGAATAGCCAAATTACTCTTGGCAAAAACCAACTTGAGAGCTTCTTCTACCCGCGCGATACATATATAGGAGTCTTGTTGCGAGCGAAACCTTCCCACTTTCTGGCTTAAAATGACAAGTTAGGGTCGACCCAGTACTATCCTGTTCGCCAGCTTTGAACACAAATGTACCCTCCTCTTTTGAGACTCCTGTTAATCTGTGTGTTCTGATACCGCATTGCGAGTTGAACTACATCACAAAATGGCAGTTGCAACCACTACGTATTTCATACACTTTTTTCATTGGCCGGTGTCGCTCACCTTTGCACTGCACTTTTCCATCACCATGGTAACCTTTATTGCAGGAGCACACAAATGAGCCCTTGGTATTCTTGCACGTTGCTTTGCTGTGACACACAGAAGGCGTTGTTTTACACTCGTCAGTGTCTACGCACCAATGGCCACTCCCGTAGTAACCCCTTTTACACTCACAGCGGTACGAACCATCGAAGTTCGTGCACTCTGCATTGAAGTCGCATGGGTCTTTTTGCCAACATTCATCTATGTCGCCGCAAGACTTACCATCACCATGGTAACCAGCGCCACACTGACACTTGTAAGAGCCAGCAGTGTTTGTGCACAGCGCGTTCTGGTGGCACACGTCGTCTCCTGTTTCACATTCATTTACGTCTTTAAGAGAAAAACACGCGACGTCAGTTAATGCGGTTATATTAATTGACAAGGTTGACAAGTCTTCCGAATCACTCCCATGTTCTTCTTGAGTGGCTAAGATAATTTATAACGATTAAAAAGCGGGTATAATTACACAATTTGGTAGTTACCTTTACAGTCTTTTCCATCTCCAACATAGCCGTTACAGCACAAACATCTAAACGAGCCCACGGTGTTTTGGCACGAGGCTTTCTTGTGGCAGTCATGTGACCCTGTGTTACACTCATCGCTGTCCCGACAGGTATATCCATCACCATGGTAACCAAGTTGGCAGTTGCAGGCGTATGAGCCCTCGGTGTTACTGCAGTTGGCATTTTTGTCGCATCGGTGTGAACCAACCTTGCATTCATCCACGTCCTCACACTGGAAGCCATTGCCTTGGAAACCTGTCAGGCAAGTACAGTTGTACGCACCAATGGTGTTACTGCAGTTGGCATTTTTATCACATCGGTGTGAACCAACCTTGCATTCATCCACGTCCTCACACTGGAAACCATTGCCTTGGAAACCTGTCAGGCAAGTACAGTCATACGAACCTACGGTGTTACTGCAGTTGGCATTTTTATCACATCGGTGTGAACCAACCTTGCATTCATCCACGTCCTCACACTGGAAGCCATTGCCTTGGAAACCTGTCTGACAAGTACAGTCATACGAACCTACGGTGTTACTGCAGTTGGCATTTTTATCGCATCGGTGTGAACCAACCTTGCATTCATCCACGTCCTCACACTGGAAACCATTGCCTTGGAAACCTGTCAGGCAAGTACAGTCATACGAACCTACGGTGTTACTGCAGTTGGCATTTTTATCACATCGGTGTGAACCAACCTTGCATTCATCCACGTCTTCACACTGGAATCCATTGCCTTGGAAACCTGTCAGGCAAGTACAGTCATACGAACCTACGGTGTTACTGCAGTTGGCATTTTTATCGCATCGGTGTGAACCAACCTTGCATTCATCCACGTCTTCACACTGGAATCCATTGCCTTGGAAACCTGTCAGGCAAGTACAGTTGTACGCACCAATGGTGTTACTACAGTTAGCGTTTATGTCGCAACGGTCCGTCTTGAGCATGCACTCGTCTGTATCCACGCAATATCTGGTTGTGCCGTTTCCGGTGTAGCCTGCATTGCATTGGCAAGTATGCAACCCCTCGGTGTTCACACAGCGTGCGTTTATGTCACAGTCATGTGACCCTTCAGCACACTCGTCGATGTCTTGACAGGTGCTTCCGTTGCCATGGTACCCGGGTTGGCAGGTACACTTGTACGAGCCGTATGTGTTCTTGCAAATTGCTTTCCCGGAGCAGTTGTTCAGGGAGTCGAACAGACACTCGTTTTGGTCAGCGCACTCATTCGCTCCATCTCCATGGAAACCATTTTTACAGCGACAGGCGTAAGATCCTTCAGTGTTGATGCAAATCGCCAACTTGTGGCAATGTGGAGTGGACGAGACACATTCATTCACATCTGCATGACAAGTTAGGATACGGGCACGTTTAATTAAGTGGCTCAAAACATGTGACTACGTTAGTTTAAGCCGCTTCCACATTCATGCGCAGTTGCTCAGGTGATATGCAATTACGTAGAAACAAAGAGGACACCGTTCGCGTGACATTGCCAATTAGGAGGCGAACACCAGAAAGTTTTCTCTTCTGGAAATTTAGTTCTAGTTTATATGTGAAAGTAATTTTATTGTTCTATCCTCCAAATTAGTTCCATTCCCATGACAGACGTTTGAGAGGTACAAGTGAAGTAAAACGTGCGAGCCCGAACGGTTTGCACTTCGTTTCCCATGGTTCGAGCTAAAAAATAGCTGGTGACGATTATTGCAAATGGCTTGACGTTAGCTTGGCAAAGCGGTAATTAAAGTACACTATTTTGTATTTTGTATTTTTGTATATATATATTTTTTTCAATATTTTTGTGCTTCTTTCTAGTATAGAGATCAAGCCATCTCAGTCTTGGTTACAAAATCTTCAGAAAAAAAAAATTAAATACGATAAAAATTTTCGTAAAATATATTGATCCAAAATGTACGTAATTATTACGCATGTTCTTTCCTCCTTTCTGCTCTTAATACATCACCTGTACATTCCGGTGCTGCTCCTCTGTAGCCAGTGTTGCAGGTACATCCACTGTTTGTACTATTGATTTTTTTACACACTGCCCTGGGCCCACAATGTTCGCAATTATGAGTTTCATCTGTAAACCACAAAAAAAGGGATCAGCACCATAATTATGTTAATTCTATTGCCTGATCCAGATAGTATATTTGAGTGTTAAAAGGCACTTCTTTAACCAGTATGAATAATTAAAACTTCGATTTGCTTACGCAGCAAAAATACTGCAACAAGCAAACTGGATATTGGTGCCGCCGTGGCACATGAATTCGTAATAAATGTTTCTGTTTCAAAAAGACCAACGATCTGGCCTAGATCTAGAATTTAATCAGCACGTACTAAACAAAATGATAATAAAGGCACATTTTAAAAATGCCCTCCCCGCAGTATGAACTCGGCTATTGTGTCAAAGATTGCTCTACAGTACAGTTTTATAGCCATAGTTACCAGAGCGTGCATCTTTTTGTTTCTCATCGTTGCTTCTGGAATGGGAAACCACCAACACAGCAATCACGACAATTGCCACAACAGCAATTCCGCAAAGGGAGAACAACGTGACGACCCGAGGGTTGCTGGTACACCACGACTTCTGGCGCTTCTCCGTTTTCTTTTCCCACTCTTGTTTTTTTTTATCGTCGTTTGATTTCGAATCCTACAAACAAATGGACTTCACTTCAGACGAGTTCGAAACTGCTGCTACCGCTCAACTTTTTTTCAGCAATCGCAGCCGATCGCAGCGATTCAATGCGAAGTTTGAAATCACATCGAATAAATGCACAAAGATTGTGTATTTGTTGCAGCTGAACAAAGGTATCTATGCGAACACCTGGGACATACCTTGGAACGCGCAGAACTTGCCAATTCTGAGACATTCTCGGGTTCTGACTTCATCTTGATCGGCTTTAACTGAACTATGCCGTGGCAAGACTTTCACTTTCGGAACTAATACAGCAGATGTTTTTCACACAGTTATACGGTGATTGGTTGTCTTTTCTCGGAACTGACGTCATTGTTCTCGGAAAGAAAAAGAATCCTTCTCTCGTAGGGGGCCTGGGGACGAATGCAACTTGACAACGAGACAAACAAATATGGCGGCCAGGGTATAACTAGTTATTCTGAGCTGTTGAAGCAGAAGATGCCGAAAAAAACGGTAAAGAAGAAAGCAAAGTTGAAAAAGAGAAGGCAACAAGATGACATTCCTGTCCAACTCGGGTGCGTTTCTAATCGCACCATGATTCAACAAATGGCTTCTGAAAGTCTCAGTCCTTCAACCAGCAGAAATGGAACTTCATCTCGAGAAAGGGTAAGTTTAGAGCTGCCAACTCACAACGCTATCCTCTTATCAGTTTAACTACACCATTATGTGTGATGTAGGATTAATTTGGATGTTTTTGAGACCGTTGGTACGTTAGTTTTTATTCGTGACTGAGCGAGAGTGACGTCGATTAATTAAGTCAGCCCAGTTCAAACTGCGATGTGCTGAATCTTATAGGTATTAGTAATAGGATCGACACAAATTATTAGATACTACCCGTGATTCAGACGTTGAATTTAATAAAAAACGAACATTGTTATGAACAAGTGGGCAAGAAAACCAAAGAGAGGTTACCAAGCCCCACACAATTTTCTCTTATTTAAGGTCACGGCTCAGAACAGCTTTTCAATCTTATGCTGAGTATAGCCCAATATGATAGAAAAGCTGCATGTGCTATAATGTACATCATGCAAATGTAGCGACAAAACAGCTTTATTATTCTTGAAAACTCAACCACGCGGTTCAGACAACAACACACATTTCTACACATGCGCTTAACTAACTGGGCCTTAGGCCCTCACATTACACAAACAGCTGGGAGAATTTGTCACTTGAGTATGAAAGGGTTGATTTTCTGTATTCTGCAGCATCTTGTGCACCTCAGCACTTCCTCATCTACTTAACAAAGCATGCTGACACACTTTGTTTGTGACGATTTATAGCTTTCCATGGCTCTGTTCGAAGCTGAGTTAAGCAGCCAGAGAAGATTCATGAGAGGGAAACTCACATCCAGAGCATATGAACAGCTGACCCCTCAGGAAATACGCGATTTGAAAGCTGTGTTTGATGTGTTTGATGCTGACAAGAGTGGGTAAGCAATAACATGAAGCTGTATCATAAGACTATTGTGCTGATACATTTATATCGGTGACACTAATCTTGTGATGAAACCAAGAGCAGACATGTAGGGGAACAGAGAAATTAGGGAGTTTATGTCCCCGAGTGAAGCGAGGGAAATAATCACAACGCTAATGCAGTAGTATCGCATCATTCGGAGACTCCAAGCATGTCACCATCTCGAAATTTAATGTTCGTCTGTCAGTCTGTCGTACAACCTCGTCCCCAGTTCCTATCGCTGCTTAACCAATAACAAAGGCCGGATCAATCACGTGTGGCCCCGTAGTTTTACTTGCAATAAGAGAAATTAGATACAGTATAACGTAGCTGTGTTTACGAAAATGGAAAACTGGAAAACTTGAAACACAACAGTCTTGCGAAGCTCGTCTTCAAAAGAGAAGGGAACAGGCACAGGCAAGGCGAAATTGTGAAATGATCGAACAGCGCCAAATACGTCTAGAGAAAAGACGACAAACATGTTATAACCGACAGCATCATGAACGGAAGCATGCCGAAGAAACAGCTCCGCAAAGGGAACAGTGCTTGAAAGCAAATCAGGAGCTTCAGACGCCATTTTGTGTTAAACTCAGATACTTATTTAGAAAGGACAAGCAACAAAGGTTAGTCAGTGGAAATCGAACAATCACCGTGACAAATATATTCTATCCTGTATAGCTTGTAACTCGATCACTTCAAGAATGTATTAAAATCTGTATGCTGATTATTTTCCCTCGAAGTATTGTTTTAATACGCTTCTGTTGCCAGTTTCGGCTACCGTATTTGCTCAGAGCAATTGGAACTTGGAGTCTTGAATGATTTAGTCAGATGTCTTATTTTTCTGTAATCTGACACACGGTGATTGCAGTGAGAATCATTCACAAGCCCTTAGAAGTATCACTAGGTCTGAAGCCCATGTATAATTTGAAGTAAACCGTTCAAGTTTTGCTTTGATTTTGGGAGATATCATGCTGTTTTGAGCGGGTTCACATACAAAACAATTCGATCCATTAAATATGCATGCCTGAGTCTGGTGCAAGCAGTCCAGAGTAAAAACAAATTGCACAGGAAGCCTATTTAATTGTACTGCCTATGAATTCAAATTGGAAAATCAGTGTTCCTTTTTTCCCATACTACGATGGCCAACCAACTTCAAAATTTAAGTATTAAATTTTGAGAACGTGCTTGGCAGACTATGAATTAATTTGACGTGCCGACCATGGGAAATACGGACTTCATCAAGCAATCGACTCTTTTTTCAACGCAACAGTATAACACACACCATTCTTTTTCTCCTTCCTTTGCGTGTAGCACATGACTTCGAAGAAAAGATTGTGTCAACATTTTGGTAAAACAAAGGCTACTCTTGTTGGGAGTACCAAAGTAAAAGTTCCATCAATGGCAGAGCAAGGGGGTATCTGCGATTATTGTATTTCTAGTAGAAGATGAGTCATGTATGGTGGGAGTACCCCCGAGGGACCACCTTATAAAGGAGAAGAATTATTGTAGTGCTGGAGTTGTTTTAAGAGCTTGAGTTTCAGCTGGTGTTTATTCTTGCAGGTCAATTGATGCAAGAGAACTGAGAAAGGCAATGAAGAGTTTGGGCTTTAAAGCCAGTAAGGAGTCAATGGAAGAGATGATCGGTAGGTGACCATCTTGTACTGCCATGTATGTTTGTGAGATTTGATTTAATTTGAGTGGGGTCAGTAGCCAATGATACCATGACTGAAACCATGGGGGGGTGGGGGGTCAAGTACAATGTGCCTATGGTCTCAGCCCCTAATGCTGGGGAGATAAGTGAGGCTCTGCTATCAAAATCAAGACCTACCAATATGCTTGCCTATCCTCAAGCTAATGGGGAGATAAGTGAGGTTTCAAAATGTCCTGCAACCGGAAGTCGCCTAGCTAGATATACTGCAGGGCAGTGCACACACCCCCCCCCCCCCCCCCCCCCATACTAATTTATGTGTCTTGTCTTGATATCATAAGGAACAGTGACATTAAATATTATAAATTTCTCAATTGGCTGTATATAACAATCCTGTTTTTGTTTTTTGTTTTGTTTTTTTATCGATCTTTCTTTGCTGTTTAGCTGACCTCGACATTGACAGTTCAGGGTAAGTCACCTTGTAAGGCACCTTTTATTGGCTTGTTGTTGTGACATAAATATGTTCCAGTCAATATTATTAACACTCTGTTTGTGAATGTCTAGAGAAATTGAATTTGATGAATTCCTGGAGTTCATCATGTCTAAGCAAGGTGACGGTAGAGATGTTCACTCAGAAATATTACAGGTTGGTTACTTCTCTTTACCATAAAAGGTTCAGCTTGTGAGTCAACAGTATGATAGTGTACAGTGTGTTGCTTAATATGGATAAGATGACATGTTATATTTTGACCTGGGTTCAAGCTGGAGCTGCTTTCAGGATTCAAAATCAACTTCTGTGCTCAGTTGCCCCTGGGACAAGCACAATTCATGTTTTGGTTGCCCAAAGTTTTAACTTTAAAAATTCTCTTAGTGCTCTACATTTTTTTCTTCAATTTTTGGGTACTATGATGCAAGTATCAAACATATATTATTTAATAGGTATAAATTAAATGAATTTTGTGTTTTGTTTCCTGCAGGGATTCAAGATGTTTGACACAGGTAAATATAATTTATTCCATCTTTCACTGTATTTGGGACAGTTACACGCATCAAGAGATCCATTCTTTTGTAGTTGGATCACACTGTATTCTGGGCAGGTTAGGCTCAGCAAAATGAGCACCAACTCTACAATATTCGCCTTTTTGCCTTTCACGCTTGGAGCTCAGTCAACTTCTATCCATTCTAAAATGTATACATCTACTAAGCTCCAAGCTTGAAATACAAAATGGTGCATATTGTAAAGTTGGTGCTCACTTTTTTGAGCCAAACCTATACCCAGAATACAGTGCGATCAAACCAAAAGTCGAAATTCTTGATGCATGTATAAAGAAGGGGAGGGAGGGGTGGGGGTGTCAAAATACTGTACTTCAGTATACAGTAAGGACTTCTTAAATTCCTCTCCATTTTCATGTTTTGCATCTCAACATATGCATCAGCCTCACTGCATGTACATTTTCTTTCTGTCATGTCAGATCAAACTGGCAAGATAAGTCTAGAGAACCTCAAGCAAGTGTCGCGCATGTGTGGAGTGAAACTGAATGAACAGGAGCTACAGGGCATGATCCAGGAGGCCGACAAGGATGGGGACACCCAGGTCAACCAGGAAGAGTTTATTAATATTATGAAGCGCACAAACCTGTTTGATAATTAATGTGGAAGGAAGAAATGGCAATGTTTCACTCTCAAGTTGGAGTTCAAGATGACCTCCCAACCATTTCAAGAAGAAAGTGTATGAGTGCTGTAGTTTTGTTTGTTTGTGGTTATTGTTCTTTGTTTGTTCTTTGCGCAGCAGCAGAGGGGGAGGCTTGAAGCTAGTTTAGTAAATATCATGTGCTGGTTAATACTATACAATCATGTACAGTAAGTTATAAAGTCTGCTGAATTCCCTATTTTTGTAAAGCAAAAACATTTTTACAAAACATTTTGACATTTGTGGTCATAATCATGTTGTACAGAAAATAATGTGAATCCATATCTATATTTTGTTAATAGCATTTTCTGAATTTTTAAATAAATATCAAGACAGTGTAAACAACTAAATTGCGAGAGCTCCCAAGTCAGGTACGACGCAGCTTGGAGTTCCTGCTGACACACAGTTGGTAACTCCTTCCTCTGCTGTCAACTTCCTTCTCTCATCTCTGTTCTTTTTCTTTGCTTGTTTTGCGAGTTCTTTCCTCTTTTTGTTGCTTAAGTGTGAGACATTCTTTTGTCCAGCACTGGGTTTTGATGTGCCATGGACCTTGGGTCTGGCACCTTGTGGTTGATGACCCTCGGCATGGCTCTCTTTTGTAGTCTCTGTGTTCTTGGGAAGATTCTGTTCCTTATTAGTTCTCACATCCAAAAAAGTTTCAGAGCTATCCTCCAAACCTAAAGATCTCACACTTTCCCCTGTGTCATTTTGACTTCCTGGACTGTCACCAGTCTTGTTATTTTCCCCGTAACTTATGTCTGTATCTGATGTAGTTGATGAATTTTCTGTGTTTCTTGAGCAACAAGAATCAGCCAAGTCTTTGTCTGTGGTGTGTCCAGTAGACTCTTTTTGGTCCTCATCAATACAAAGTTTACTTGTAAAATCTGAGGACAGAAAGGCATGCAAGTTGGTGTTTACTTCTTTCTTCCTTTACTTTTCACTCCTAAAGTTTAGAATCAAACTCTCCTAACTATTTAAACAGAGCATGATTACAAATATTAGTTGGCAGGGCATGAATTTTCAATATCCTTTAAATTAGCTGGGGTTATACAATAAAAACCACTGATCAGTTCTGTAAAGCATACCTTGTTCTTCTGCAACGCACATCATTTGCAAAACGTAACTGATCGACAAGTCTATGTCATACATATTTTCCTCCAATGTCTGTGTTACGAGAATCAGGTCCTGAAATTACCAAAGTCAATTTAAAAATATTATAAAACTGATTATACAGTACTAGCGATACAGCTAACACGCAATGCACAGTTCCTAGAAAGTGTGAATGTGTTTATATACAGAGGTGCATGGACATACCTTGCATCCGGTAGCTTCCATTACAGTTTGCTCAGCAAATGTTTCATCATGATAACTGTGTTCTGCAGTGGATCCAACAAGCCTTTTGACTTTGTCAACCCCTCTTCTTTCCTTAGTTTTCTTGCCTTTCTTGTTGATTCCTTCAGGTTTCAATTGACCCTACAACAATATGCATTTCATTGTAAACTGATCTTGTGTTTTACTTTGAAACTTTTGGGGTAAAGGGTATGATCTACTGTACTATGTGACTATTTGTGGTCGTCAGACTATCGATATCCCACCAAGACTCTTGGAAACCCTGCATTTTTTAGCTTCAAGGAGACGTATGGGGTTTTGCAAGAGGAAGTGCACTGCTCACACTGCTCTAGGTTTAATAAAACCTGAAGTGTATATAATAACCGATTCTGTGTCTGTAAACCCCTCTCCTGCCCCTCAGAAACCCTGGCCAAATGGACTCTCAAGTCGAGCTAACTCAACTCAAGTTTGCAAAATCAGAACTTACATATGGGTGACCAAATGGTAATTCAGACTACATGCTTGAGAATGATACCCTCTCTGGCAGCCCCCCTCCCCACCTCCTCGGTCAAGCCAAGTGCATGGGTGCATGGCCAACAATACCCAAGTCAAACTAACTGAGTAAAACACTTAGGTTAAGTTGGGCAATAAGACATGGAAAAAGACTCACTGCACTGCCAACAGTCTTGCCTTTGAAGTTGGGCCATGCAGGAGCAGATGTGTCGCTTTCAAAAAGACTCCGAACCGAGGAGTAGTGATCTCCATTGTGGTATGAAATATGTAATTGTATGACTTGTCCTGTCTTGGAATATTCAGCACCACTGATCACCCATCGGGGCTCGTTTAATTGATGAATGATAACGTTCACTCCGTGGTTGCGTGCAAACGCTACAATAGAATCATTGCCACCAA
Source organism: Plumapathes pennacea (assembly GCA_964036295.1). Classification (NCBI taxonomy): domain Eukaryota; kingdom Metazoa; phylum Cnidaria; class Anthozoa; order Antipatharia; family Myriopathidae; genus Plumapathes; species Plumapathes pennacea. Next base: position 5,799,524 of record OZ038470.1, read on the forward strand.
AGTTGCCACACTTGGAAAGCTCTTGTACTGCAAAAAATAAAAACAAAATAAAAACAGTAATTAGATAAGCTGCATGTACCTGATGTTAAAACAGTACTGTAAGAGCTGGCCACACATTTTTAATTAGCCCATTGATATCGGCTGAATTGTACCTTGAAATCTACTTTACCATTTCCATCTGCTGAATGTGTACAGAAATGTATCATATAATTATATTATAAAACTATATGATGAGTGTATTTGTTATGTGCAGTACTAGCAAGAATTAATAGCTCATCCAGTTTTTCATCTTAATAAAAAAATCTGAAAAAAAATTCTGAATAAAAAATCGTAGTTTTTCACTCTTGGGATTGAATAAAAAGGTAGGTTAAAAGCGAATACTACTCTTTTTTAACGTTGCACCACATCTTTCTCTGTTTGATTCACTGAGTGACATGGCCAAGAGGCAATCCATTGTTTTAATGGCTTACAATGCTTCTCAAATGAGATGTTGTCCTCCATGAATGGTTCAAAGTCTTGTCGGTGTGCTCTGATGAAATCAACTGTCTCTTGACGATGCCGAGCATGGGTGTTATGATCTCCATCTAGTTGGTCTCCAAGAGCTCGAAACAGGCAGTTCCTGGAAAGAGATAGCCATGAAACAGTAATCATTCATACTGCACTCTACAGTATGTCAGTAAGGCCCACATCATGCCAGACCATTGTCTTCTGAGTCAGATAATTCTCTTAATAGCTGTTATATTGCAGTTGAGTCTGTGGTCCAAAATTCTTTTGTTTTTTATTGAAGCATGCATGTCTTTTGCATCAATACAATGCTGAAATGACCCATTCGCCTCGTTTGCATGTCAAACCGCTGACATCTGCAATTTATAGCAGTCCAGACCCAAGAATTTAATGGTGAAAAATTGTGAAATTAAAATTTAGTAAAATGCAATGACTCATATTTTAACCGGAAATGTAGATTTTGGCCAAACATTTCCCAAAGTCAAATCCACACTTCAGATATTTCAGGATTTTGGTATTGAACAGGTGTTTTGTCTCAACTGACATATTGTATCAGCCACTGACCGTGCAAAGAGTTTAAATCGTACACTGTTCAGATGCATCTCATATAAGTGTGATTCAATAGTACTTGCCATGCACGAGTGCACTTTAAAGACTTTAATTCTTCCCAAATTAATTTTAGTACTCTTACCCATCTCCAATTATTTCCTTGATTTTTAGTCCCTGTGCTTCCAGCTGATTTGAAAAGCTGACAAAGTTTTCGTCGTTTTCCAGGGAAGATCGACTTTTGTTCTCTTTCCTCAGTGCATTTCTCCTGGCTCGCTCGTCTCGCTTTCTCTCCTGATCGTCCCGTCGCTGTCCTTTACCGGCTTTCTTTCCTTTAGCCATTTAAATCTGTGAAATCTACGAGCGCAGATCGAGCGCTGAATTTACATTCGAAGGAGCAACTGATCTGCAAGTAGTAGAAACACAACTGAAAATCCACAAGCGCAAAAGGTTTCTTCCAAGATCAGACAAGTAATCGTCCGTCCTTAGCGAAAGTCTGGCGGATTCTACCATGCTACATCAGCTGAAAATGTCTTTCGCCAATCGAATGTTTGTTGGTGCAATAAAATTACCGCTGACCGAGCGTACTTCAAATCACCGCTGACCATTTGCGGTCTCTAACCCACACGCCATGATTGCAGAAGGAAAGGTAGCGTTGTGTTCTTTTTCAATCTACGTTGTTCTATCACTGGTCTTGTTTTACGGCCATGGGCTAATTGGAGCATGGGGGGTAAAGGGCTCGCTTCTACTTTTGCCTCTTTGCTGGACCCCAACACTTTTTGCGCCATTGTCACCCGTCGTTGGACGAGCGGCATTCCTTGGTAGTGTATTTGGATTCTCGTTGTTTCTCGGCCTCAGCAACACGCCATTTGTCCACTTTGGCTGGTACCTCGCATCTCTGTCGTTTTTCCACTTCTCTGAGTACATCATGATTGCCGTCTACATTCCAAAGAAGCTGTCCCTGGATTCGTTCCTGCTGAATCACAGCCCAGAGTACCAAATTGCTGCGGTTGCCAGTTGGCTGGAGTATTTCCTCGAGCTATGGCTTTTTCCTCGCATGAAATATCTCCGTCTCGTCAGCGTCGTCGGTCTGCTACTGATGGTTGGTGGAGAGGTGGTACGGAAACTTGCTATGATTACTGCAAAGTCGAATTTCTCACACATCGTAGAGTCAAAAAAAGATAAAGATCATGTATTGGTTACACATGGGATATACAGCTTAACCAGACACCCCTCATACGTTGGCTGGTTTTGGTGGAGCATAGGTAAATATAATCACCAATGCAACATCATCTGTATATGTTTGAACTTTTTCAATCCCAGAAGAGATTTATTTTCTCCGTTAATCTCTCGCCAAAAGTGTCTCACAAAGTTTGGAGAAGTTTTTTTGATAGTTTGCTCAAACAAAAACTGATTAAGCTGTCAATTCTCACTACATCACTAAGCCTTTTTTTTTTGAAAAGTTGGGAGAAGAATGATTTTGATCCAGCCTGCATTATAAAAATGGGATAGTGTAAATTCTGTCAATTTAACAGCATAGCCTGAATTTCAGGGGCCTGGGTATGAACTGGAGAGCAGCTGAAATTGAGGCTGATCAAAAGCCAACTTCTCCAAACTGTTTGATATGTATCTTAGATGAGAAACTGAATGAAAAAAATTAAGTCTCGATTGTGCAGTTTTGTTTCAAATCACTACTCGTTTTTCTTTTTTCAGGCACTCAAGTGACCTTGTGTAACCCCATTTGCCTTGTGGGATACGCATTTGCTTCATGGAATTTCTTTAATGAGAGGATCCATGATGAGGAAGTGACACTGATTTTTTTCTTTGAAGAGGACTATCTTGCTTATCAGAGGAAAGTAGGAACTGGTTTGCCATTTATCAAAGGGTTTCAGTTTTCACCTGAAATGTTAAAAGATCAATAAAGTTTGAACTGGATACATTTGCCACTGACCTACTATAACTTATACCAGAACTTCACAGAGGTCACCTTGCTTCATACAACTGTTTGAAGCCATTGTCCTCGATAGTACGCTTTGTAAGCTGAACCTCCTTCAAATACAAGAAACCTGTTTGCTAACAACCTCGATTTTCTTTGTGAAACATGCATAAGCCACCCTTCCAAGCATCCTGTCAAACCATTATTTATTTGTCTTTTTTTTTGTGTGCCATTGGTGTTCTCCGAAAGGAGGCTTGAAAAGACTTCACACAGGGCACACATGCTCAACAAAGAAAGAAAAACAGATGTTCTGCTTTTTTTTAATTTTTTTTTATAGCACCATGACACCAAAATGTTAAAAAGCAAGCATATGTCATCAACTGATGAAATATGGGCATGTGTATCTATAGTTTTTATTTTGTACAGTACAGTACCTTGTATTCTACAGGATGGTGAATGAACCAGTGCATGTATGTTATAAGATGTGTGTATGATTTGTTTGATCAATCACTCTTATTTATGAGCTCTATGTCATGTATACTACTTCACTCATTGAGTGTTTTAAATCAATATTTACCAATAAATACTAGCTGGTTTATTTTTATTGTATCAGATGAGAACACTGTACCATATAACAACTTTACAATAAATTTCTCCATTTGTTAGTCCCAGTCTTGAAATACTATCCCTAAGTAATTTGTCTTTATTGTTGATTTTCCTGTTCTACATTAGCAGTCTCTTCAATCTTAGATCTAGGACTGAAATAACTATTCTTTTCCTCTTGCTCTTGTTCATCTTGAAAAGCTCTGCTCATCTGCGAATAAAGCAAACAGAATTCAACCATTTACTCCGGTGAATTTAAAAAAAAATTCTCTGCTGAAAGTGATCAAGTTTCTCCTTCAGTCTCTGAGCAGAGGTTAGCTTGCGTATATATTCGCTTCATATTGGGGTGCCTTCAATTGAAATTCCACCACCCCCCCTCCCACCACTACCACTTGAGAGAAACAGGGGCTCAATTGGAGGGGAGTTGAATTGAAGCAGTTGTATCATATCGAGCTAAGCAGAAGAGAACTTAGCATTTGATAGCTTCCTCAGGTGAAAGCTGCTATCAGTTTTTACTACATGACGCATACATTTTCTTCTTGAATAGATGGGCCCTCGCATAAACAGTGAACTTCTTTTCACAAACAGTAACTGTTGCTCGATAATCGAGCTATTTGATTTTCTTTTCCGAAAAATCGCGTGAGAAACATATATGCACTATATCTTCTCACCTTTCTCTTTTTCAGTCCCCTTTTGCCGCTGGGCTTGCACCGGGCCGTGCGATACCGCGTTCCAATGACACACGGAGAAGGACCACGTTTCCATGGCGACGGACTAGAATCAACTTCGCCGGTGGCATCCCATAATCTGTCACAGAAGACCGCGGCCACAAGAGAGAGACACAGGAAGAGGAACAAGCGAGCCATTGGTACGGAGTCAAAAAAAAAAATGCTGGAACGGTGCGGAGTGCGATACGGTATGTCATTCCTTCTTTGTCACACGGTATTTATAGAGCATCATGGACTATTTAATGACATCATTAGGGAATATACGGCATATCGGGTTTTTTAAATGGCGCTTTTAAAACAAGAGAAGTATTGATTATGATAGGAAAACGTCATTTTTACAGACAGCTAGTGATCAATGGACTCATTAGAAAAATTTGAAGTTAACGCTGCTAATGAACACAGGTGCACTACATCGAGTGATCGTATCCGATCTTCTCATGACATTGTGTCACATAGGTGCCTCGTATATAGTGTAGAGAACTCCGGAGACGATCGTTTCCTCAGGAACGTTGATATAATGGTTAACCCTTTTCACTGCTAATCTTTCTCAAACGGGTGAACTTGTCTCAACCAAAAAGACGTCCAGCTTCTGAACTGTCAAATAAATTGAACCTAAGGGTAATAAAACCTCCCAACGAGTACATTCTAAGAGCAGTGTTTACTTCCAAATCTTGAACTGTCCAATGAAACGTGAAGGTGTGACCACTCTGAAAGCTCTCAATGACTACATTCTAATAATATACATTGCTCCGGCTTAATCTGATTGGGTGAAAGATCGATCCCCGCAAAGCAACCCACGTGTTCACTTGGTGTAAAGCTAGGATGGTTATATACAAATACACTATAAAAGATAACTGAGGGAATATATTGAGAGCGCTAAGGTCAGGAGGAAATGATTCAAGGCGAAAAACGGATAAGTTTAAAACTGTTTCAGATACCAGAATTTGCAAGGAAATTCTTCAATGGCTTGTACAGCAAGCACTCTCTGTCGTGCGTGCAGGCCGATGGTCGGTAGGGGCCGATTGGGTCGACGTTCGTTAGAAACAGCACGATCAGTTAATGATTACTCAACTCTTGTTTTTACTTTACGAACGGAATCTATAGGAGATTGTGTTTTTGACAGAATTTCTTGCCAGGAGCTTTGTTGAGGTAACCTTTTGATTATCAGTGAGCGTAGAAAAACGATGGAAGTTCATTGTACCTCGCCGATTTGTAAGTTTTAGACAATAAAAAGACAAAACAATGTCAACAAAAAATGACTTACTGAGCGCGGACTCGATTGCTTAAAGTTTAGGAAGGAATTGGTGTTATTTTTTTTAAGCTGTTTTTCTAGAGGAATGATTGACGAAAATAAAGTCTTTCGTTGACGATTCTAAAGACGGCCTTAAAGTTTGAAGTTTGAGATCGAAGTTTCTCATAGAATCTAACCAGCTGGTGACGCAAAGTATAACAATAGCATCAGTAATTACTACTGAACTCAGCGAATTTGAATGTATGAGGGCGTTATTATCTTTATTGGGAGGATGTTAAATGTTAAAGCTAAGTCAAAGTTAAAGCTTAATTTCTGTTTCCTCCGTCGAAGGCAAGCAGCTGGGAGTGGTTCACGATTAAATTTTCGGGATAAATTGTCTGTCAAGCATAAACTTGTTTGCTTGGTCATGTAAATTGTGTGGGTAATATCAAGATGAGGGAAGAGATGTAGTCTTACTAATACGTGTAAAAGAATAGTGACTAAGATGACAGAAACATAAAGAAGAAAAGCTGGGGATAGGAAGAGAAGAAAAAGGATGAACAAGAACAAGAAGAACAGAAGAGATTGGAGAATTGTAAGAACAAGAATAAGAAAAAGAAAAAAAAGGAGACGAAGAAACAGTTGTTAAGTTTACAAGTAGGGGGAGTACTGGAAGAAGAAGAGGAAGAAGCACAAGGCTTGTTTTGCCTGCAACCACCTGTCAACTAACAAGGCTCCTACATTTTTATTTAACTTATTCGTCAAGGTCCACTGTTTCTAATGTGTTATAATTTTTGTGAGCACCCATTCAGTCGAAACGTCAATAGTTTTTTATGTGCTAAACAAGGAAGCAATTGAAAGCGCCACAAGTTGAAAAGATCAGTGACTTCATGGGCGTATAACACGTTGCATTTTAACGTATAATGGTCGTATAACACATTGCGAGATATTCAAACCCAAAGCACTTCGCAAATCATGACAGGTGCATGTAAAATACCATAGGCCATTTACAAAAATGTGTTCAGTGGCAAATATAACTTTTTACTGGCACCGTATAAACGACTATCTAATTAAGTAAATCTCTCTGACGAGCTTGGTTTTGTTTTTACACAAGTGCATTATGACCATGCAAAGAAACGGATTTACTCTGCCCGCCAATTTTGTCAACTTTTTCCCGCCAGTTGTGAAAATGGCTTACAGGACATATACGGCTGATGCTCGTTGTCTAGCACGGAGCCTTTCTTGTGAACATTAGTTGATTTTTTGTTTTGTTTTTTTTTTTTTTTTTCATATTTTGCGCAGATACCAAACTAAGAATTAAAGTGACTTCGCTTTTGGTCTCTATTCTGCGCTCTGCCGGCCAAGTTTTATCATCAGGTGTCCTGCCGAAATATCTCGCGGCCTCGCTAGCAGCGCATGATCGTAAAAGTGAGCTGAATTTGTTTTACAGCACGCAAAAACGTAATATATTATTAGCAAAATAGGAAAAAAAGCACGTTTTGGCTTTCTCTTCAAACGAGTCGGATGGAAATGGATTCAGTGCTACTTCTGAGCTTTAACTTTCGGGAACCATAAAAATAGCGGATCAAGAGTTTTGGCGCGCGTAGGGATGTGGTTTAGAGCCGAGCCATAAAGTGCAAGCAAAGAGCAAATGTGTGGACTTCTCGAGATCGAGACAAGCTGACAAAGAGAGCAGACAACAACGTACGTGAATTGGGTCAAAGCCTTGGATTATTTTATTTTCGTTACACAGTGCCGACTATGGTTGTAAATTTGTCTTCTCGTGGGCTTCATTCCTCCTCTTGCTGAGCAAAATCCATCCATTGGTCAACGTCTCCCATGGTTTGGCGATCTTTCTTTACCGGAGGTGTAACACCTTCAAGTTGTTCATTCTGGAAAGAGAACAAATCTTACGTTAACTTCAAAATGTGAAGGAAAACGCGTCGAGAAACTATATATGGTGGGATTCATGGACCGGTGCGGAGCCTCGAAACGTGAAGCGAAAGCGATTATTTATATGTATCGCGTCTTTTGGGGATACCCCTATCGAACCTTCTGGTGTGTATGTGCCTCAGTTCTCTCTCTATTTCTGGCTTTTTTGGCTTTTTTCCAGTTTCTGCTCTCAACACACTGCTATTACCAAACAGGAATCTTGGATAAACACTAAACCTATAGACAGCACAAGCAACCCATACCAGCGACCATCGCTGAATCCTTCTAACTATGACCACTTTTAGACTAAATAAAAGCACACACACACACACACACACGCACACACACACACACACACACACACACACACAAAATGCACCAACAACGACAGCAACAAGCCTCTCTGTTACTTACTGAAAGTATATAGCAGTGGTTATTGCGTATCAGAAATTGAAATCAGACAGTAACATAATCTAGTTTGGAGTAATTCATATTCACCTTGTTTGAGATTTGAGCTACACGGCTCTTTTTACCGTTTCTACATTTCGTGCTGCTTGCCTTTCGCACCCAGGACAGGCCGCATCCATTCGCCTTTAGATTGTCAACAGTCAATAAAACGAGGAGAAATACTGCGATTAGGACCTTGTTATCCATGGCGGTTGGCGAGATAGAACGCTCTTGTACCAGCCAAGCTTGTCCTGCTTTTATAGATGCTCAAAGTGTCAAACTTTTAATGTTATAGCCAAGAAAACAATGTCTTGTCGAGAAAAAGGCGTCGGGCAATTCGTTCACACCATTATGAGTCAGTCACACGGATTAACTAAGTGTCGAGAAAAACGAATTGAAAAATTAAGCTTTACATTTAGAAGTGGGTATAAAAACGGCTTTATAAAGAGGACGCGCATTAAGTTGTTCTGATTGATTGTCAACTAAGTGTGTGCTTTAGATTTTGTTGCACATACAAAAGAGCTTCAAGGAATTCTGGCATCCGGAGCTGTTCTTGTATGGTTCTGTAAACGCGTTGCTTTGAGTTGGTGACCATTGTTTTCTGCTAATTGAAACAAGAGTTTTTTGTAACTGCCTTTGTGTTTCATCAAAAAGTGCTTCATTTTCAAATCAGTTCCTTTCTGTGTCATCTCTACTTAAACATCAAAGGTTTTTTAACTTCCCATTTGCACTTATAGTACTTAGTAGTTATCCCCGAACGAAGTGAGGGAAATACTCACGACACTAATGCAGCAATATTATACCGCCTACTTGGGGACTCCAAGCCTGTCGCCATCTCGAAATTTAACGTTGTCTGTCAGTCAGTCAGTCAGTCAGTCAGTCAGTCTGTCGTACGACTTTAGGCGCGGTTACCCCGCTAACCAATAACAAAGGCCGGATCGATCACGTGTGCCCTGTTGTTTTACTCGGAATAACTTAGAGATGAGATTTGAACGAAGCATTTAGATTTGAACGAAGCAACAATATATTGTAGCTGCGTTCACGAAAATGGAAAACTTAACTGAAAAACTTGAAACACAACAGTCTCGCGAAGCTCGTCTTCAAATGAGAAGGGAACAGGCACGAGCAAGGCGAAATCGTGAAACGAGCGAACAACAGCGACAGAAACGGGTAATGCAGACAACTCCGCAAAGAGAACAGCGCTTGAACGCAAATCGGAAACTTCAGGAGAAAAAGCGGGCCGAAGAGAAGACTCCGCAAATTAAGACAACAGCGCATGAATGCCGACCAAAAGCGACATGAACAGAAGCGGGAAACACAGACAACTCCGCAAAGGGAACAGTGCTTGAAAGCAAATCGGGAGCTTCAGACGCCGTTTTGTGTTAAACTCAGATACTTATTTAGAAAGGACAAGCAACAAAGGTTAGTCAGTGGAAATCGAACAATCACTGTGACAAATATATATTTTGTAACTCGATCACTTCAAGAATGTATTAAAATCTGTATGCTGATCATTTTCCCTCGAAGTATTGTTTTACTACGCTTCTGTCGCCAGTTTCGGCTACCGTATTTGCTCAGAGCAATCGGAACTTGGAGTCTTGAATAATTTAGTCAGATGTCTTATTTTTCTGTAATCTGACACGCGGTGATTGCAGCGAAAATCGTTCACAAGCCCTTAGAAGAATTACTGGGTCTGAAGCCCGTGTATAATTTGAAGTAAACTGTTCAAGTTTTGCTTTGATTCTGGGAGAAATTTTGCTGTTTTGAGTGGGTTCAAATACAAAACAGTTCGAGCCTATTAAATATGCATGCCTGAGTCTGGTGCATGCAGTAGTAAAAACAAATCGCACAGGAAGCCTATTTAATTGTACTGCCTATGAATTCGAAATTAGAAAATCAGTGTTCCTTTTTTCCCGTACTACGACGGCCGACCAACTTCAAACTTTGAGTATTAAATTTCGAGAACGTGCTTGGCAGACTGTATGAATTAATTTGACGTGCCGACCGTGGGAAATTACGTACTTCGTCACGCAATCGATTCTTTTTTTCAACGCAAAAGTATAACACACACCATTCTTTTTCTCCTTCCTTTGCGTGTAGCACTTGAGTTCGAAGAAAAGATTGAGTCAACATTTCGGTAAAACAAAGGCTACTCTTATTGGGAGTTACCAAAAGTAAAAGTCCCATCAATGGCAGAGTGAGGGGGTATATGCGATTATCGTATTTCTAGTAAATTTAATTCATAAGCAGGGTGGGTTTTTATCGGACCAAAAACCTCCTTCAATGGTCGTTTTTATACTACAGACGACTAATTCGTCCAGACGCATTAGTCGTCTGGGCCCGGTTTTTCGAAAGTCGATTAAGCTAATCCAGGATTAACGAAATTATTTCTCTCGACCTCTCTGCCAATAAGCTGCTGGGTTTTGTTCGAAGATGGATTAGAAAGCTTATTCCAGCTTAAAACGTTATCAAGAAAGTCGTTGTGGACGAAACTTTCACGTTTTTAGGCTAAAAAATGACAATAAAGTTTATACCTAATCCTGGATTAGCCTAATCGTGCTTTGAAAAACCGGGCCCTGACTGTTAAGTTCGACTGGTATAAAATCGAGTCGGAGAACTCACTCCATGCACGCTGCTTTTTTGCCGAGATTTCTTCCCTCGTGCCGCCATCTTGAAACTGTCAAATATCTCGATTTGATACTGAAACATACGCTTCTGGTCTACAGTTAAGTTCGACTCGTTTTTATGCCAGACGCATTTTTCGTCTGAGACGAATTAGACGTCTGCTAAGTGCGTCTTTCAGTCGCACTTAACAGACGCATAAGAATTTAAGTGCGTCTGCCCTGTTTTCCGTTTTTATACTAGACGAATTAGTCGTCCGAGACGACTAATGCGTCTGAGACGAATTAGTCGTCTGTAGTATAAAAAAGGCAAATATCACTCCAAGACCGCGTGCAGTGAGCGCCCAATTAGCGCTGAGCATACTATGACGTCATACTGAATGCTTTCCAATAAATCGAAAGTGCGTCAACTTGTTTCCGAAGAAAATTTAAAGAAAGCTTCATAGCTCCGTAAATAAAGCGCGCTTTTACATGAAACTTTGAATCAAGTGTTTGATATGAAGTTTGATAATCAGTATAAAAGTCTTTTGGGACTTGGCATTTTGTCCTTTCAAAGAATTTTACGATCCGTGTACTTGGCGTGATTCAGTTCAAGAGTAAAAACGAGTCAAGTGATGCTTCTGTTTAATCGACAGCTGCAGTGAGCCGGGGGCGTCGACGAGGGACGAAACTGACACCTGACCTTGAGAAAACAGACTGCTGGGGTAGTCTCGTGGTTTCGGAGGAACAGGAATTAGATGCCAATCAGTCTCTGAACTGATCGAACGAAAGGGGTGCATGCAGGAAACTAAAAAAATATGACACGCGTGAGTAATTTATACGCACAGTTTAAGCTTTCGTAGGCGAAAACCCTTGGGAAGCAGAAAAAGTGTCCGTAACTGAACTGTCCGCTTTCGAGAATGTGTAACGGTGCGTTCGATTGACCGTATTTCAGAATAGGAATAGCTAAAATGATCCAATGTTTTGCTTGTTCTGGGGGAAATTACGGGAAAATTTTACGGGATTGCTTTCACAACCTTCACGCTGACATTTCGAACAGATCCCGATACATTTCGACATAATTCAGCTCCAAAGCAAAATATTTTATCAATCAGTGTTGCTATTCCTTTTCCGGAACAGACCCAATCGAACGCACCCTAAATACAGGTAATTATACTCACACCTAACTACAAACATTTATACATGATTATAAACAGGATTAGATTACTAAATTATAAATGTTGGTCGGTGACGCATTCATCCGCACGTAACCTGAGCATAACCACACGTATACAAAACTAAATACATATGGGTTTCCATTAAATGCAGTTGTACTAAATACGTGCATAAATACAGAAAAGTACATGCAGAATCACAGTGAAATAGAGTGAAATAAGCTTCTTTAGCTAATTGCTTGCGTGCATGACGTCATGGAAGTATCTAGCATGACGTGCATGCGCTAAAATAATTATTACATCCTCACGACCTACGACCTACATTAAAGTGAACACTTGAAACTTGAGAACTGTATTCATGAAATACAATCGGAACGGCCCTTTAAAATCCTTTGTGTATAATACTGGATTGACTTGAAAAAGCCGTGACCTGCTGATCAGTTTTGTCAAGTGCAGTCTCCAGGAAGTTGTTTCGACGCTGTGAATATTGTTCAAATACCTTACCTAAGCCGTGCGAGAACCTTCGTCAATTTACCCGACAGGTATTTCCTCGTGTTTATCCCTATCGCGCATGCTTATTCGATGACTATTATGTGTGTGGCTCTAATGATGGACGAGTACGTGGGTGCATATTTAAAACCGCAGAGATAAAAGTCAAACTGAACGTGTCAGTGCCAGAGAACAGATATACTCGTTGGACCTTCCCAGCACTGAAGTCAGCAGATCGCGGTTTATCAAGGACTGGAGCTGTGTTATGGTAAGCTATGTTAATAGTAAACATTTCTTCACATTGAAATATCGTTTCGTCGAATAGCTGTTTACGGTTGAGTGGCAGAATGTCTCATCTTAAACCGGCGACAAGAGCTGAGCTGTCGCTAATGGCTCGGTTTGAAAAAAACGTTCGTATCTAATCGAAAGATTTGTTCATAACGCGGTCGTATGTTGATTGGTAGCCTTCAAGGGGCCGGTATACAGTGATAATCGGGAACAGAAGGTTGTGAAAGAACTGGAGAAATGTGTTGATGTTATTAGGCACCATACCGAAGAGTGCGGTCATGTTCGCAGACAATGAAACGAAACAATGGCTTGTTAGGTCAAAAAGCAAATTTTGTTTGTTTGTGCCATGTTGTACTATAGATACAGTTTCTATTTGATGTCAGAAACAAAAGGAAGTACCAAGACATCAAATTGTGAACTTTGATAAGTATGAATTGCATTTCCGCCCTTGATGGATTTAAACCGGGGTTTACATGTGAAATCAAGCTTTTTTTTACCTTTGTCAATATCCGTCAGTCTTGAATTCAAGAACGTCTGCGGACTAAGCTAACCCCACCACATCGGTGATATACACTATTTTTATGCGATCGTGTGGTGGCACCCGTAAAGTCGCAATACCAGAGTGGACCAGTGCTCAAAGTTGCGCGCACATCAAAGCTTGACAGGTCACGACTTTCGCTATGAGAATGGTTTAGCAAGTATTGCTTAACGAGCAATACTTGAGTACGCGTGAATGTTGCAGAAAACGCACCTTTAAAACTCAATATAGCCATAAGAGCGCAACAAGAAGCATCTAGATCTAGTCGATTACAGTCAGAACTCGAGGGTTTGGGACCGACTCGTTACAGACGTGACAATATGCAGTCGACGTAGGTCGTGTACTTCATCGTTACGCATGACTAATTCGGTCAAGCGCGAGAGGTCCTGAAACGCTTGTGAACGGGAAGGACTATTACACAATCTCGGTAAATATCTTGAAACTGAAATTTTTACTGCTGACACTGTACGAAAACTTTATGTTGCTCAACTGGATCTTCAGATTTCACAAGTTGCCTTACCTGTGCATATTTTGTATGTGATTCTGAAAATCACACTACTGCGCATAAGGCCCTGCCCAACAGTCAAGACACTATGTATGTTCGACTTCCGGGCAAAAGCGAAAGCGACTTTCACAATGGAAACATGCAGTTTGGGCTGATGTACAACAAGGAATCAGCTTTAGATTGACATAGTGCTGATTGGGAAAGTTAGAAAAAGAGACCAGAAAGACGACCGACCTCAAACCCCTCACTCCCATGTATATAATACAAAACATTCGAACCTTGCAAGTCCATGTAAACCCATCGACACCACTTTGCCTCATAATATGGGAAACTTGGTTCTGAACACGGCTGCAAAGTTTATTTTGGCCTATTAGATAACTATAACAGTCAAAATGTGAAATTTAGGGGCAAAACCTACTGATTCAGACGTGGAATAAATGCGTTAAACATCATGACCAAAGATTAGTGCAAGTGTCCCCATTAGAAATATTGGCACCAGCTAAAAAAAAAGAGCGATAAAACCCATTGTGTGATAGGCGATACGGGAAGGCTCTCTTTTCAAATCTCGGGTGTAAGAAGGGGTATAGAAATATATAAAATATAGGGGAATAGAAAAACTAAGTATTGTAGTATTTCAAAGGCCATGAAGAGAGGCTGCACTATGCAACACTGTTCCGTACCTCACACATTTTTTTGTTCCATTTCATTTTTAGGAACAAAACCATCACAGTATGGATTTTATTACAAAAGGCGATTGGACATTTTACTTCTCCATTGCGACAGGCGTATGTTGTATCGTCATGTTTTTCAGTCTCATGATTATTACCGTAGCTGTTGCGCGCATGCGCCGACGACTTGAGACCTTTCTACGTCAACATCGTGACCTTGAGCATCTAATGGAACCCAATCCGAACTCCAAACTCCCCACAACCTTGCTCTCAGGAAAATGCTCTGGGGACGAGGTTGAACCGGCCACTGCCGAGATCAATTCTGAAATACGGACGCAAAGCAGAGGAACTTACAGCCAGCTTGAACCTGAACAGATGAATATGTCGACTTTCAGAGCTAGTCCAAGGTTTGGACAAAAGAAGAGCCCGCCTCTTCAGCCAGCAGGGCCTCCCAAGACACAAAATGCGCATGCACCAGTGCCGCCCGTGGTTCCGAATGCACCACGTGACCACTCGCCCACGCCTCGTGCCGATGCTGGCCAATCAACACAAGAAGACGCGGTGTATCTTGACTTACTTAATGACGTCGCAAACGTAGATGATGCGGAAAACGCTAAAATTGAAGGCCCTGAATCAACACCAACACAGAAGGCGGAGAAAATGCATAACGATGATGATCACATGTATGATGAATGCAATTTGGCAAGCGGCAAGAAAGAGACTGTCGAGACGGTATATGACGAAGCAATCAACCCAGAGTCACTGCTGCTCAAGAAATTAGGAAAAGAGTCCGTTACTACCAATGATCCCAAAGCTGCGATGGAGGAGGGCGAATACGTCGACATGACGGAAGGGAAGGAGAACACTGGTATGACTGACGAATACCTGGAATGCGTGCATCATGACGTCACAACCGATGGCTATGAAACCCCCCAAGTAACACAAAAGCAACAGACGATCTGTCAATCAAACCAGCGTAAACCTGAGGCTTTACGGCCGAAACAGAAAGGGTCCCCTGGCCCGACGCCTTCGCTTCTGGCCCGACCCGGAAAGAAGCCGAATAGACGCGAAGATGCGACGAAGACTCCCGACTGCTCAAAGGATGTGGTGTTGGAGAATAAAAGCGCGTTTTCTGAGCCCCAGGCTCCCCCACCACCGGCAAACAGGGAGGGGACTAAAGGGAGCGCTCCTGAAGTGATATATGTGAACGATGGTTCGATCCAAAAGGAGGGGATCAGTTCAGGGCAGATCTACCAAAACCATTCTGTTATGGATGGAGATAATAACACATTGCTCTACGAGAACTTCGATGGAAAAGCTGGGAGCAGCAAAGCACGGCCAGCTGAAGATTTGTATGAAAACATGAACGCAGAAGGCACTTACGAGTGTCTCATTGATTTGGACAAATAAGGCGGCTCGGTAACCAAGCTTTCCTAGCTTGTGAACTTTTCTCAAACAAAAACTGTAGTACTAGCTTTTTTTGGCACTATGATCTTTATTCAGTTCATTGACTGACTTATGAAAAGCAATTTTATATGAACTCAATCATTTCTGGCACATCTTGGTTTACTTGTCGATCGTGATTGTATCGTGTATATTGTATCTTGGCAGTCGGTTTTAGCAATGGTTTTTGTGAATAATTTAGGTACTTGCACCGGCAAAATTTGCCATTTTTGAACGAAATTTAAGCAACATGTATAGGCTTTTTAATCGTTCAAAGTGATCAGTATCGTTGCTTTGTAAACTGATATTTACTATTCCTCGTTCAAAAGTTTCCATTTCTGTCCATTTTTCTAATTAGTAACAAAAAAGACGCAGGTTGTACGAAAGCTAACGAACTCTAGAAACAACTAAATTTGCGAAGACCGAAAAACGAACTGAAATGCACGTTCAAGTTGGCTCAAACTCTTGATCAGCTTCCATTTTCTCTTTCAGCTTCTCACCAGAAATACAGTCAAAAAGTATGGGGAGCTTTGCATTTGATAGATTGTTCAAACGAAATTTGATTGAGCTATCAATTCTCACTATATTATCAACACTTTTCTTCTAAAAGGTTGGGAGAATCTGCATTACGTCTTGAATATATGGTTTGGAGAGTTTGTCAGAAGCGTATCATCACGAATGTCAAAAAAAGAGTACAAGACATAGTTTAAGCTCACCTGTAATGTATTGAGCTGGAATTCATTGGCCGGAAATTTGATTTCAGCACTCACAATTTTAGAGCAGGTTAGCTGAGATATGGAAAATGGAATTAACATCGCTTATGCGGCTAATCTATCATTATAGAGTGAAACATTCAGCATCAGGTATCATATTATTGGTCAGTACATCCATAGGTTGAGGTGGGATGGGGGATATTTTTTTTTCTTTCTATTTTTATCTCTAAAGGTGAGAACGGTTGATATCTGTTCGTTTGTGGGCACTTTACACCCACACGGAGGATACTACATCGTAACAAAATTCGTACTGCATGGAAAATCGTGAATATATGTTTGCATTTTTTAATCCTTTCACTAATTGAATCAATCTCGAAAACACAATAAATCCTAAAGGTAAAAGCTCCGACGTTTTGGTAATTTGTGATTTGACAAATCAGAAGTAATTGGAAAATTTCTCAATAAACATTCATATTTGAAGGGAACAAGCCTATAAGTCTAAAATTACAACATTCAATCGTTTAACTGCTGTATCAATATCCAGCTCCAATAATTATAATTAATTATAATTATTACTAATTAAAGAGGATCTTTTTTCCACCAATGGGCCGGGGGTGTGTTGCTCCGGATCGAAAGCCGTCGAAAGTTGATTCATTCAACTCATCCTTGTAGTTTTATAACGAAGAATTTGTGAGAAATCAGACATCGATACAAATACGACTCATAGTTATTACGCTTCGTAGCTGCAGGGCGGTTTTAGAGGATGCGGGTGAAACACATCTGGAGTCTCCAGGAAGTTGTTTTGACGCTGTGAATATTCAAATACCTGACCTAAGTTCGTCGATATCACAGTTTTGTGCATCAAGTCGCGCGTGAACCTTCGTCAATATACCCGACAGGTATTTCCTCATGTTTATCTCTATCGCGCATGTTTATTCGATGACTATTATGTGTGTGACCTATTGATGGACGAGTATCTGGGTGCGTATTTAAAACCGCAGAGATAGAAATCAAACTGAACGTGTCAGCGCCAGAATCTGAGAACAGATATACTCGTTGGACCTTCCCAGCACTGAAGTCAGCAGATCGCGGTTTATCAAGGACTGGAGCTGTGTTAAGGTAAGCTATATTAATAGTAAACATTTCTTTACGTTGAAATAACGTTTCGTCGAATAGCTGTCTACTGTTGAGCGACAGACTGTCTCGTTTTAAACCGGCGACAAGAGCTGAGCTGTCGCTAATGGCTCGATTTCGAATAGCCGAGTTGAACAAATCGTTCGTATATAATCGAAAGATTTGTTCATAACGCGGTCGTATGTTGATTGGTAACCTTCAAGGGGCCGGTATACAGTCATAATCGGGAACAGAAGGTTGTGAAAGAACTGGAGAAATGTGTTAATGTTGTTAGGCACCATACTAAAGAGTGCGGTCATATTCGCAGACAATGAAACGAAACAATGGCTTGTTAGGTAAAAAAGCGAATTTTGTTTGTTTGTGCCATGTTGTACCTTAGATACAGTTTCTATTTGATGTCAGAAACAAAAGGAAGTACCAAGACATCAAATTGTGAACTTTATAAGTATGAATTGCATTTCCGCCCTTCTTGATGGGCTTAAGACGGACTTAAACCGGGACATATGAAATCAAGCTTTTTTTTTTACCTTTGTCAATATCCGTCAGTCTTGATTTCAAGAACGTCTGCGGACTAAGCTAACCCCACCACATCGGTGATATACACAACTTTTATGCGATCGTGTGGTGGCACCCGTAAAGTCGCAATACTAGAGTGGACCAGTGCTCAAAGTTGCGCGCACATCAAAGCTTGACAGGTCACGACATTCGCTATGAGAATGGTTTAGCAAGTATTGCTTAACGAGCAATACTTGAGTACGCGTGAATGTTGCAGAAAACGCACCTTTAAAACTCAAGATAGCCATAAGAGCGCAACAAGAAGCATCTAGATCTAGTCGATTACAGTCAGTACTCGAGGGTCTGGGACCGACTCTCGTTATAGACGTGACAATATGCAGTCGACGTAGGTCGTGTACTTCATCGTTACGCATGACTAATTCGGTGCGTGATCATGTCAAGCGCGAGAGGTCCTGAAACGCTTGTGAACGGGAAGGACTATTACACAATCTCGGTTAAGATCTTGAAACTGAAATGTTACTGCTGACACTGTACGAAAACTTTATGTTGCTCAACTGGATCCTCAGATTTCACAAGTTGCCTTACCTGTGCATATTTTGTATGTGATTCTGAAAATCACACTACCGCGCATAAGGCCCTGCCCAACAGTCAAGACACTATGTATGTTCGACTTCCGGGCAAAAGCGAAAGCGACTTTCACAATGGAAACATGCAGTTTGGGCTGATGTACAACAAGGAATCAGCTTTAGATTGACATAGTGCTGATTGGGAAAGTTAGAAAAAGAGACCAGAAAGACGACCGACCTCAAACCCCTCACTCCCATGTATATAATACAAAACATTCGAACCTTGCAAGTCCATGTAAACCCATCGACACCACTTTGCCTCATAATATGGGAAACTTGGTTCTGAACACGGCTGCAAAGTTTATTTTGGCCTATTAGATAACTATAACAGTCAAAATGTGAAATTTAGGGGCAAAAACTTTACATCCGGTCAAAATGCTGATTAATATGTGACGTCACAAGGGGCATTTGAAAACAACATGGGGGAAGTAGCGGAAGAAGCAGCAGCGCACATCACGAAATTCTAATAACAGAATTACTCTATCCTTGGTAGTAGCTTTACGTTGAATGAACGAAAAGAGGGCTCGATTTTGGGTTTACAGTTGAGAACTTGAAGGCGCGTTTGAGAGATGGTGAATTGACATCTTAATCGGTTTTCATCGAGTCAAGCTACAAAGCAAAATAATGTTAGATTCGCCTTACTGACTGTATGATACTGGTTTTCTGTGAGCACTTTTATACCGTGAGTTTAGCACTCTCCGAGAGCCGAAACCTACTGATTCAGACGTGGAATACATGCGTTAAACATCATGACCAAAAGTTAGTGCAAGTGTCCCCATTAGAAATATTGGCACCAGCTAAAAATAAAGAGCGATAAAACCCATTGTGTGATAGGCGATACGGGAAGGCTCTCTTTTCAAATCTCGGGTGTAAGAAGGGGTATAGAAATATTTAAAATATAGGGGAATAGAAAAACTAAGTATTGTAGTATTTCAAAGGCCATGAAGAGAGGCTGCACTAAGAAAATAAATAGAGTTGGCGGGCGCTAAATCTCATCGCCTCGCGTTGTCGAGGTGCCGCGTGCGTGCAGACTGTTTTCGAGAAGTTGTTTTGTCTAAAGGTATAAAAGGGTATCACAAAAGGGTCGCTATTTGGAGCTTAGAATTTATATTAACGGGGACTAGGGTAGAAACTCTGGGCCGAAATTTCCTGAACAAAATTTATTTGAGTATCCCCCCTCCCTGGTTAGTGCCCTGTAACACTGTTCCGTACCTCACACATTTTTTGTTCCGTTTCATTCTTAGAAACAAAACCCTCTCAGTATGGATTTTATTACAAAAGGCTATTGGACATTTTACTTCTCCATTGCGACAGGCGTATGTTGTATCGTCATGCTTGTCAATCTCATCTTTATTACCGTGGCTGTTGCGCGCATGCGCCGAAGACTTGAAACCTTTCTGCGTCAACATCGTGACCTTGAGCATCAAATGGAACCCAATCCAAACTCCGAATTCCCCACAACCTTGCTCTCAGGAAAAGGCTCTCGGAACGAGATTGAACCGGCCGCTGTCGAGATCAATACTGAAAAACGGACGCAAAACAGAGGAACTTACAGCCAGCTTGAACCTGAACAGGTGAATATGTCGACTTTCAGAGCTCGCCCAAAATTTGGACAAAAGAAGAGCCCGCGTCTTCAGCCAGCAGGGCCAACCAAGACACAAAATGCGCATGCACCAGTGCCGCCCGTGGCTCCGAATGCACCACGTGATCATTCACCCAAGCCTCGTGCCGATGCTGGCCAATCAACACAAGAAGACGCGGTGTATCTTTACTTACTTAATGACATCGCAAACGTAGATGATGCGGAAAACGCTAAAATTGAAGGCTCTGGATCAACACCGACACAGAAGGTGGAGAAAATGCATAACGATGATGATCACATGTATGATGAATGCAATTTGGCAAGCGGGAAGAAAGAGACTGTCGAGATGGTATACGACGAAGCAATCAACCCAGAGTCACTACCGCTCAAGAAAATAGGAAAAGAGTCCGTTACTACCAATGATCCCAAAGCTGCGATGGAGGAGGGCGAATACGTCGACATGACGGAAGGGAAGGAGAACACTGGTATGACTGACGAATACCTGGAATGCGTGCATCATGACGTCACAACCGATGGCTATGAAACCCCCCAAGTAACACAAAAGCAACAGACAATCTGTCAATCAAACCAGCGTAAACCTGAGGCTTTACGGCCGAAACAGAAAGGGTCCCCTGGCCCGACGCCTTCGCTTCTGGCCCGACCCGGAAAGAAGCCGAATAGACGCGAAGATGCGACGAAGACTCCCGACTGCTCAAAGGATGTGGTGTTGGAGAATAAAAGTGCGTTTTCTGAGCCCCAGGCTCCCCCACCACCGGCAAACGGCCGGGAGGGGACTAAAGGGAGCGCTCCTGAAGTGATATATGTGAACGATGGTTCGATCCAAAAGGAGGGGATCAGTTCAGGGCAGATCTACCAAATCCATTCTGTTGTGGATAGAGATAATAACACATTGCTTTATGA
Organism: Plumapathes pennacea; assembly: GCA_964036295.1. Classification (NCBI taxonomy): domain Eukaryota; kingdom Metazoa; phylum Cnidaria; class Anthozoa; order Antipatharia; family Myriopathidae; genus Plumapathes; species Plumapathes pennacea. Next base: position 5,820,649 of record OZ038470.1, read on the forward strand.
GAACTTCGATGGAAAAGCTGGGAGCATCAAGGCACCGCCAGATGAACATTTTTATGAAAACGTGAACGCAGAAGGCACTTCGAGTGTCTCATTGATTTGGACAAATAAGGCGGCTCGGTAACCAAGCTTTCCTAGCTTGTGAACTTTTCTCAAACAAAAACTGTAGTACTAGCTTTTTTGGCACTATGATCTTTATTCAGTTTGATTGACTGGTTTTGATTGAGGACTCAATCATTTCTGACACATCTTGGTTTACTTTGTATATCGTATACTTGGCAGTCGGTTTTAGCAATGGTTTTTGTGAATAATTTAGGTACTTGCACCGGCAAAATTTTGCCATTTTTGAACGAAATTTAAGCAACATGTATAGGCTTTTTAATCGTTCACAATGGTCAGTATCGTTGCTTCATAAACTGATATTTACTATTCCTCGTTCAAAAGTTTCCATTTCTGTCCATTTTTCTAATTAGTAACAAAAAAGACGCAGGTTGTACGAAAGCTAACGAACTCTAGAAACAACTAAATTTGCGAAGACCGAAAAACGAACTGGAATGCACGTAGTTCAAGTCGGCTGAAACTCTTGATCAGCTTCCATTTTCTCTTTCAGCTTCTCACCAGAAATACAGTCAAAAAGTATGGGGAACTTGGCATTTGATAGATTGTTCAAATGAAATTTGATTGAGCTCTCAATTCTCACTATATTATCCACACTTTTCTTCTAAAAGGTTGGGAGAATCTGCATTACGTCTTCAATATATGGTTGTTTGGAGAGTTTGTCAGAAGCGTATCATCACGAATGTCAAAAAAGGGTACAAGACATAGTTTAAGCTCACCTGTAATGTATTGAGCTGGAATTCATTGGCCGGAAATTTGATTTCAGCACTCACAATTTTAGAGCAGGTTAGCTGAGATATAGAAAATGGAATTAACATTGCTTATGCGGCTAATCTATCATTATAGAGTGAAACATTCAGCATCAGGTATCATATTATTGGTCAGTACATCCATAGGTTGAGGTGCGATGGGGGATATTTTCTTTCTATTTTTATCTCTAAAGGTGAGAACGGTTGATATCTGTTCGTTTGTGGGCACTTTACACCCACACGGAGGATATACATCGTAAACAAAATTCGTACTGCATGGAAAATCGTGAATATATGTTTGCATTTTTTAATCCTTTCACTACTTGAATCAATCTTGAAAACACAATAAATCCTAAAGGTAAAAGCTCCGACGTTTTGGTAATTTGTGATTTGACAAATCAGAAGTAATTAGAAAATTTCTCAATAAACATTCATATTTGAAGGGAACAAGCCTGTAAGTCTAAAATTACAACATTCAATCGTTTAACTGCTGTACCAACCGAATGTCAGCATAGGATATTAAAATATCACACTAAAGTTTAATCAAAGCATATGCGTAATATAGTTTATGGCAAATGAAAGTTTGTGCATTTGAATGACTAATCCTTTAATATCTCCTATAGGAGATCAGAATAGTTATTTCTTTAGATAAATATTTCTTGGGAATAGTTAGTGATAATTAAAGAGGATCTTTTTTCCACCAATGGGTCGGGGGGGGGGGGGGGCGGGGTGTTGCTCCGGATCGAACGCCGTCGAAAGTTGATTCATTCAACTCATCCTTGTAGTTTTATAACGAAGAATTTGTGAGAAATCAGACATCGATACAAATACGACTCATAGTTATTACGCTTAGTAGCTGCAGGGCGGTTTTAGAGGATGCGGGTGAAACACATCCCCACCCCTATCCCACCCCACCCCCATCAGAACGCCACATTGCGACGGCGGGGGGAGGGGGAGGGGGGATTTATAAGATTACGTCACCGGATGGCTGGAAAGTGAAACCCGTGTGAAAGCAGCAAGCTAATGCACAGGGAATATCGTTGATATAGGCATCCACGTTATTCAGCTTTTAGGCAAAAGGTCAACCAACTCACACAAGTAAAAATATGTCAGACGTGTCTGATCATCGCATTGTTTGAATTGCCAGTCAATCAAGTGGCACCAAATTATGCTGATTGGGTTACTGAGATTACATGCCTTTGACGTTTCAGGGGTGTTTCAGCTCGGGAACTTCCCTGCCTATCCAAGCACCGCTACTTCACTTTATCCCTGTGAAACAGACTGGTGGTTGGTTTTCACGGTGTTGATCTGAAAGCTTGGGGACATTGAGTTTGGTAAGTCGACCTCATATTTAGTAGAAGCTGGGTTACTTCCGTATCAACTAGCCACTTCACAGCTGCGGCTGGAAATTGCTTAAACATAGATCCCAAGTAGATCAAATACGAGGTAGACTGTTCATAAACCTGTCTTTAGAGCAAGATCGGAACACGTTCCATCAGTCATTTCGATAGGAGTCCGAATTGACTAATGTCACGGCCGATCTTCGGCTACAGTTTTCACCACTGACTCAGGGGCTGTAAGTTGCTCATTTATTGACACAGTACTGGAATCAACTGTTTTGGTGTCTGCCCTGCGTCGGTATGGCAATTAAACTCGCCGCAAAACTTAAAGAACAAAGAACATTTGCAAAAAACATTCGCCGGCTGACGTTTTTGTGCCGATAAACCCTTCGGTCTGATCAACGGCAGTGTATTAATTATGGACTATGTTCATGTGTTTTTGATTGCCATATGAATCAGTTTATATATGTACAGCGCTTTGAATCTCTCGTTTTAGTTATAGGTAGTGATACCGACATTTATTATATAGACACAAGTGTTTTACTGGAAAATATACTGTGCGTAAATTCCATACGAAACTACATCCGGGACCCGAGTGGCGTATTTTCCATATCCTCACTAGTGAGGATATCGTTGGCATCATTTCCCGCTTTTGCCCGGTTGTTTGTGCAATTTCTCGTAAAACACTCGTGTCTAATATAATAAAAAGAAAATTACACTGCGGCTTGAAGATATGGATTTGATTTTTCTCGTGGTAAAAACAATATTTTACCACTCGAAATAAAATTCATATCTTCGCACCGCCGTGTAATATCCTCTATATATTAAGTCAGTAGATGACCCAAGGAGTTTCTTATCCATTTTTGCGGGTGTTCTGTGCCCGTAAAGCGTTCGTAACCTTGGTGTTCGATACTCAGCTTAGTGGTGAATAGAAATAGAACTGTTTTTTTTTTTTTTTTTTTTTTTTTTTTAACATTCTGAACCTATGCTTGTCACGGTGAAACGTGAAAATAGCCTATCTGCTCGGAGCAGGTCATGGAACTACTTATAATCACGTTGTCATCTCTTGGTATGACACATTTTTGAAAAGATTTTGAATTTAACAGGAAACACTGGTTTGTTTCGTCGTTTCAACTCTCTGCTTGTTGTCGTTCGTAAACCTGTTCGCAGACTCTTACCTGACGTTTCTGCTAATGTTTGAAATAGTTTCTGTTTCGTTTCCGCCCGCCAATGATTTATTCTATCAAACAAGCTTAATCCTGCTGAGCAACTGTTGCACTAATCCTGTCCGAGATCTCAGTTATCATTAGACACTCTGAATGGCGTATATTAGGGCTCAATATTATTTCAGTTCTTTTAATCGGCTGCCTTTGGTAACTATATTCTAATTCTTAAATGGTAAAGCATGGTACTTTCCCATGGCTTGGGTAGGAAAGCACAGTAACCCGGGAATGCAAGTTATACAAACAGCCAACGAGATACGATGACAGCAGATAACATTCTAACAAAGTCATCAGTTGCACTTGGCATTCAAAACTAGCTTTTTCTATTGATACGAATATGTTGTATCCCATTTTGTATGATCAATTAGTGAGTCGGTCACCCACCAGCAGTTGGTCAGTCAGTCAGGATGGTCAGTCAGTCAGCCATTCAGTTTGTCAGTCAGTCAGCCATTCAGTTGGTCATTCAGCCAGCCATTTAGTTAGTCAGTCAGTCAATCATTTAACAAGTAAAGCAGTCAGTCACTCGTTGGATTAATATTGTTACTTAATATTCCAACAATATATCCATGTACCCCTTCATTTATTAGGGTGGATATAAAAGAAAAAGAAAAATAGTTAATGGAACAACTATAGGATGGGGTTGCGTTGGCGTAGTGAAAAAATGTAAATCAACCTGAGGTTTGATGGGAAATCTGAACGCCGTAAAAATGAGTGTTAATAGTCCCTTCGTACTTTGCCCTTATTGCTCGGACAAAGGGCTAGCGCTCGGCGGAACGTCAGTTAACAATTACTTATACAGCGTTCCGATTTCCAACATCAACCTCAGATTGATTCAGTAAACGCGTACTGAATAATTAACCTAACTGACAGTTTAAAAGTTCTGGTACAATTACGGCATAGCCCGCGTCGGACTTGATCTACGACTGAACCGACCAAATGAATCGTCTTGCATGAATCGTCAAATCGTCTCCTGTGATGTTTTGCACGTTATAGCATAATACTCCACAGTGTGACCACAGAATCACAATGATATAGCCCTGAAGCGAGGTCACAGGGCATACGTTCTTTGTGTGGCGCTTTTTGTGATGTCTATGCAAATTTACAACAATACACAATTGCCCCTTTATGATATGGACCATAAATTTTGGGAGCACTTAATACTGAATTAGTGGCTCTTCCATCAAAAACAACTATTACGTGTCGACATCCCAACTAGCGCGTGTTTCACGAATCCTCTGGAAGCCGTCGTGACTAAGCAGGTAAGAAACACGTTCACTGGAAACTATCAAATGGCGTGGAATATGTCAACAGTTTTGTTTCTCACGTGGCGATTATAATTTGTCGCTGTCTCGAATTGAAGGACTGGTTATTAAGTCAACAAGTTAAAGACGTACGACTAGAACCGATCACGCACTGGTAGACTGAGGAGCGTGTGAAAGTGTCGGTTAATGTGTGGACGTAATTTCATTCTCATCGCCCCTTATCTGCTGTCGACTCACTGATAGAAATACGGGGCCATGAACTTCAATAATCGGACTAGGTTTTATGGTGAATTTGGTTCAGTTGGTAGTAATAGCCTTTGTGTTGAGTTGGACCAGGTCGGTCTATCCTGAGTAAGGTTTTACTACTGTACACGAGGTAATTATCTTCGACTACTACCCAAACGTGATTCGTATTTGACAGTCGATACACCTCCTTGCCGAAGAACGAACTATATACAAATGATATTGTAATCATTTCGACTTCCTTAGCAATCTCAACGAGTGGCTTCTAAAGCAATGCATCTAAGCGGAAGGTACACCGACTGAAGTCTTGCGAATCTTCGAGCCCAAGCACCCAAATATTTGTTCAACTTCCGGGTGAAATCTAATGCCGTCATTAAATATATCTTTGTTAAAAACTTACAAGACCTGCTCAACCGGCAAGATATTAGGTATTATAATCTTTAATAACTCCCAGTACATGTCAATGTTCGGTATGTTCAGCAAGTCAGTTCCCTTTGATTGCGTAGCAATATTTTCACAGGTTGTGAAGGACAGGGGTTTCCCCCACGAGGGGTGTGGAGTAAGTTGTTCCTGTTTTGGTGTTTGCGCACCTAGCAACTTTTATGTCACAATAATGAAATATTCCCGCAGCGGGAAGGTCGCGCTTTCGATTCCATTCAATATCTACTGGTCAACACGTTAAAGGATTAGTGTTTCACTAGGGCGTGAAAATGTTGCCCCAAGCAATTTTTGTACCATTTGCGTTGAGCAATACCATGAAAGGGGACGGGTGTATATTTCTCACTTTATTCATTAGCAGCAAAATCTTGTCCAAGTTTCGTACGTGAGATAAATAAACCAGCTACTGCCATTTTTCTGTGTAACATGAGCGTAGCAGCGATTTTGCGTAACTTAATCTTTTCAGTGCAACCTATATAGCCGACACAGATGTGATCCCTGGTTAAAGTATTTAGGTAGGAAGGTAGCCAAGTGATTATCTCGGTAATCTTGCTTTTTGGGCGCGTGTGAGCCGACATCTATCGTTTTCTCACTGCAGAGGCGAAACAGCCAAGAAGTAAAGAATGGGCGTCGAGGAACTTCTTAGTGAAGCGATACGTCCCAGGTTCATATTAATAGCGTCTGTGGTGTTGGCCGGCTGTATCTTGATTTTGCTTGCTTTGGTCATCTGGCTCATAATCAGAACGCGAAAACTGCGGCGGGAGCTGAGGCGAATCCGCGACAACCTCAACAACGGACCAACCTACACGGACCCAGGCCCTGCTCCAAAGGACGCGAAACCACGACCCAAAAATGAATACACTTCAAACCCACATCCTAAAAGTCCGGAGCCGAAAAGACAGTCTATTCAACGCCAAGATTCACATGAAAGTGTCACGTACGTGCCGTCACGAAATCCTTCTCTACGGAGTAACAACCAAAGTCATGCGCAGGCCTCTACCGTTTTGGGAGCGACCGACAATCAACACTCAATTGAAGTGACTGTACACGAACCCAACCCAGGGGTGCAACTTGAAATGGAAGAAATATACCAAAACCAGGAAACAATTCAGTTGAATGTGTACAACGGCGAAACATCTACAGATCCACCGGAAGTTCGCGAGTTGCACAGCGGACATTCACACGACGAGCTCGCGTTCGAAAATCAAGGTTTCGGTGTTGAAGACATAACTGAGCCAGTTTATCAGAATCGAGGAGAGCTGGCGGCTGTTAACAATCCTCAGTTGGAGCTTACTATAGACTTGGAACAATAGTGCTTTGAGTGTACTGCAAATAATTTTGGCAGGATATCTTTTTAGCAAACTCTAGGGGCCGATTTTTTAAACAAAGTCTAACTTAAACCTGGTTTATCGCTAAATTGAAGTTTGGACGGACGTCGTAAAACAGGGTTAGCCAAACGTTAAATTGTATTTTTAGAACATGGATCGGAGTCGGCTTATAAAGACGACGTTTTGGCCGTTGTCTGTTAAGCATGGCTATTGCCGTTTAAATCTTCTTTAGACCAGGACTTTCTTAACCGCGGTCTAAACCTTGTTTAAAAAATTGGCCCAAGAAGTTTTCTTTTCAAACTCTAGTTCTCCAGTTTTCAGGGGAAAACACTTATTTTGACACGAAAAGCAGTCGAAGTTTACAGCTGCATAAATTTATATACTGCTCAGTTGAGTTATTTCTTGTCAAGAACAAAAGTTCTAAAAACAGTCGCGAATTTTCGTTTTGATTTGTTGTATAACCAAGCCTTTCACCCCCAGGATTGATGAAGTGCAACTATCGTTCTTAGTCTGTCATAGGAGAGACTGAGATGCCACATAATATAGAGGACGTAGGTATTGATAGCTTGTTGAGATTTGGTTGAAGTTCAGAGTTGATGGAACTGTCAATTGTGGCGCTAATCACTCATGGCTTGAATACTGGCCAGTTGTGGCCAAATTTAGAATTCCTTCAAACTGTCCTGGGACTGTATAAGCAGACTAATTTCTAGTCAGCACGATTTGGAACCTTAAAGTTTTTGAGAACAGTGACATCACATTTTAAATGATGGCATCTAATTATCAGTGCTGCATGCAGCTCACATATATCGCGCAACTGAAAACGGTTAATAAAATATCATTGGAAATTAAATCCTGTGCGTAAAGGCTCCTTAACTCCTGGAAAGTTTTCCTGGAACTCCCAAACAATTCTGAATTTTGATCAAAATCGGATGGCCGATTTCATTTTTGATTTTCAGTTTTGGGCGAACAATTTTTGTAAATGTTCTTGTACAAGTTCATAGTGACAAACTAAACTCACTTAGGCTCGTTTTGAAATAGAATAGAGAACGAAAAAACCAGCTTTGCTACAAGACGTTTTTTCTTTCACTTTTAAGTCTTTTAACATGAGAGGAAAGAACGCCAATCATTAGTATGCACAAGTGATGACTGCTGACTAAAGAAGAAGGAACCGTGCGGCGGCTCAACATGAGCCCGCGTATCTAAAGAGCAGCAGAGTTGCGCGTAATGGCGTCTTTGGGAACACAGCTGATAGACGAAGGGTTGCTTTAGGTTTTTTTGTCTACATATATTGGGATATACCTTGTTTGAGTCTACAGATTGCATCAATGTGCAGCTTGTGAGCAACAGAAGACCTTATTGAAGATCACCCCGCCTGTGGTTTCCAGGTAGATTTTACAAAATGTGTTCATTTATTTCGTACTGTATATCTGTTATTTCGGCGTTGTTTATCTCTAATTAGTTGCTAGACAAACGTAATTTTCTAATCTTCAAGTCGCTTGAACAACTTAGGGGGCACACGAAGAATGAGTTTGTTTTGCTGTTTGCATTGTTGATCAACAGCTAGATTTTGTTATTATTATACACAAGTGAAGTAGTGCCGTTTGTGTCTTTGTGTCTGGGATTAAACGATCGGAGAAGTAAGTAATTGTCGCAATCTTGTTAAGATTCTTCGGTTCGCAATCTTGTTTTTATTTTGGTAGACATTGCAGGATCTTTACTAATTAAGCAAGATCTTAGCCAAGACCTTCATTCTGAGTACATGTGTATAGAGTAACCTCAATATTTTATTGTAATATTCATGTACGTTATACTAAGGCCCTGTTTACATGAAGGAGGGTAACCCTCCCAGGGGGGACACCCTCCTAGAAGGGTCACCCCTCTCTATTGAAATTCCTTGTTCCGTTTACATGATCGGTAGGGTCACCCTAGGAGGACTGGGTTACCCTATCTTCTTGCTAGGGTTACCCTCCCAGTAGGGACAACTTTTGGCCATGTAAACACTCGAGGGAGGGTTACCCTCCCAGGGGGGCTAAGTTTAGCGTGCCAGGTTACTGTCTCAAATTTTGCGTCCGCACAATTCCTTTCAGACTCTTGGCAAGATGACCCTAGGGATAACACTTGGCATGTAAAGGGGGGCTATCTTCTGACCCTTCTTGGAGGGTTACCCTCCCTCCATGTAAACAGGGCCTAAAGATGCCAAATCTAATACTGAAGACATTTTTGGTCCAAATCTAGAAGAATGACTTCTTAGTGGTAAATAGTGTAATGAACAACTTCACCTAAAGTCAGTGGTATAAATAGGTGAATCTGAATACATTTGCTGGGTAAATAAGCCCAATTTGAATCCTTTGTGCTTCAGTCATTGTTTTCTATTTCTCAAAACAACCACTGTGGCCAAAACAGCAAAATTCCCTCAAGTATGGATTTGGAGTTTCCAAGGAGTTATTAATGGACCAGTTATCGGGAATAAAGACCAAACTGTTCTCTTCAACTAAATTGAAGAGGCGAGCCTGAGACCAGCTTAGGTGATGTTGTAACTCGATTCAAAATCCCAATTTTTTTATGTGTGGTCCACATCATTTTGACATATCTAAACTTTCTAAAGAACTCTTTGCCTCACAGGGAGACTGAAGCATGCACAAGCTTACTGCAGTAATGGTAGCCTGTTTCAGGCTCTCATGATATGGAAAAGACTGCAAAGAAATACTGGAGCGAAGGCCCAAGGGAGAAAGACTTTCTCCCTCATGCCTTTGCCCCAGTCTTTCACATGCCATTTTTTGCAGCCGTTTCCGCATCATGAGAGCCTGGAACAGGCTACAGTAATGGAAGAGCTAATCTAGCTCCTTAGCCCATTTGTGATTTATTTAGTACCAAGAACAACCTACTTCACAGCTTAAGGAAATCTGACAGTTCTAAATACACCTAAGTATCACTACACTGTACATAGAAATTTCTTTAGATACAGAGGCCTGTTACATATGATACATTCCACCGAAGAGCTTTCCAAATTTGAAAGAGTAATTAAAAGAGAAAAGAGAGACAAAGAGTAAAGAGATCGGAGAATTGGCATTTTTTTACTAGGTTGTTTCTGCTCTCAAAATTCTCTGAATTTACAGCACAGCTTGAAATGGAAGTACGCTCTCACAGATTATTTGTCAATGCATATGCTATTAATTTATTGAGGTAAGAAATTTAGATTGTTTACCATTATTCAGTACATGCTCCTTTCTTGCAAAGAGGTTTCATTACGGAGGATAACTTTTTGTCCACATAGGTGAAAAAATTGAAGCTGATACAAATCATCCATGTATCCAACAAGCAGCTGATTCAATAGTTGAATTAATTATTAAGTTAACTATTAAGTTATTCTGCTTCTTCGAAGTGAAATTGGACACTGATGAATTGAAATTTTGAGCCACTTTCAACAAAGCCATCATGTTGTCATCTTGAAGTTATTTTGTTGCAAGATTTTCAGAATGCTGTTATGGTAGGGTGGATCACCACTGTACTTGGGCTTTGTGATTACAGTTGAAGCTCTCTGGGCGGACACTCTCTTAAGCAGACAGCTCTTCTTACGGACGCCGTAACAGCCGGTCAACACTTTTGGAGACCTGTGTGAACATTTGGAAGCGGTTTGTTAATTGTTCTAAAAATATTGTGGGACTGATTTTCCTGGCCGGAACCAAAATTGCGATAAAAGCCCCGATCGTTTAAACTAGATAATTATCCTGTGAAATTCGATGAACCAATACATCATTTAAAGCTAGTATAAAGATGCCCACCAGTCCAGCTCCCAAAAGCTTGCATTTTCTTATTCATTCCCAAACATCTTCAGGTACTGCTAACAATTCAGATGTGTTTTAATCCCACAGTCGGGGCTTCCTGACAAAGAAATTCAAACATACACATGAATGAAGGAAATTTATGTCGTATCCTATCGCTGTGTGGGTCCGCCACAAGCCAGTTGCTCGTTCATTCAGGCCCGAAGGAGGAAAGATAATTCGACCTCTAAGACATGAGTGAATTGTCCAGAGGACGATTACGAGTTTCAGTTACTTTTTCCATTCCAGATATGCTTCATTCGGTGTTTATCAAAAAGGAAAAACCAAGAAATTAAAAATTAATGTGACAAAAAAATTTTTGATTTGTTTTTCCGCTCACTGTGCTTCAGTTCGTACTTATCGAAAAAGAAAATCCTTCCGCTTTTATTCCGCTTGCTGTGCGGATCCGCCACAAGGCAGTTCCCTGTCCACCAACCTGCAGGCTTCTTACGAGGGAGAGATAATTCGGCCCCTAAGCCATAAGTGAATTATCCCAGTATGCCTTGCTTAGGATGACTACGGTGTGCGAGGACAGTACAGCTTATTATACAGATGTGACCCGCTAGCTATATATATAGTCAGTTAACAGGATGTGTTACGATTATAGGAACCACCTTTTATCTTCGTTCTTTGCTTCATTTATTTGCATCTCCGGCCAAATAGAATCCTCAACTATATTAGTTCTCTATCAATGTACTCGTTTTGCAGGCTTTTGGATTTTGTCGTTAAGTGTTGTAGGAAGCTAATTTATGACAACTTTCATCATTAATACATGCGCAGTTGTGCAAACTCTGATTTCGCGTGCTGTTTGATGACTTATCGCCTTCGGGCGGCAAACACATGTTGATTTGATGTAATTGAGCATGATTACATGCTAGTGTGTTTTCATCATTCAAATATATAGCTGCGGTCTTGTGTGGGAATAGTTATGTTGTAATGAAAAAGTACGTGCTAGGCAAAATATAACAAATGCGGGAGGACGCAGTAAATTTGATTTGGTCAATAAAAGTCGAAGAGTAGTTAAAGTCTGTTTCTTTGGCCAACCAAGAGTGCTAAAGTCTAATAAAGAAACAGAGAGTTATTTAAAAGAGCTTAGTTTAAGAGTTTAAGAATTTAGGAATCGTTCAGTGTCAGATTGCAAGAGGACCATGCATCTTTGTTTCGCAACACCCGAAAGAGAGTGCGAACGTTGCGCAATTATTGTGGAAGGTTTTTTTGCTGCCTGTCGGTTCTATTCTCTTGTGCTCAGCTATCGTCCGCCATCTTGAAAACTGGCCGCAAAGATCGAAGGCGCTTAACTGCGATTTGACTGAGATCAATTGCATTTATCGCGTCTTTTTAACAGTCTTATACACCGATGTTCTGGCAAGCTTTGTTTGTTTTCTCTTAGAAAATCCTCGAAGGAATTACATTGTTCTAAACTCTTATTCCATGCTATTCTTAATCTTTGCAGATCCAGCGAGAAGTGTCATACCCGGGTCACTTGCGCGGAGGCCGTGTGAGGAACTTAGTAGAAGTTTAATAGGAGTTGAAGAGAGTGCCGCTTAGATCTGACATGAGGAAAACGAAAAGCGAAAAAAAAGAAAAAAAGAAAAAAAGAAAGTAAGAAAGACAGAAAAGAAAGAAAAGAAAAAGAAAAAAACTGGAAGAGGAGGAACTGCGAACTCGTAGCGGCAGTAATAGTCAACATCATTGCTAAGAAAAACTATTACTCCACAAGTCTAAATGTCTTATCCTAGCTTGAGTACCTTTCTCAAATATATATCGTAACTGAACTGGTCATCCACAGTGTAGCGCAGATTTCCTTCTATGGAAACATGAAAAGTGGAAAAATAAAATACTTGTGACTCCTGAATACACAAGTCTCTGGCTGATTCTGTTCCTGCTACAGCTCTGCTCCGGCTTCCGCTTCCGCTTCCGATCCCGCCCCCGCTCCCGCCCCCGCCACCTATGTAATCCATGAAAGTACAAATCTGAATCAGTAGCACAGTCGGCAGGACGCCCAGCAACTAAAGCAGAGGTTCGTGGTTCGAACCCTGGCTCTTCCTTTTTCTTTTTTACCCACTCTTCTTTTTTTGCCCACTCCTGCTCCGGTTTCCGGTTCTCCGCTCCCGCTGCCTATGTAATTTATAAAACTACAAATCTGAACCAGCGAAACATCAAGCGATTTAACCCTTTCACTCCCGAGCTCAACTACAAATTCTCCCAACCATAAAATAAGGAAATGTATGAGTGATGAAAAGAGAATTTATGTTTTAATCAGCTCTTTTTTGAGCAAGGAATCAGATGCCAAATTCTCCATACTGTATGATATATCTCTGGTAGGAGAATGAAAAGAGAAAGTTGAAGTTGATCACTTGGGAGTGAAAGGGTTAAAAGCACTGTCGGACATCAAGAAGGCTCGCGTCCTCGGCTGATTCCTTCCCCGCTCGCGCTGCTCTAGTATAAGTCAATTCATATTCTCATACTTATCTTAACATTTGAGGAACCGAGATCGCATTAAAAGTAATACACTTTTTTAAAACCAACTTTTCAGAGGAAAGAACCGTGAGTTCCTATTCTATGTAACAACAAATCTGAACAATCTTCATATCAAGTGGTGCAATAGCACAGTCGGCAGGACACCCAGCAACTAAGGCAGAGGTTCGTGGTTCGAATCCCGGCTCTTCCTTTTTCCTTTTTTGCACACTCATACGCATGCGCACTGCTCTTTCTTATGACGTCATCTATAGTCCCACATGTGGAAGGGGAACGCCAGCAATAAGGCCAGAACTTGTTCGCTTCTACGCCAATTTTCAAACCGCCGGTTTCTTACGCTGAAGGCTTAGTGATCGATGTTGAAAGCCTGATGCTGCAGTGCCGGGGTTTGCCTCTCGAGGACATCTCGATAGGAAGAACTCCACTGTGGGGGACTCTTGTCGAAGTTCTCTTGGGGGGGACACCCTTACCGGGGGCCTGTCATAACTCTCAAAGGAGTAATGGTCAGGACTTCTGGAAGGGGGACCCTGGAAGGGACCTGTCATTGCTCTCAAAGAGTTCATTGTCAGGACTTCTGGAAGGGGGACCCTAGAAAGAACCTGCCATTGCTCTGTAAGAGGGTACTGGTCAGGATTCCCGGCAAGGGAGCTCCCCTAAGAGCAGCTTGCAAAGCTGGAACAGAAGAAACTATAAAATCAAAATGAATATATTAAGAATGAATATATTAAAAATGAATAAATTAAAAATGAATAATTTAAAATTCAAAATAATATATGCACTGCGCATGCGCAGTAGTGCTCACTAGCTCATTAGCATCTCATTAACGAATTTTGGCCCGTTTTGAACTAAAAAGCCCCGTTGCCATGGCAACCAATTAATTTCCGGCCTTCTGATTGGCTGAGAGCTTCATTAACATTTTGGAATAACATTAGCATAAAAAATCTATTGTTTACCAAAGACATGTCTCCCAAAATTTTATTTTAAGTCTCGCAAAAATAGACGTACTTCTATAGTAATTCTCAGCTCAATACGGTCAAAAATCAACTCAACAAGTGCACGCACGTATACAGGAACATCATTTATTCGCTACAGCGCAGTTACAGCAACAACAACCAAGCCAAAAATTGAAAAATCTAAACTACAAGTCCTACGACATATCTCAGCTTCGGCGCTACCTGGCTTCAAATCACCTTTTAACAGTTCAAATGCTACAAACGACTTACACAACAATCGCAAAGAGTTTACGAACCTTTTGTAATCTTCAAAAGCGAAATATCCTTCACAACAGGCTCGTTTCGGCCTTCAGAACAAATGTATCAAAGTGTCCAGAGCGTCTGCTCGCAAGTAAATATCTCTTCGAACGACCATTAAAGCGTTTCCCCGGTTGTCAGTTTGTGATCAACACCATGCAACATGCCCGTCAGCTCTTGTAATTTTGTAATGCTGTCCTAAAAACATCCATCAAATCCCAGTCTGTTGGTGTTGCCTTGAACAATCGTTATGTTCGACGGCATGTTGTCCGAGCAGGTTTAATATGTCAACAGCAAATTGCCTCAGGGTTCCAATGAACTGGTCCAACTTGGCTATCAAGAGGGCGTTCTAGTGCAAGCAACCGAGAGAAGTGATTCCGGCTTCACAAGCGGCTCGTCTTGTGCTCAACTTTCCGTTGGAGAACGAGACACGTTTCTTGCTTAGAACGAGGTTTCGCGAAGATGTCTTGCTCACTTATCCAAGCCAGAGATTCGTACGGCATGAGACACCAGTTTAGAGAAGTACAGAACGATTGCAATCGCTTTCAGACGCCCAAACAGTAAGGAATATAGCTCTCAACTCTCAGTCAAACGACATCTGCAAGGGCCAATATCTTATGCAAATACACGCAGAACCTGCAAAAACAATGAAAGCACATCAGAAAAAACGTGGAATGCGTGCGAGTTTTAGGATTTCTTTTTGTTCTAAAACAAAAGAAGTTTTGTTCTAAAACAAAAGAAGTGTATGCCCATTACAAAAGAGTCAAACGGTACAAGACAAAAGAACGTCGGCGGATGTTTACCTGTTCAAAACAACACCAGTGACTCATGAGCTCATTTTAAGCGCAAATAAACCTCGCGTTCAACTGAAAACTTGACTATATTGTAATAGGAAAAATCTGAAGAAACACCACAGACTAGAGATACGAGAAAAGCGAAAAGCGCAGCAACAAACGGTGGGTTTTGCCTTTCATTAAACAACTAGAAAATTGTGCGAATGTGAGCCTTTAAATTATACAGTACATACATAGATTATCCAGAAAATCCATTTCAACCTTTCCTTGATCCAGTGCATGCGGTATACGGTACAGTGTAACGTATAGTGTAAGTTGCGAGTCATTATAAAAATGTGAACGGCTCGAAGAGTGAACTCAAGTCTGACTCCAAATCCACTGGAAAGCCGGCAACTTAAAGGTATTTAAGTCTAAAACCTGAACATGGCACAAACGACCGAGGCTAAGAAAAGGACTATTTTTTTCTTTTAATTTCTGAGTGGGAATTTCAAAATAATTCAGAAATAACCGATAAAGTAATTGACAATTGCATGTTGTCTATATTTACTTTTGAGCTATATGTGGTATCGATTACAACGTTTTCCGTCAAAACGAGAACTGGACAAACCATCGAGGCTGTCAAATTGGATAGATAGGTGCAGGAAATATGTGCTGAATTCAATATATGTATTTGAATTTTATGACGACTCTTGGTAGTCAGACGAAGGGCATTGGAATTTAGCTTCAGAAGAATTTAATTCTATTCGAACTTTATATCTTTGCATTGTGAAGGCAGACGAGGCCAGGGGCCAATTAAATAAAATTACTACAGAATATTCCGCACTTGAAGCGGTGAAGTCAGACCACCCCTCCCCCTAACGTTTTGAAGTATTATATGAAGTGGATACGCGGATACGCAGTAGAGCTACTTAGGGGGAGGGGTGGTCTAGCTTGACTGCATATCCACTTCGACATATACTTCAAAAATTTAGTGATTCTCATTCTACCGAAGAGGGTGGTCTAACTTGACTGCGTATCCACCGTTTTCTAGAAGTACTCCAGAAAGTGCGGGGTATTCTGTAGTTCCCAGATTTTAATCCGTGGTTTAATCTGATAAGTGCGCATTCTGAAAACTACATTTTTTTCGTGTTCCGTTATACAGTAAAATTGCGACAATCAAGAATCTCCTGAACTGAAGAAACAAACCAAAACCTTTCTTACACATCCAATAATCAAACATACGTCTTACCTGACTATCGTCAAGCAGTCTCCAGAATTGTTTTGTTACGAAGATTATTTCGTTACGGAGATTTCCCCCTGCAATGAATAAAAAAAGGTTTGAGAACCAAACTTTAGGAAAATACCACCAAAAACTAATCTGCCCCATACAAAGTCTAAATAACTCGTGTGCATATCTAGGAAGTAAGCAAGAGCATCAGAGTCTAAGAAAAGAAACAAAGAATTATATCAAAAGACTATTTATCTTGCTTTCATTTTTTGTTTACTGCAGGTGTAATATACGACAACACACAGAAGACTACAATATAATAAAAGAACAACAACAACAAAAGTACAAGAAACCAGTGTGCAAAATGAGTGGGCATTCTAAAAACAGACGCTTGTCATGGCCCATTTCAATATGTCAGTTCTTGAAAATTTTGCTGAATGAGGTTTAATAAGATTATTAATTTGATCAACTACAATCCCAGGGGTTGGGGGGGGTTTATACTCCTCTTACTTTTGGGTGGGAGTGTGCCACCAGCTGAAAACCCAATACCCTACAATACAATTTTTTGACTCTACTTCAGACCAAAATATGTAATATAATTAACTCAATTTCAGACCTGTTACCAAACTTTGTACACTATTGCAACCAAAATACCAAAATTTAACAACCCATTCTAGACCAAAGGCTCAAAATCAATACCCTATTTTAATAGACAAAAATCTGAAAACAATACTCTTTGGATACTCCCAGAGATCTGCCATATGCATAACCAAGAATGATTAGAGTAATGATCAACAGGGTTGATACAAAAAAGAATGATCAGGGTTTACCCAGAATGATGTTTAAAGCTTCTCTAAGTTCTCCTTACTCTATCATATGTTTTTGGTGGAAAACCGAAGGAAAAAATCAAAGAAGATCACTATTGGGAGTGAAAGGGTTAACTCTGATCAACTGAATACAACCAAGAATGATCAAGACTTTCTCAGAGTGTAGATTTTGTTGGAAAAATATCCGAGAATGATTAGGGCTTACTCAAAGTGATGTCAAGTATATTTACCAGTAGTTGGATTAAATGGTTATACATTAACGAAGAATGATTCTTCAGAGTGATGTAGATTGAAGTAAATTTAACTGGTAATTTATAATGAAACCAAAAATGATCAGGGTTTCCTTTAAAGTAATACTTTACTTTGATCAACCAAGGTATAACCAATCATCAGGGTTTTCCTCAGATGGGATATATCAGGGTTTTCCTCAAACTGATGTTTTAAAGACATATTATAAATTAGTTCAAACAACTGGATACAACCAAGAATAATCAGAGTTCTTCTTAGTAATGTTTTATATAAACTAAGGTATTTAGTTTGATCGACTTGGTTGCAAACAAGAGGTATCACACACTCTTCCTCAGATCAATTTACCATTCCTTTGGGCTCTGAGAAAGCATTGTTACATTGATGAACTTGTGCGAATTATAGTCACTGCAGTGGTGGAAGAATGATCAAGAATTGTTCCCAATGTATGCCGTTTGGCCAGGATATAAACAAGTCAGGGGTGATCAAGGTATGTAATTCCTTGGGCTTTTATGTTCATGGATTATTGACATGATTTCTCTGAGATAAAGACTGAAATTCTTTGTCCTGCTAATAAATATTACAATTATTAACTGAGCACTGAAGTTCAAGGAGAGTTATAAGTTTTCATTAGTCAACACGCAATAAAATTTTTTTACAAAAGGTCCACTACTTTGTGGCTTACTGCAGATGATGAATCAAACATTGTCGGAAAGCTGACTGTTTTTGTTCCATTAAAGTTATACTGGTCTGACAAAAACCTCGCAAACACTGAAGATTGAAAATTATGACAAGGTGTAAATGCTTAGTTTTCGTTGTTGTCTTAGCAGGGCGTGTTAGCATGTTGACAGCTAACTAGCTGTTCAATCATAGTGGTACGGGGGGTCAGACCCTGATCCATCACAGAATATTTAACTTGATCAACTAGATATAATCAGTATCTTCTCGAAACACGACAAGGTTATGTTATTAAAATCGCACCGATTACAACCCCGTATTTGAGGAATGAATTATAGATACATTTATAACATATACTTCAACCTACAAAACATAAAAGGAAAACAGTAAAAGATAACCTTAAATTAGTCTTAATATTGAGTAGATAGAACCTGAAGGAACCATGGGGTTGTCTAGTCATGTGAACGACTGCGGCGGTTACATCAATTCATTCATTCTCTTTATACGTATTCTTGTTACATTCCAACAAACGAGACGCTTCTAATAACAAGAATCGGAACACTCGGAAGAAACAAATCGGTACATACTATTTCTATGTTTACATGTAATTATTAATGCGTCAAATGAGTTATGGAACAATACGAAACAGGTTCCTACCTATTATCTTGACTTCTCTTCTTTCAAACTGCGTCTGAACATTGTTTAATCGTTCCCATCTGAGTGAAGTTTACACATCCATTCGTCCGCCATTGAAAGAACGGGCTCAACATTGTCAGCGGTTTATATTGTTGATACTTCATGTTGTGACTATGTTGTGCGTAGTCAATTGTAATCTTGAACAAAATTTCCTTCGTTCAAAGCATGATAGTGTTTCATTTTAAAAAACTCTTTAACTGCAGTAATGTATTGTATGCTTGCCAACATAGTATTCACTATTAGTTACTTTTTAAGATATCATTTTGCCTCCATACGAAACACTTTAATTCAATTTTTTAAAACCGCCGAAGGCGAAAAACTAGTAGTAAATGTTTGATGAAAAACGTCGGCGTAATTATGGGATCTTTATTACAGACGAACGAACAACGTTGATAGTGTATCCATCCCAACCCTCAATTTAACAAATATAAATATATTTTAAAGCCCATACAAGCATCATTGGTAGTTAAAACACAAACATTTATATGAATGAACGTTATACAGTAAGCATGCGCACTTACTCACGTAATACAGATCCCATAATTATGCCGAAGTTTCTCATCAAACATTTACTGCTAATTTTTCGCCTTCGGCGGTTTTAAAAAATTGAATTAAAGTGTTACGCATGTAGGCAAAATGACAGCAGTGCACGAATTTAAGACCCTTATAAAACATCAAATATGAATAAAGAAATATATAATGTGCAGATAACTCGAAAAGGGAGGGTCACATTATTTTCTCTACTAACGTCAAGGAAGGGAGAAGACCTTTTTCTTAATACAAGAAGTCCTCCAGCCAAGATCCGACCCCACCAGTACAAAATGTACCTTCTCTTCGTTCGAATCCCCTTGATGCATCATAGTGTTTCATTTCAGTAAACTTTTCAACTTCTTAATGTGCTGTGTACCTGCCAACATAGTATTAACACGTAGTTACCTTTTAAGCCATGATTTTACCTCCATACGAAACACTTTAATTCAATATTTTAAAACCGCCGAAGGCGAAAAACTAGTACTAAATGTTTGATGAAAAATGTCGGCGTAATTATGGGATCCTTATTACGGACGAACAAACAACGTTGCTAGTGTATCGATACCAACGCTCAATTTAACAAATATAAATATATTTTACAGCCCATACAAGCATCATTGGTAGTTAAAACACAAACATTTATATAAATGAACGTTATACAGTAAGCATGCGCACTTAGTCACGTAATACAGATCCCATAATTACGCCGAAGTTTCTCATCAAACATTTACTGCTAGTTTTTCGCCTTCGGCGGTTTTAAAAAATTGAATTAAAGAGTTACACATGGAGGCTAACCGATAGCAATGGACGAATTTAAGACCCCTATAAAACATCAAATATGAATAAAGAAATATATAATGTGCAGATAACTCGAAAAGGGAGGGTCACATTATTTTCTCTACTAACATCAAGGAATGGAGAAGACCTTTTTCTTAATACAAGAAGTCCTCCAGCCAAGATCCGACCCCACCAGTACAAAATGTACCTTCTCTTCGTTCGAATCCCCTTGATGCATCATAGTGTTTCATTTCAGTAAACTTTTCAACTTCTTAATGTGCTGTGTACCTGCCAACATAGCATTAACACTTAGTTACCTTTTAAGGCATGATTTTGCCTCCATACGAAACACTTTAATTCAATTTTTTAAAACCGCCGAAGGCGAAAAACTAGTAGTAAATGTTTGATGAAAAACGTCGGTGTAATTATGGGATCTTTATTACGGACGAACAAACAACGTTGATAGTGTATCCATCCCAACCCTCAATTTAACAAACATAAATATATTTTACAGCCCATACAAGCATCATTGGTAGTTAAAACACAAACATTTATATAAATGAACGTTATACAGTAAGCATGCGCACTTACTCATGTAATACAGATCCCATAATTACGCCGAAGTTTCTCATCAAACATTTATTGCAAATTTTTCGCCTTCGGCGGTTTTAAAAGATTGAATTAAAGTGTTACGCATGCAGGCAAAATCACAGCAGTGCACGAATTTAAGACCCCTATAAAGCATCAAATATGAATAAAGAAATATATAATGTGCAGATAACTCGAACAGGGAGGATCACATTATTTTCTCTACTAACATCAAGGAATGGAGAAGACCTTTTTCTTAATACAAGAAGTCCTCCAGCCAAGATCCGACCCCACCAGTACAAAATGTATCTTCTCTTGGTTAGAATCCCCTTGATGTATCATGGTGTTTCATTTCAGTAAACTTTTCAACTTCTTAATGTGCTGTGTACCTGCCAACATAGTATTAGCACTTAGTTACCTTTTAAGCCATGATTTTGCCTCCATACGAAACACTTTAATTCAATATTTTAAAACCGCCGAAGGCGAAAAACTAGTAGTAAATGTTTGATGAAAAACGTCGGCGTAATTATGGGATCTTTATTACAGACGAACAAACAACGTTGATAGTGCATCCATCCCAACCCTCAATTTAACAAATATAAATATATTTTACAGCCCATACAAGCATCATCGGTAGTTAAAACACAAACATTTATATGAATGAACGTTATACAGTAAGCATGCGCACTTACTCACGTAATACAGACCCCATAATTACGCCGAAGTTTCTCATCAAACATTTACTGCTAGTTTTTCGTCTTCGGCGGTTTTAAAAAATTGAATTAAAGTGTTACGCATGCAGGCAAAATGACAGCAGTGCACGAATTTAAGACCCTTATAAAACATCAAATATGAATAAAGAAATATATAATGTGCAGATAACTCGAAAAGGGAGGGTCACATTATTTTCTCTACTAACATCAAGGAATGGAGAAGACCTTTTTCTTAATACAAGAAGTCCTCCCACCAGTACAAAATGTACCTTCTCTTCGTTCGAATCCCCTTGATGCATCATAGTGTTTCATTTCAGTAAACTTTTCAACTTCTTAATGTGCTGTGTACCTGCCAACATAGTATTAACACTTAGTTACCTTTTAAGCCATGATTTTGCCTCCATACGAAACACTTTAATTCAATTTTTTAAAACCGCCGAAGGCGAAAAACTAGTACTAAATGTTTGATGAAAAACGTCAGCGTAATTATGGGATCCTTATTACAGACGAACAAACAACGCTGCTAGTGTATCCATACCAACGCTCAATTTAACAAATATAAATATATTTTACAGCCCATACAAGCATCGAAGATAGTTAAAACACAAACATTTATATAAATGAACGTTATACAGTAAGCATGCGCACTTACTCACGTAATACAGATCCCATAATTATGCCGAAGTTTCTCATCAAACATTTACTGCTAGTTTTTCGCCTTCGGCGGTTTTAAAAAATTGAATTAAAGTGTTACGCATGCAGGCAAAATGACAGCAATGCACAAATTTAAGACCCCTATAAAGCATCAAATATGAATAAAGAAATATATAATGTGCAGATAACTCGAAAAGGGAGGGTCACATTATTTTCTCTACTAACATCAAGGAAGGGAGAAGACCTTTTTCTTAATACAAGAAGTCCTCCAGAATCTGACCCCAACATAACACAATGTACCTTCTCTTGGTTCAAATCCCCTTGATGCATCATAGTGTTTCATTTCAGTAAACTTTTCAACTTCTTAATGTGCTGTGTACCTGCCAACATAGTATTAAACCTTAGTTACCTTTTAAGCCATCATTTTCCCTCCATACGAAACACTTTAATTCAATTTTTTAAAACCGCCAAAGGCGAAAAACTAGTAGTAAATGTTTGATGAAAAACGTCGGCGTAATTATGGGATCTTTATTACAGACGAACAAACAACGTTGATAGTGTATCCATACCAACGCTCAATTTAACCAATATAAATATAATTTACAGCCTACACAAGCATCGTTGATAGTTAGAACACGAACATTTATATGAATGAACGTTATACAGTAAGCATGCGCACTTACTCACGTAATACAGATCCCATAATTATGCCGAAGTTTCTCATCAAACATTTACTGCTAGTTTTTCGCCTTCGGCGGTTTTAAAAAATTGAATTAAAGTGTTACACATGCAGGCAAAACGATAGCAATGCACAAATTTAAGACCCATATAAAGCATCAAATATGAATAAAGAAATATATAATGTGCAGATAACTCGAAAAGGGAGGGTCACATTATTTTTTCTACTAACATCAAGGAAGGGAGAAGACCTTTTTCTCAATACAAGAAGTCCTCCAGCCAAGATCCGACCCCACCAGTACAAAATGTACCTTCTCTTGGTTCAAATCCCCTTGATGCATCATAGTGTTTCACTTCAGTAAACTTTTCAACTTCTTAATGTGCTGTGTACCTGCCAACATAGTATTAACACTTAGTTACCTTTTAAGCCATGATTTTGCCTCCATACGAAATACTTTAATTCAGTTTTTTAAAACCGCCGAAGGCGAAAAACTAGTAGTAAATATTTGATAAAAAACGTCGGTGTAATTATGGGATCCTTATTACAGACGAACAAACAACGTTGCAAGTGTATCCATACCAACGCTCAATTTAACAAATATAAATATATTTTACAGCCCATACAAGCATCGTTGATAGTTAAAACACAAACATTTATATGAATGAACGTTATACAGTAAGCATGCGCACTTACTCACGTAATACAGATCCCATAATTATGCCGAAGTTTCTCATCAAACATTTACTGCTAGTTTTTCGCCTTCGGCGGTTTTAAAAAATTGAATTAAAGTGTTACGCATGCAGGCAAAATCACAGCAATGCACAAATTTAAGACCCCTATAAAGCATCAAATATGAATAAAGAAATATGTAATGTGCAGATAACTCGAAAAGGGAGGGTCACATTATTTTCTCTACTAACATCAAGGAAGGGAGAAGACCTTTTTCTTAATACAAGAAGTCCTCCTGCAAGATCCGGCCCCACCAGTACAAAATGTACCTTCTCTTGGTTTGAATCTCCTTGAAGCATCATAGTGTTTCATTTCAGTAAACATTTCAACTTCTTAATGTGCTGTGTACCTGCCAACATAGTATTAACACTTAGTTACCTTTTAAGCCATCATTTTGCCTCCATACGAAACACTTTAATTCAATATTTTAAAACCGCCGAAGGCGAAAAACTAGTACTAAATGTTTGATGAAAAACTTCGGCGTAATTATGGGATCCTTATTACAGACGAACAAACAACGCTGCTAGTGTATCCATACCAACGCTCAATTTAACAAATATAAATATATTTTACAGCCCATACAAGCATCGTTGATAGTTAAAACACAAACATTTATATAAATGAACGTTATACAGTAAGCATGCGCACTTACTCACGTAATACAGATCCCATAATTATGCCGAAGTTTCTCATCAAACATTTACTGCTAGTTTTTCGCCTTCGGCGGTTTTAAAAAATTGAATTAAAGTGTTACGCATGCAGGCAAAATGACAGCAATGCACAAATTTAAGACCCCTATAAAGCATCAAATATGAATAAAGAAATATATAATGTGCAGATAACTCGAAAAGGGAGGGTCACATTATTTTCTCTACTAACATCAAGGAAGGGAGAAGGCCTTTTTCTTAATACAAGAAGTCCTCCAGAATCTGACCCCAACATGACACAATGTACCTTCTCTTGGTTCAAATCCCCTTGATGCATCATAGTGTTTCATTTCAGTAAACTTTTCAACTTCTTAATGTGCTGTGTACCTGCCAACATAGTATTAAACCTTAGTTACCTTTTAAGCCATCATTTTCCCTCCATACGAAACACTTTAATTCAATTTTTTAAAACCGCCAAAGGCGAAAAACTAGTAGTAAATGTTTGATGAAAAACGTCGGCGTAATTATGGGATCTTTATTACAGACGAACAAACAACGTTGATAGTGTATCCATACCAACGCTCAATTTAACAAATATAAATATAATTTACAGCCCACACAAGCATCGTTGATAGTTAGAACACGAACATTTATATGAATGAACGTTATACAGTAAGCATGCGCACTTACTCACGTAATACAGATCCCATAATTATGCCGAAGTTTCTCATCAAACATTTACTGCTAGTTTTTCGCCTTCGGCGGTTTTAAAAAATTGAAATAAAGTGTTACACATGCAGGCAAAACGATAGCAATGCACAAATTTAAGACCCATATAAAGCATCAAATATGAATAAAGAAATATATAATGTGCAGATAACTCGAAAAGGGAGGGTCACATTATTTTTTCTACTAACATCAAGGAAGGGAGAAGACCTTTTTCTCAATACAAGAAGTCCTCCAGCCAAGATCCGACCCCACCAGTACAAAATGTACCTTCTCTTGGTTCAAATCCCCTTGATGCATCATAGTGTTTCACTTCAGTAAACTTTTCAACTTCTTAATGTGCTGTGTACCTGCCAACATAGTATTAACACTTAGTTACCTTTTAAGCCATGATTTTGCCTCCATACGAAATACTTTAATTCAGTTTTTTAAAACCGCCGAAGGCGAAAAACTAGTAGTAAATATTTGATAAAAAACGTCGGTGTAATTATGGGATCCTTATTACAGACGAACAAACAACGTTGCAAGTGTATCCATACCAACGCTCAATTTAACAAATATAAATATATTTTACAGCCCATACAAGCATCGTTGATAGTTAAAACACAAACATTTATATGAATGAACGTTATACAGTAAGCATGCGCACTTACTCACGTAATACAGATCCCATAATTATGCCGAAGTTTCTCATCAAACATTTACTGCTAGTTTTTCGCCTTCGGCGGTTTTAAAAAATTGAATTAAAGTGTTACGCATGCAGGCAAAATCACAGCAATGCACAAATTTAAGACCCCTATAAAGCATCAAATATGAATAAAGAAATATATAATCTGCAGATAACTCGAAAAGGGAGGGTCACATTATTTTCTCTACTAACATCAAGGAAGGGAGAAGACCTTTTTCTTAATACAAGAAGTCCTCCTGCAAGATCCGGCCCCACCAGTACAAAATGTACCTTCTCTTGGTTTGAATCTCCTTGAAGCATCATAGTGTTTCATTTCAGTAAACATTTCAACTTCTTAATGTGCTGTGTACCTGCCAACATAGTATTAACACTTAGTTACCTTTTAAGCCATCATTTTCCCTCCATACGAAACACTTTAATTCAATTTTTTAAAACCGCCGAAGGCGAAAAACTAGTACTAAATGTTTGATGAAAAACTTCGGCGTAATTATGGGATCCTTATTACAGACGAACAAACAACGTTGCTAGTGTATTCATACCAACGCTCAATTTAACAAATATAAATATATTTTACAGCCCATACAAGCATCGTTGATAGTTAAAACACAAACATTTATATAAATGAACGTTATACAGTAAGCATGCGCACTTACTCACGTAATACAGATCCCATAATTATGCCGAAGTTTCTCATCAAACATTTACTGCTAGTTTTTCGCCTTCGGCGGTTTTAAAAAATTGAATTAAAGTGTTACGCATGCAGGCAAAATGACAGCAATGCACAAATTTAAGACCCCTATAAAGCATCAAATATGAATAAAGAAATATATAATCTGCAGATAACTCGAAAAGGGAGGGTCACATTATTTTCTCTACTAACATCAAGGAAGGGAGAAGACCTTTTTCTTAATACAAGAAGTCCTCCAGAATCTGATCCCAACATAACACAATGTACCTTCTCTTGGTTCAAATCCCCTTGATGCATCATAGTGTTTCATTTCAGTAAACTTTTCAACTTCTTAATGTGCTGTGTACCTGCCAACATAGTATTAGCACTTAGTTACCTTTTAAGCCATCATTTTCCCTCCATACGAAACACTTTAATTCAATTTTTTAAAGCCGCCAAAGGCGAAAAACTAGTAGTAAATGTTTGATGAAAAACGTCGGCGTAATTATGGGATCCTTATTACAGACGAACAAACAACGTTGATAGTGTATCCATACCAACGCTCAATTTAACAAATATAAATATATTTTACAGCCCACACAAGCATCGTTGATAGTTAGAACACGAACATTTATATGAATGAACGTTATACAGTAAGCATGCGCACTTACTCACGTAATACAGATCCCATAATTATGCCGAAGTTTCTCATCAAACATTTACTGCTAGTTTTTCGCCTTCGGCGGTTTTAAAAAATTGAATTAAAGTGTTACACATGCAGGCAAAACGATAGCAATGCACAAATTTAAGACCCATATAAAGCATCAAATATGAATAAAGAAATATATAATGTGCAGATAACTCGAAAAGGGAGGGTCACATTATTTTTTCTACTAACATCAAGGAAGGGAGAAGACCTTTTTCTCAATACAAGAAGTCCTCCAGCCAAGATCCGACCCCACCAGTACAAAATGTACCTTCTCTTGGTTCAAATCCCCTTGATGCATCATAGTGTTTCACTTCAGTAAACTTTTCAACTTCTTAATGTGCTGTGTACCTGCCAACATAGTATTAACACTTAGTTACCTTTTAAGCCATGATTTTGCCTCCATACGAAATACTTTAATTCAGTTTTTTAAAACCGCCGAAGGCGAAAAACTAGTAGTAAATATTTGATAAAAAACGTCGGTGTAATTATGGGATCCTTATTACAGACGAACAAACAACGTTGCAAGTGTATCCATACCAACGCTCAATTTAACAAATATAAATATATTTTACAGCCCATACAAGCATCGTTGATAGTTAAAACACAAACATTTATATGAATGAACGTTATACAGTAAGCATGCGCACTTACTCACGTAATACAGATCCCATAATTATGCCGAAGTTTCTCATCAAACATTTACTGCTAGTTTTTCGCCTTCGGCGGTTTTAAAAAATTGAATTAAAGTGTTACGCATGCAGGCAAAATCACAGCAATGCACAAATTTAAGACCCCTATAAAGCATCAAATATGAATAAAGAAATATATAATCTGCAGATAACTCGAAAAGGGAGGGTCACATTATTTTCTCTACTAACATCAAGGAAGGGAGAAGACCTTTTTCTCAATACAAGAAGTCCTCCTGCAAGATCCGGCCCCACCAGTACAAAATGTACCTTCTCTTGGTTTGAATCTCCTTGAAGCATCATAGTGTTTCATTTCAGTAAACATTTCAACTTCTTAATGTGCTGTGTACCTGCCAACATAGTATTAACACTTAGTTACCTTTTAAGCCATCATTTTCCCTCCATACAAAACACTTTAATTCAATTTTTTAAAACCACCGAAGGCGAAAAACTAGTAGTAAATGTTTGATGAAAAACTTCGGCGTAATTATGGGATCCTTATTACAGACGAACATACAACGTTGTTAGTGTATCCATTCCAACGCTCAATTTATCAAATATAACTATTGTTTACAGCCCATACACACATCATTGATAGTTAAAACACAAACATTTATATAAATGAGCGTTATAGAGTAAGTATGCACACTTACTCACGTACTACAGATCCCATAATTACGCCAAAGTTTCTCATCAAACATTTACTGCTAGTTTTTCGCCTTCGGCGGTTTTAAAAAATTGATTTAAAGTGTTACGCATGGAAGCATAATGATAGCAATGCACAAGTTTAAGACCCCTATAAAAGGTTAATACGATCTTTTAGTCCAGCCTTCCTACTGACCCATTTAACTACAAAAATACTTCATATTTGTTCCCTCTCTTATACCTGACCCTTGTATAATGTCCAGCTTTCGGGCGGAGCCTCGCCGTATAACTGATAATAGGAACTTAGTACGCCCTATTTCTTCATGGCCACACTGCTGGAGCAATAGAACCACTATAAAACGTCAATACAATATTTTTTAGTCCAGCCTCTCTTACCGACCATCTTAATTACCAAAAAATCGTCGTTTTTGTTTTCTTTTTTATCCCTCAGCCTTGTAAAGAGACACTTTTCGGGCGGAGACTCGCCGTGTAGCCGATAGTAGGGAGTACGTCCTATCGCCTTTAGGCCACAATGCTGGCTCAACAGAAAGCACCACTCTTGCGTCTCTTAAGCCTGGTTTCCATATGATCGCTACGGACTACCCAAACTGCACAAACCTAACATACCGATGCGACCCATAGTCTCGTTCTGTGGGTCCCCGACGTACGAACTCTCGAAGTACTTAACGACCATACTGAAACCGCTGACAAACAATTCTAAACACAAACTACAGTCTACTGAGAACTTCATCGACACGATCAAGACAATACAGATACCGAACGACTACAAACTCGTGTCCTTTGATGTGAAATCACTGTTCACCAGTATTCCACTTCAGTTGGCACTACAGTGTACTGAAACTGCTATCGAACGCCACACTACCAAACTACCCTTACCGACAAAAGACGTCATGGAGTTACTAACTTTATGCTTGACTTCCACGTACTTCCAGTATAACGGAAAACACTACCAACAACTACACGGAACAGCAATGGGTTCACCGGTCTCTGTTATTGTAGCAGAAATTGTGATGCAACACATCGAAGAACGCGCCCTTGCAACCTACGAACAAACGCTACCTCTCTGGCTACGATACGTTGACGATACGTTTACTGCTGTACACAAAGACGACATTGACTCCTTCCACAAACACCTGAACGACCAAAACCCTGACATACAGTTCACTAAGGAAATCGAAGACAACGGAAAACTTCCGTTCTTAGATTGCCTCGTGAGCCACGGCAACGACAGGCTACGAACTACAGTCTACAGAAAACCAACGCACACTGACAGACTACTTGACCAGACTTCTTACAACCCTACTTCGCACAAGGCTACCACGATAAGAACGCTGACGAAACGAGCGCAACTACTTTGTGACTCTCCCGACGACTTACTTAACGAGACCCGACACCTGGAACGCGTTTTCCAGAAGAACGACTACGACCCTAACTTTGTCAAACGCAACACTCACAAGAACACCGCACCCAACGAGACTACCGACAACGAAACCACTGACGACACAACTCCATTGACCTTGGCCACACTACCGTATATCAGAGGCACCTCTGAGACAATAGCACGTATTCTACGACCCTACAACATCCGGGTAGCCCACAAACCCATCACGACTCTACGCGACTTACTGACCAACGTAAAGGACAAAGACGAACCCATCAACAGACAGGGAACAGTATACAGAATATCTTGTACTGACTGCAAAGCCACCTACATCAGTGAAACTGGCAGAAACCTGAACACGAGACTTACTGAACACAAACGAGCTACCAGAAACGGCGACATCAGAAATCACATTTCTGAACACCACCGACAGACTAAACACGACATCAACTGGGACTCTGCTGAATGCATCAGCCACAGTACCAACTACTACCAACGACTTACACTGGAAAGCTGGTACACAAACTTAGAACGGAAACCACTCAACAGATGCCAACAACTACCGGCACCTTACAAACGACTGATAGATGACATCAAACGCAACCGAACGAACAATAGACTAATCAACAGGACAAAAGAACATCAACTGACCAATAACGAAACACAACCAAGCCGACTCGACCAACCATAGACCGACATAACGGACCAATCACTTCTACAACCAGAGACATATATACCGCCATCTGACGAATACCTTTCACTTGACTCTGAAGATGACTTCCGCTCAGGTAGTCAAAACGTCAGTCACCAACAACAGTCTTTCTGTAGACTACTCTAACCCGGACGATCACAACCAACCTACACTGTGATCGGTCGATTATATCCCAGAATGCACTGTAACATTCTCCAGCAAAATGGCTTCTCCGTCGTATGAGTGCGAGAATGAGAAAATAACAACCTTCGAGCACAAGCCTTTCGTTCAAAGCCGCCGTTTTTGGAAGCGTGTTATTTGACCCAGGCCTTTTTGGTGATTTTCATGTTCAGCGATCGCGGCAACATATGGAAACCGGTCAGCGATCGAAATCGCTACGATCGCTGAACACGTTTTTGAGCGATCATATGGAAACCAGGCTTAAAAACGCTGCTTCCTTGTTGTCAAAAACAAGCCGAATTCACCAATAATAAATATAAAATATAAAATAAAGGAAAAGACCAGTTGGTAATTCCCAAAAGTGGTCGCGGTCACTTGCGGGAGCGGTTGCTTACAAGAGCTTTTAATTACATTGTTTGAGTGACAATTCAAACGGGGTTTCACAGTGGTGATCGTAACTAGAGCTGGTCGCTTACGAGAGTGTGGTCGTAAGGAGAGCTTTGACTGTATTAGCGCACAGTGTGCGCTTTTTGGTGGACAGTATCAGTTCAAAGAAGATCTAATCATAAGCGGTAGGATGTGTTATGAAATTTGCATTGAAAAGGATCGAGAGCTTTCCTAGTCCTGTATAACTTACTTTCAGGAGACTGCACTACCTGTATATTTATACTCGTGCAGGATAAAACCTGATCCATTACCTTGTAAAACCCATTCACAAACATGAAATAACGTAGTATACCGTGAAAGTGGCTCCATACCTGCATTTTCTGTCCATCCGACTTGAGAAAGCTGAATTAATCATCGGTTGGATCGTGATTTATCGGCGTCGTGGAACGAATCAGCTGAAAACATGGCGAGCATCTGTCAACGCTACGGTCAACGTGCCAGCGGTTATTCTCGTTCCCAGAACCTCGCATGACCGGGTGGTACTTCGCGTTAATGTCATTCATTGTGTTTCCTTTCGGAATGCTATGGAAATACCCCGCATTTTTGAAGGCCCCCTTTGAGAACGGTGGGTACGTGGATACACATACCCATATAAAAAAGACGGGGCCGAGTACTCGTCGTACCTCTTTAGGCATGTTCAAACGGTTAAACAAGCGCAAAAGAATGAAAACTTTTCTATTCTCTTGCGCTTGCTTCACAAATTTTACCGTGTGAACCGGTCACTTGCGCTGGCATTTGCGCTTACTTTACTCGTGTGAACCAGCCTTTAGGGGTCAAAATCAGGAGGTTTTGATACCGCATAGGGTACTCAACATCAAACGCGGACATTTTTATGTGACGTGGTTCCGTTTAGGGGTCAGGTGTCGAGTTCCTCATCTCCCGTCCACCCGCGAACTCGTGTCAATTTCCCGCATGATCCTGCATAGAGGCCAGAAAACAACGGAATACTGTAGTTCAACGTTGTTAAAACTCTTTTCTCGGTGCCTGTTTAGGCTGGCAAATTTCCTAAAAATAATCCAGGCCCTGAGTAACGCAATAATTTTGCAAAATCGTGTTGAGTTGCGACTCAGTTGTTAACAAAACCGATGGAGTTAGAGTCGACCAGTACACGACTTTTTTAGTGTTGTCACGAAATTTATTCAAACCTCCGTAGTCTTTCTTTTTTCCTCGAAGTGTGCCGGAAGTGTTAATTATTGACTCTACCCTTAAAAAAACATCAGTACGTATCAGCTTTGTATAGGTGTTTTTCTTGTAGGTGTTAAAACTAAAGATATTGTTTCCTTGGCATCACGCGCGAAAGTGACACGGCAAGGTTGACCTTATGACGTCATGCTGAACAGGGTTTTCGAAAACAGTTTATATTTAGTAAGGCTCAGAGCAACTACAGAACACTACGCATCAATATTGTCACAGATTTCAGAGCGCTTTGTAGAACGACCGAGGAAAAAGACAGTCATAGTTATTATGAGTAAGAAGTCGGGCATTGCACGACTAGGGCTAGCAAATATGTCATCTTATCATGACGTCAATAAACTGACATCTGACCGTTTTTTGATCGCTTTTCATTGAGTTCGGATTTGGTAATCACGGATCGAACTGCAACGTTCGTTTCGTGCGGAAAATAGCACAAAATTGAAGAACGAGAGCAGTCTGGTGATTGTATTTATCGACCAACCAACTTGTGGGCCTTCTGCCTTGGGCTACTGCTACAACATTATTTTCAGTCGAGTGGCTTCCGTGATAAGGAACTAAGAAGCACCGCGGCTTTGGACACTGTACTTGTCACAGAGGTAACACGTCGGATCTTTGTGTAATTTTAGTCTATTCTCCTGCTGTTGTGCTTCTGAGCAAACCACAATCGGTATGCTGAGTTCCATGGTTAGGTAAATTCTTAACACTCAGGTCATTTTTCGGATAGTGTTTGTTTACACTGTTGATCAATGCGTTTAATTTATGGCATCCGTGTTGGGAGAATCGTCCCGTAGTCGAAACTTGGTGGAACGAGAGAGGCTTGAAGAGAAGTGAAACCAGTTCACATTGATTTCGCCGAGTCTGCCTCTGCAAACGAATACACAGCCGGGAAACAGAAGAGACTGCGGCCAATTGAAATTTGATAAACACATTCGGCCGTTCTTATGGCATCAAAATCATTGTGTTGACCTGATGGCTTTGTTCTGTAGACAGTGGATTTAGCTCGGATGTGTGTCTGGTCCGTGTCGTATCGTGTCGTGTCGGGTCCGTTCGTGTTGTATTGTGTCTGCCAAATGTTTAGTCCTGCTTAGTCCAGCGGTTCTCTCCCCTCAAACGAAATTTCTGCAAATAATTGAACTTAGACAGTTATTGCGAAACTTGGTCGCAGTATCATTACCATGGGTAGAGGTGTGGGGATTTGAGCTAAAATTATCCATGCTACCGGAAGGCACTAAAGGAGTGTTCATTATTCCATTATTCCGGAATAAATAAATGTCATTATTCCACGTTACTGATCCAGTACCGAAAATCTCATTATTCCTATACAGAAAATAATCCATCATTCCATTATTCTAGGGCCAAAGTAAACGTCGTTTTTCCGGTATTCCCGAAAAACGAAGACCATTATTACACTGCAAACATTGCCGTTATTTATGTGTTTTCCTCTCCATCCTTCGGCCCCGAGTCTTCCTAAGGAGAATTCTTCGAGTCAGGTTTCTCTTGAACTGTAGGTTTCGAATAAGCCGGTGTAAAGCCTGTTTTCAAGTTTGAAATGCACTTATCGACGAATACTTTGTGGCCACTACCAAAGTTCAAAGTCTTGTACGAAAAGGCCTTGACCAATAATTTGTTTCATTTCAGATGTCTGAAGACACAAGCATAACATCGCCGTCAGTACTTGCCTTGATCTATGGGTTGTTTGCTAGCATGATCTTGCTTTTGATTGCTGTGCTTATCCTTATGGTCCTGGTCTGCCGCCTGACGAAAACCTTGAGAAACGCCAAGATCTCCACTGCACACACCAATCCTGTTTTTGAACTGGACAAGGATGCAGCAAACTCTCTCTCCAGAGAGGCATATGGACATAATCGCCGCTCGATCTGTAGTTTACCGCCGTGGGAACAAGGCTCTTCTGAGAGTGTAGAGATTGTGCCTTCTCGAAAAACCAGCAAGAATGTCAAAGAAGGAAGTCCCTCGACTCGCAGAAGTGTAGTAGATCCACCCCAGGCTAATTCTCGTGGCACAATATGGCACATTGACGAAAACCCGAATATGGAGGAGTTGTAATGAAGAAACTGGTGGAATTAGAGAACTGAAGAGCCATAGAGTAAGAATGGGGAGGTAGGGGGAGAGGTGTCTGCCTGGAAGTGGCCCTTTTCAAGTCTTAGTTGAAAAGGGGGCATAGAAAACACAGAGAAGCTATTTAGTAAAAAAAAGGACCGGTAAAAACAGGACGACGTACCAAAGAAAAATCGTATTGGCATTTCACAGAAGTTCTACAAAAGAGAGACAGAAACTGTGTTTATGTGACATGAATTATGTATATGAAGATATATTATTTTCTAAAGCTTATTTCGATAACACATACGGCGAGAATGAATATTGATTTCATTATCAAGCAAACATGTATGAAAATTGCCGACAAAGTAGATAGAACCAAGCAGCTCATTCCATTATTAGCTTCTGAGAGACTGTAAAGTTCAGATTTCCTCTTACTAGTATGTCATGGATTTTAAATTTTTGTAACAGAGCGCTCCGTCGCTTAGAGGTTAATTTATTCGAATCAATTTCTCTAAAAGAACTAATTAGATTTCAAAGCAATTATCAGGGCGAAATTTAGCATTTACCCAAAAAAGTCATTGTGTTGAAGGTAGTGAATAAGTACAAAAAGTAAATTAACCATTTTCTTGTTTCTCAATGCAACTGAAAGTGCAAGAAAAAAAAAACACGAATTTAGCTCGACGCTGCTGTTAGAATGTATTCAAATCAAGAGCTTTCATTTGAGTGGCCACACCTCCATTCAGATTCACTTGAGGGTTCGGGATATTGCAGGAAGTGAATATATGTACTTTTAGTAGAATGTACTCATTAAGAGCTTAGTTCATTTAAGTGGTCACACCTTAAGGTTTTACTAGCCAGTTAAAGGGTCTGGAATAAACACTGTTATCAATAAAATGTACTCGTTGAGAGCTTTCAATAAGTGGTCCGTAGACCTTTGGGTTTCATTTAGCGGTCCAAGAGTTTCCAAGGTTGAGATGATTTATTGGTCTTTCAACAGTAAAATACTTCAACGTGTCAGTCTCGTATTGTACCAAGAGAACTGATCCTTTTCAGACTTTCTAAAGATTTTAAGACAGTTCTTGCCTCACAAACGAGAAGGGGTGCACTGATTTCTAAGACGCAAACTCTGTGTAATCTTACTGCAAAAACAAAAGACTTTAGAAATAGCTTCATTAGTAGCTAAACGTACTGACTTCTCGATAGGATAGAATGACTTATTCCATTAGCATGTTTTCTTTTAGTGTGAATTACAGCTAAATAAGATGCTTGTAGTTTCCGAAAGAGATTACCAAGACATCGCCCCATGACTAAATCCCGGTTCTCTCGCACGAAAAGTCGTCTGTGGTATAAAAGCTTCTCCAAAAATCAGGGTGAGTCATTTCTATTAGTTTAAACTTTTGGCTTCATTTAAATTGAAAGTTCTGAAATACAGTAGAACCCCGCTAACTTGGTTATCTCGAAGTTCCTGCCATCTCGAACAGAACTCGATTTCTCTTGAAAACGAACTTGATAGAAATTCCCCCCTTGGTAGAACCCCGCTTTTTCGATCCCCCGCTACGTATTCCGAACTATTCCTCGATTTAGTCTTTGGGAGTTCGAGATTTCAGTGTGGTTTTCTTGGAAAGGCACTAAACAAATTGGCACAATGCGGACGCGGATTTTACAACGTTCCTGAATATGTTTTGCCAGTTTTTGCGTAGCGGTTCAAATTAGTAACATTGCCTTTTTCTTAAATCTAAGGTTGCCAAGACCGACGTTTTAGCGCAATTATCAATTGCACGCGCGGCGTACATTTGTAGTCAGTCAGGTAAGACAAGTGTGAAGAAGTACCGACACAGGGACAAAGTGATGACGGAGGCCGTGAAAGTTATTATCGTACTCAGCATTTTGGTCGCTGTAGCCATCTCTATGCCTGCCAAGATTCAATCGGATGATCACGTTTCGATTTTTGACGTAAGTTTGAAACTTCGTTCTTACTGCGCTCAGAATTTTATTCTTGTGTCTATCTTTAGCTCATGTCCCTAATTGCTATGTTTATTTATTGATTTGTCTTGTCCTTTCCTACGTTATTCCTATTCTTGTCTTTTCATGTTGTGCCTAGTCTTGTCCAGTGCCCTTTCCTGTCCTGTTTTGCCCTGTGTCTTGTCTTGTCCCGCGGCCCGTGTCTTTTCTTGTCTTGTCCTGCTTTAGTTGCCTTATTTGTCTTACACTGTCTTGTTTGTCCTCAGCGTCTTGTACTGCCTTTTATTGCAGAGTTTATGTCTTGTCTTGTCCTGCTTTAGTTGTCTTATTTGTCTTACACTGCCTTTTCTTGTCCTGCCCTGCGTCTTGTATTGCCTTTTATTGCAGAGTTTATGTCTTGTCTTGTCCTGCTTTAGTTGTCGTATTTGTCTTACACTGTCTTGTTTGTGCTGTCCAGCGTCTTGTTGCCTTTTATTGCATAGTTTGCCTTGTCGTGTGCTGCGTCCTGTATGGTTGTTATGCTCCGTCTTGCCGTTTCATCTCCTGTCTTACATTTTTCCTTCTTCTCTTCCTAACTTGTCTGTCCTCGTAATCACAGTAAATGTATAACTTTCTAACACAAAAAGACTAAAACAGTTCTTTTTTACTTTTAAAGTTTGAAAATATTAAGTTTTCAGCGTCGAGCACGTGCATCACTTTAACGTGGAGTGTTAGTTTAATGTGCCCCTTGTTTTCTTTTTTCTGCTTTTATGACAGAAATGTATCAATGATAATGATTGTGGTATTGGACGATGCTGCCTCAGGGACATGTGTAGCCCTAAACACGCCAAATACGACAACTGCTATCACTGGGTAAGTATAAAGTCGGCCAATTGTACCCAAAGATAAAAATCCTGCCATCCTTAGCGATCGCATGTATCTTGTAGTCAGAAAGAGCGATACGAGTCTTCAAGAGTTTCAATACAGAATTGTTATGTAGTGTCCCTTGTTCGCGCTGTATTTTCTCAAAAAGTTACGGAAACGTCTTTGCATGCTTGTTCTGAAAGTCTTGAAGCCTTTTCACGTAGAAATTGATTTGATTGGCGGGCACAACTTATCCCGGCAACATAGACGGTACAGGCGACACGGAAAGCATTATGGGATCTTTAGTCCTAATTGTACTTTTCGGGCGCTGATTGGAGTAAACTATATCCAATCACATGGAAGATGATTGAGCAAGACGTCATAGCTATCTGCATCGTTTAACTTTTAATATTCAGAAAAGGGTAGGCTGCCCTTGCGATGAAGGACTTGACTGTAAAGTTACCGTTCGTGTGAACGGCCCTCTGGATAACATATACCAGATCTACCAGTGTGTTGCTGAGGACGAAGTGCCAAACGTAAAGAACACTACACTGTCGGACTATCTCATGGACGAAACCAATACGGCTGTAAGTATAGTGTTAATACGGGATCGAGAGAGCAGCGGGATGGATAGAGCAAGGACGGACAGTGAAACAAAGACAGACAAAGGGACGGACAGTGAAACAGAAAGACAGACAAGGGGAAGGACCGGAGGTCAGACAGACAGAGACACGCCAGGAACACCCCCTAGAGCAGACAAAGAGATAAAACTAAAGACAAAGACCAAAAAATATAAAGCCAGAATGACAAGGGAAATATGTAGGGAGAAAGTTTGTTTGACGCATAGATAGACAGATTGTACGCTAAAAATTGTGGCTCACTTTTGACATTTGAAAGCAACCGCTGCTTCTTGGCTTATGAGAAAACAGGCACCGCATGAGTTAGGGGAGCCTTAGCAAAGCTTTGCAGTTGATGAGATATCGTTTTCCGCTGCTCGACGATCAAAAACGTGGATGATGATAGAGAAATATAAATGCACAGATAAGCGAGTGACGGACAGACTTCTCGACTCAACAAACTTCTCAGCGTAGCAAGGATGTGTTCACAGTAAATGAAAGCTGATATTTCTTTTATATTGATTTCTCTAACAGGACAACCTTGTACCTTCGATGGACGACCAATCATAAAGATAGCCTATCGTCACGTGATTATTTAAATTGGTTGAAATGGTGGGAAATGAAGGGCTCTATTTATTGCAATACATCGGGTTCAAAAGGGTTGTTTTGCATTTGTATGGGGGATGAAAACCAAATAAAATATTGAGATACTGAGCTTATTCTGACCAATTCCTCTCTGATGCTTTCCGATTAATCTCCGAGTGTTTTCCGGTTCTGTCCCGTCAGTTGGTCAACATGAGGTCCAGTATAAAACAGTTTTTATTCAAATGAACCCAAAAGTATGAAAAGTTAAAAGTACCAAAAGTTAAAAGAGTACCACACAAACGAAAAGCTCCCAATGAGTCACGGCTTCATTCTAATAGCAGTGTTCACTTCTAACTCCTGAACCACCTGTTAATTGAAGTTAAGTTGTGACCCGACTCAAATGAAAGCTCTCAATGAGTACATTCTAATATTAGTGCTCACGTGCTTGTTCAAAGAGTTATACGTTTGATTTTTTTAGTATCGTTACAATTTGAACTAAGAAACTCTGCGAAGTGAAAGAGGTATTATAAAAGGTTAACAAAAACTAAATACAACCGTTTCTTGAGCCGTACATTTTTCAATCATTCTTCTCACGGAGATTGGAAACTGTAGTATTTTCCATTATGAGACCTTTCTTCTGTTCGATAAAAACAGTTTTAAATTGATATGCCGTTGGGGCCAATTTCCTTTGCCCGCATCTATCGGTATCGTACCTCCATGATTTCCCGAGTTTCGATTCTGTAATCAATGGTCATGCGTTTCTTTTTGTCATGACTCTCTTGCAGGTACGCACTGATCTGTCTGTTGTCTCCTTGATGTGGTATTTTTAAATCTCGGTACATTTCCAGTCCCGTGTACACGTGCACCACATGACGTTCGTGTACCGAGCTCCAATGGATCCCTGGGTCCACCACGTGACCTCGTATTTCCATGACTTCGGCTTCTTCTTCATCATCTTCTTCTTCAATCTCCTTGTTCTCAGTCTTACTCATGTTTGTTATCTGCAACGTCGAATTGATCAAAACTCTTCACTAAAATGTTTGACGTAAGGCATACTATCTCGTGAATTGAACGCCGTTAATCGGTCCTGAAAGGAACTAAACTTTCAGACTTGAGGTGTGTTTCGTGCGGCACCGAGGAAATAAATTTCCATAGTTTTGTGCCATCACCACTGACTCAAAAATAAGGTGATCGCACGTTATGTACGAAGTTTTAAATTCTCCCATCTTGCCCTAAACAAATTGTATAAACAATGTTAGGAGAATTGATAGTCTGACCAGCAAGAGATAACGTCGCCTGGTCATATTGAACTGAGAATATTGCACTGTTTATTGAATGTCAGGACAAGGTTGCCTCTTGGTAACTGTAGTGCGTAACAACTTGTTACCATTGCATGAGAGTGGAAAGAAATACTAAAATATAAATAAACTCGGTGGAAAATTGTGGCCACTGACAAACGGCCGATGTCATTGATATCAGAATGCAATGAATTTAACGACAAACAAACGACAGCACTGAGATTAAGCTGATACTTCAAACAACAAAACATTCCAGCCATGTCACATTTATAGCATTTGTTTTGATGACAATACCAAGGGCCTTGTGTCTTTGCATTTCTGAGTGTATGAGCCCGAAAAAATGAACCCCGGCTAACTTTCCCGCTCTAGGCCGGGTTCTAGGCTATGGCTACGTTATTTATATAAGGTACCGCTTGTTTAGAAAATGAGACGACTCGGTCAGTTTGAAATTGGATTCTCCAATTATATTGAACAGGTCGTCCAACAACAAGATCAAAATCCCAGTCCTCATTGGAATTCAACAAAAATGTCGAGGTCAAGCAAAGGTCAAAGACATCTCGATGGGGCTCCAGCAAAATATGAGTACTTTTAACTGCAGTTTTCTACTGATTTCAAATCCGCATTTCTTTATGACTGAGTAATGGTGGATAATATCGCGAACTGCTGCTTTTGGGTTAGTAAGCAGTAAACGGGTGGATTGTTTCGTGTACTGGCGGTAACGCTAGAATCGTCCGGATTTACGCACAGATTTACGTATACCTTGCATTGTAAGAGCAAAGCGACAACTGACGGTTATATACTGAGAAACTGACGTTTAACCTGCTTGAAGCCAACCTCTCAGACTAGCAGAAATCGCAAACAAAGCACGTGTTAAGGGGAAAGACTTTGTTTTATAAGTAACGAAGAACAGAACTAGACGTGTGTGACAAGAACAAGCTCTTGATCTGTTCAAAAGTTATAGTACTCAAATATTTTCAATGATATCTGCTAACCAATCTATGTACTCACCTGAGTTTCACTTTGACAACTTTCTTGTTGTAAATTGACAAGTTGAATCCTGGGAGGACCACAATGTAACGCGTGTTGTTCAAAGCAGTGCAGATCGAACAGTCACGTGATATCGTTCCCAGATCTCAGACCGTTACATGCGTCGTATTCTATATGGGCATCGGTAAAAATAATTTGCAATTTACGAATGAAGCCAATATACTTTTATTAACTAGGTAGTAAATGGGCCTGCCATTTCAAATATTTGCAAAATTACAAAATTCTAGTAATTTCTCTGAGCTGAGATCATGCAATTTTCTGTGTTCAGATTCCCGTCCGGCTGGAGCTCTCGTTATCAAACGAGTGTGGTGCTTCCGTTGTTAATATTGGTAGAATAGAGGCGAGAGAAGTTCTTTAAAATCTGAAACGAAGAGAGAAGAAGTCAGAATATTTTTATCTTGGGTACTTTAGACTAAAAGCCAATGAGCGCCATTTTTTGTGACAAGCATCTCCTGACCCATCCCTAGTGCGTCTTGATCGATCAATAGTGGCCCTTGCTTGTAGTATGCCTGTTTTTGTCCGTATTTTTATTATATTATTATTTATTTTCTAACTTGTGTCTCTTTCTGTTTCTATGGCGTCTTCTTTGCTTACCTTTGTAGCGTATCAAACCGTCCCCATTAGCATCCGCGCTTTTGAGGATTTCCGTCACTTCGTTGGAAGGGACTTTCTGAAACTCCGGCATACTTTGGAATGCCTCTGCCAGCTCTTTGACACTAAAGTGTCCTTTGCCCTCGCGATCAAAAACCTCAAACGCCTCGTTGATATCTTCATTCATGTCAGTACGCGATGAAAATAAATAATTTATGATTTGAAGGAACTCCTTAAGACTGATCTTTGCGTCACCTTGAAGATAAACACGTGGTTTAATGTCCTTTTATGGCAGAGAAGAGTAGCGTGATGTCACAATAAAAAAACAAGAGGTCTGGGCGACGTCATGCGGAAGTGCACTGTAACTCGTGACGAAGATTTATGATGTAAAAATGGCAAAAGCTTTGTGGCGTAGCCAAAAGCTCCTACATAGCGACAGTGCGTGGAGACGTTTTATAACGAGGAAAAGGTGGAAAAACAAAAACAAGAAAACCCAACACACACACAAAAGACAAAGAAAGACGAAACAGCACAGCCAGAGAATATTAACTAACGTGTGTAATTGCAGCGGGGTGATGTCAAAGCTGAGTACGTTGAGTAGTTTAGACAATACAAGATGCAGGTTTTGGGGCAGCGTGTAAATACGTTATTGCCGCCATTACTATCTAACTTTTCCCTCGTATGCAAGACCCGTTGTTTGTGCACAACTTTCTGTGATTTTGTTAGAGAAAATGTATTGAACTAGCTTCAATTTGAGTAACAAATGAAAGTTGAGTTTCCTGGTTGAGACTTAAGTGCAAAAACTGCACTTGAATTTGTGCAATGACCGCTGACTCGAATATAAAGTGAAGTGCGCACCTTTCAAGTGGAACTCGGTTGTTATGAGATCCATGTCGTGTATTGTCAAATTCAGACCCAGAGAACGGCACAGGCAATTCAGATGCCGAAAGTATATTCGGCCCACTTCTTTTCTGTCGAACGTGGAGAATGCACCACACAATTCTGCAAGGAAAAGAGGACTGTTCTGCTCTGAACTTTGCTTGTCAACTGTTGATGTTTACAGAGCTTTCGCACAAATCCAGGGCATGTAATTAAATTTGCCAGCCATGTTTCCTTGTCCAAATTTAACGTACAAATGCAAAAGAAATTGGCTTCACTTAAAAACAACATTAACACTGGTGTTAGAATGTACTCATTAAGAGCTTTCATTTGAGTGGTCACACCTTTAGGTTTCATTTGACAGTTCAGGAGTTGGAAGTGAGCATTGCTATTAATTAAGAAGTACTCACTGAGAGCTTTCAGTAAGTGGTCGCATACATCATTATCATTTCATTTGACAGTTTAAGACTAGTTGGAAGTCGCTGCTAATCAAATGTATATACCTATTAAGAGCTTTCATTTGAGTGGCCACACCTTCAGGTGTCATTTGACAGCTTGAAAGTTGGACCTAAAAGTCTGCCTGGGGAGTTTCATGTGTCGGTCTGCGCGCTCACAACTGTGCGCGCAGACAAACGGTTTCATTGCACCTGTGCGTGTGTGTGCACTGTATCATAATACTCATGCATGGCGAGTTAACGTTATCGCATTAGGATCTAAAAGACAATAACACATCGCTTGGGCTGCCCCTGGTCAGTACCTTCAAGTTGCTCACTTGTAAAGTTTTGTATAACTTCAAAGCTGTTCCTCTTGGAAAAATTGCTCTGCAAT
This sequence comes from Plumapathes pennacea, assembly GCA_964036295.1. Lineage (NCBI taxonomy): Eukaryota > Metazoa > Cnidaria > Anthozoa > Antipatharia > Myriopathidae > Plumapathes > Plumapathes pennacea. The sequence continues at coordinate 5,863,404 of OZ038470.1, forward strand.
AAAAATCGAATAATTACATCTTGATTACCCTGTAGACTGAAAGTCAATTTAAACTTCAGCCGTTTACTTTTTCAACCTATGAAACTTCCATACCGACGCTGGGGAAATTTTTCGTACGTACCTCGTTTTGTTCGGCCCTTCTTATGTGCAGACGAACTCTTCGGTCAGCAGCTTTTATTTGGTCCAGTGCAAAGCGATAAGAAACATTCTTGACGCTAGAGCCGTCAATCTGTCAAGAAAGGCAACGAGAGAAAGAAAGACACTAGAGACGGAGACAGAAAAACAGTAAATGCTTCACTGTGTTTTATCGAATAAATACTAGTCGGCTATACAATATAAGATAGCAACAAGTCTGAAAAATGATGGGCAAATAACATCACAGTGCTCTCATAGTACAGTCGTCTTTCAGGGTCTGTGTAATAAATAACTATCATTGCAGACAATCATGATTCAACAAGTTTTTTTTTCTTTTTCTTTCTTTCTTCTTTTTTTTTTGGGGGGGGGGGGGGGGGCTACCTTGAGCACTTTGTCGCCAGGACGAATGATTTTCTCTACCAGGCTCCCCTGCTTGATTGCCTTCACAAAGATGCCCGGGTCGCCTGGGACACACGGCTGGTTACGCCCCCCTGTCAACTTGAATCCCAGCTGTCCAAGAACGCCTACGACGAGAATAGGAGCGAGAGTGGAAGGGTCAGTGAGATTGAATGTGGTAAATAGACATGCTGGTTTGCGTTTGTTATACTAAAATGTTTTGTTGTCAGAAATGTGTAGATTCAAACTGTCTAAAATGTTATGCTTGTTTGATTATGTTTTCGTTTCTCTGTCCAAATGAAGAAAAGACTACCTTCTATCACAATGTACTCATCAAAAGGTTTATGTGGGTGGTCACATATGCTGTTATGATAGATTTCGTTTGACAGTCCAGGAGTTGGAAGTGAACATTGCTGTTAGAATGCGTCCTCAATGCTGAGAGCATCAAGAGCTTTCATTTGAGTAGTCACTGGACCTTTAGGTTTCAAGTGACAGTCCATGACTTTAGTTGAATACTTCTGTTAGAATGGGCTCATACAGATCTTTAACTTGAGCGATTATACAAGATATTTCGGGAGTTGATATTCTTCAAGTTGAGTCCAAAGTCGCTCTGGCAGTGAAATATTACAAAATTAGAGATAGAAACCTTTAGTTATAGAGAGTAAACCATTCAACGTACAAACAATCCGAGATACACTAGTTTAGAAGTCGAAGTTCTATCACATTTACTTACCCCGCGGTCCAGTAGAAATTTCCACAATTGCTTCGTTCTTTGCTGTTGTCTCATCCTCGTACACTCTGATCGTTCTGTCCTCCTAATGTGACAACAAAACCAAAGAAAATGTCCATTATCTAGTACTTAAAATGGAAACCAAGTTTACATGGAAAACAAGAATTCGTATAATCTGCCACATACACAAATTTATCAGACTGACACACCTTGGATTTTCGGATCTGCACCTTCGCTCTTTTGTCTGCCTCTCGTAACAAGTTCATCACCACGTCAAGCGGAACATCAGTGACGTCAACACCTTCTACCTGAAGAAAACATAGAATCAAAAAATAAATCTCGTGCTGTATACTTAAGCAATATAACACGAGTTTCCATGTCTATGTACTCTTATATAAACACGCGGGATGTTGGGAGAACACGAGAAAAAGTTCAAAATCACGAGCCGCTTCGGCGAGTGATTTTGAACTTTTTCTCGTGTTCTCACAACATCCCAAGTGTTATATAAGAGTACATAGACATGGAAACGAGTGTCATATTGCTTTTATAAAATAACGAAACTTTTATTACTTGAAAGAACTTTATATTGAAAATGATCAAGTTCAAGATTCTCCCGAAAACCGTCAAAACGCACGCTCGTCCAATCGGAAAGTCTGTTTCACGGCACTTCGCTCAAGTCAGTCCATGAATGAAAACGGAACACCACTCCCGTTCACTTGAAAAACTTGACAGGCTGCTAAATGAAGATGAATTTCGCAAGAAATGTGTCGGATATTAGTACCACTGTTTGTCAAGAATTCAAAAGAACCGGCGAGAATGTTTTGAGCCGTCAGATTTCAACTTTCAGGACAACGGTGTCACTCGACGTAAACATGTCTGCACAACAACACTATTCTGCTGAAGAAGGTAGTTTGTACATTTGTTTGCTTTACTTGAGCATTACTTGAACTCTGCCGGACGACAGTCAACTCCATTGAATTGACTCAACAGCTTTTGTGCCACCGAGCCGACAGCCGAAACAGACTCGTGCATTAGCGAAGACTGTTTGTGCCTTCATCACCATAAACCTACAATTATTCGTGTGAAACTCCGGTGATCTAAGCCATCTAGTTACTAGCTACGAGCCACAGGAGACGAAGGTATAAAGGTTAGAAACTTTAGAGAATGTTCTTTGACTGTGTAATTGTTGGCTTTCTGTCTCACGGTTTCCGAATTAAATTTCATGCAATATTCGGACAACTTTTCTTCACGCTGCTTCACTAATTGCACATGATTTGCACACGGCTTCACTATTTGCTCTAATAGTCCACTGCAGTTTCTGTAACACATGAATCTTTGAAGTAGGGGACGACACGCAATCTTTTTATTTCAGGATTCGTCATATCCATGTCTTTGTACTTATTTATAAAATGGCTTTTTAACCAACCAGAGCGCGCGTAGTATCATAGTTATTTTATAAATTGAATTATAAAATAACTATGATACTACGCGCGCTCTGATTGGTTAAAAAACCATTTTATAAATAAGTACAAAGACATGGAAATGACGAATCCTGAAATAAAAAGACTGCGTGTCGTCCCCTACTTCAAAGACTCGTGTGTTACAGAAACTGCAGTGGGCTATTAGAGCAAATAGTGAAGCCGTGTGCAAATCATGTGCAATTAGTGAAGCAGCGTGAAGAAAAGTTGTCTGAATATTGCATGAAATTTAATTCGGAAACCGTGAGACAGAAAGCCAACAATTACACAGTCAAAGAACATTCTCTAAAGTTTCTAACCTTTATACCTTCGTCTCCTGTGGCTCGTAGCTAGTAACAGATGGCTTAGATCACCGGAGTTTCACACGAATAATATTGTGGGTTTATGGTGATGAAGACACAAACAGTCTTCGCTAATGAGTCTGTCTCGGCTGTCGGCTCGGTGGCACAAAAGCTGTTGAGTCAATTCAATGGAGTTGACTGTCGTCCGGCAGAGTTCAAGTAATGCTCAAGTAAAGCAAACAAATGTACAAACTACCTTCTTCAGCAGAATAGTGTTGTTGTGCAGACATGTTTACGTCGAGTGACACCGTTGTCCTGAAAGTTGAAACCTGACGGCTCAAAACATTCTCGCCGGTTCTTCTGAATTCTTGACAAACAGTGGTACTAATATCCGACACATTTCTTGCGAAATTCATCTTCATTTAGCAGCCTGTCAAGTTTTTAAAGTGAACGGGAGTGGTGTTCCGTTTTCATTCATGGACTGACTTGAGCGAAGTGCCGTGAAACAGACTTTCCGATTGGACGAGCGTGCGTTTTGACGGTTTTCGGGAGAATCTTGAACTTGATCATTTTCAATATAAAGTTCTTTCAGGTAATAAAAACTTCGTTATTTTATAAAAGCAATATAACACTCGTTTCCATGTCTATGTACTCTTATATAAACACTTGGGATGTTGTGAGAACACTCGAAAAAGTTCAAAATCACTCGCCGAAGCGGCTCGTGATTTTGAACTTTTTCTCGTGTTCTCCCAACATCCCGCGTGTTTATATAAGAGTACATAGACATGGAAACTCGTGTTATATTGCTTAAATAAAGTATACCCTGAGATGATAGTGATGATGATGACGACAACAACTGGATGTATTATTATGGTGATGGTGCTTTTGAGAATTATGATGATGACAATACTGTTATAATGGCATGATTATTGTAATTATGATAGTGATATTAATGATGCTAATGCTGATTATGATGTTGATGACATGCGGTGATGGTGATAATGATGGTGACGATGATGATGATAATGGTTATGATGATGATGATGATGATGATGATGATGATGGTGATGGTGATGGTGATGGCGATGGCGATGGCGATGGCGATGGCGATGGCGATGGCGATGGCGATGGCGATGGCGATGGCGATGGCGATGGTAATGATTGCAAAGTTTGCTACCTTGATTATTTGGTTGCCTGGATTCACAGTCTTTTCTAACGACGTCCCAGGTCTTATTTTCTGTATAAAAACTCCTGGGTTGCCAGAGATCCATGGCTTCTCTCTGCCTCCAACAATCTCAAAGGGAAGCTCCTCAAGCTGACCTGACAAAACACAAACAAACCCACATGAAATTATCTACAAAGCGTGATACGAGAATGACAAACATTCACAATGACAATAACGATATTAGTCTATACCGCTGAATTAATGGCGATTATGATAACTACAGTATTAGTTCCCAGTACTTAATGACCAGTTCCCCTGGCTTGCTAGCTGTGTTAAATAAACATTATCATTGTAATTATAGTGGAGGTCTCGTTAACTGACACCGTGTTCATAGTATGTCACCAAGTCCGGCTGCAACCTCGTTGCTAACATTGATCGAGGGTGTTTGTGCCCTCAATGGTTTTAATATTACAAACTGGGTGTTATTATGACGGTTCTATCTATAATAACTTCCACTTAGGGAGTCGAAACGTCAGTCATCAACAACAGTCTTCCTGGAGACTACTCTAACTCGGCCGATCACAACCAACCTACTCAGTGTTCACACTCCTGGGTCCAAACCATTTGCCATATATCTATATAATGTTGGCAATGGCGCCATCACCATCAGATAGTAAGTTTTCTTTCATCATCAAAGTCAGTTATTCACCTTTGGGTCCGACTGAAATCTTCACTGAAATCTTGCTCACTTTTCCAAGCACACCATTCTCCTTTTGTTCGGTGTCAGCTTCCTTGAGTATCACACCAGCAACCTCCTGAAGAGGAAACAGGTCAAATGGCTCATTGAAACTGTAATAATCATCACTATCACGCACGGACTCCTACATGCAAGTACTGCATTAACAACTGAATACTATCAGACACATAGTTACACCGCAACGCGGCAGATTCTCCCAACCTTTTAAAAGGAAATTGTATGAGTGATGTAGTAAGAATTGATACTTTAATCAGCTTTCATCTAAACAAGGTATCAAAAGCCAAGTTCTTCTTACTGTATAATATATTTGTGCCGCCGAAACTAAAGGAGAAAATTGAACTTGATCACTCTTGGGAGTGAAAGGGTTAACAGTAATAGTTTACGTTGGATTTGAATTCTATATTTTTTATTCGTTGCATTTTAAAATTCAATTTGGAAAGGAATATTAAAAGTTCCCACACCTCAACCAAGTCGTCTTCAACAGTGATGTTCTCGGCTGCTTTGCCACTTTGCTTTACATTGGTAACAAAAATGTCCGGTTCACCGTCAGAACGAGGTTGATCTTTCCCGACTATAAACTGAACTTCCGGCTGCTCGACCTGGCCTGGACGGGAGCAAATCATCAGATACCTCATTATTGATTTTTCTTTCTGTAGCAAGCTTTTAAGTGCCATGGTAAGCAATCTGATTTTAGATTTGTGTGATCCCTCGTAAAAATATTTTGAGTGAAATAAAAGTGAGAATTGGTTCCATAGTCAGCTTTTATCTGAGCATACTTACAGAAATGCAAAGTTCTCCACACAACACGTGGCGAGGTAATACTACAATCAAAGTGATCGACTCATTTCAACATCTAACTAACTGTTCGAGTACAAACTCTCGATGAGTACCGGTTAATTAATAGGTTTACCTCCAACTCCTGAACTGTCAAATATAATCTAAAGGCGTGACCACTCAAATGAAAGTTCTCAATGAGTACATTCTAATGATGAGCTATGCTCACTGGTTGTTGTTGAGTAACAATATATTTACACTCATTACCTTCATTTCGAAGGGAGTGTGGCCTACTGAAGTCAATATTTTGTACCAACTGTCTAGAATATTTTACAACTGAAGGCAGGTTGCAATTTACACACCTTTCTGCCCTGTGAAGATGTCTACGGACACGACATAACCTTCCTCCTGTTCTGTTGATTCTTCTTCAAATCCCTCGTTGATTCTTGAACCTGTCGGCTGGCACGTGTGCAAAAAAAGAAGAAAAAGAAGTTAATTGTAATGTATCTAGTTAATAGATGATTATCTTAATAATCATCATTTACCAGAGGAGAGGCTTGGAGGACAAAGCAGACTGAGCAAGCGTAGGACAAATGATGTCCTGGAACTTGTCGATTAGTTATGCAACTTTCTCCTCAGCGTCACAACCTACTAAAACTTTGTGACCAAATCAAATATAACTCTCCAATGACGGAGGATTTCTAAGGCTGAGCAGTGCTGACGTTGTTGTTTAGCGTAGTTTGTTTGTTTGTTTTGGTGTTGTTGGTTTTCATTAAATTTTCGACCATGTTCATTGCGCATGCCAAAGATGAATTTATCTCAAACCAAAACTCTCGATTAACTCATAGTTTCAATAACAGTGCTTTCATTAAATCTGGTCAAGGAAACGTGCATGGCAGTGAGAGAGAGAGTAAGCCTAACAAAAGAAAAGTTTTTAGTGATAAAAAGATTAAGCAATTACAGCAAAACCTTTTTTTTTTCAACAGTTCTCACTCTCAGTCCCCGCGCGCTGAATCGCTGATTAGCATGAACTTCCGGCGACAGGTGAAGTGTTTAAAGCCGATCAATGTGACCACTCACACGAACGTACATTCATACAGTAGTGTTCATGATGGCGGCAGAAGTCAAGAAAGGCGAGCGAATAAATAAAAAGAGTAAATCATAAGCGCCCAACAGAGTGGAGTCCGGCCCATTCATTCAAATTGCAGCAATTATCCCGGGACATTACCTTCGTGACTTTAATAAAAGCGCTTATGTTTTTGCAGCTGTCTCGATGTTTTTTTTCACTCATTTTTTTTCAAGCGTCACCTTCTAATTTTTGCTACAATCTGACAGAAAAATCACACCAAAAACATTGCTACAAGCTGGAGTCTAGTGCGACTACGACACTGTCAGTTGTCCGTCTAGTTGTCGAAGCTTCATATTGACAACGGTCAGTTATTTTTCTGCTTCTTATATTGTTCGGCATTCAGTGAAAAAAAAAAAAAAACTTTCGCTGATTTTAGGTTTCTGTTATGTAGCCTGTCCTGTGCTCTACTTACTAACCATACTTATGTACAAGTAGCGCAAGTCAAGCATCCTACAGTTATACTGCTGCCCATGGTTCGCACACAATATATAGACATAAACAGCGCACAATTTTTAGCTGGGAAATCTGGACTAATATGACGGGACTAATATTAACAAGAGAGCCTTACCATTCTAGAGAGTCGATCTAACTTTCCATAGCTTGGTACCGACTGCTGACACTAATTTTACAGTACAGCTTCCGCCATGTTTGGTGAAAAATGAAACAACATTGATTATAATTTTCTCCATCGCCATTGTATCATGAAACAAGGGACGACGAAAGGCTTTGTTTGAAAACTTCCTTGGGGGTTTTTAATACTTATTAAAACTAAAATATGTTATCACAAGTTGCCGAGAAATTTGCATGTATTAAAAGCAGGTCATTTCTCAGGCAAGCGTGAACGTCAGAACTCAAGGGCAAAGAAATTTTCAATATTTCTATCGAAGGTGTTGTCTTGATCGGAAACGCATTTAAAGTTCTTAACCCTCGCTATCGTTCTAGCCCTCTACACGAAACCGTTAAAACAAACCTTCCATTTTTAATTCGTGTTCGCACAATGATCAACACTGATCACTTATAGTCATAAACTTTAGAGTCTGGTTTTTCTATTTTCCTTATTGTAGTGGGTTTGCGTGGATGCCTTGATAAATGCAGGGATATTTTTAAAGTAGTATTTAACTGTCCTCTAAGTGCGCAGAGGACGATGGGAAGACATAAAAAGCTGTTCTCTTCTATTTGTCCCGAGTGAGCCAAAAGGGTCTCGCCTCTCCAGAAAAAAAGTTAGAACTGAAAGCTAGGGGAGGGAGCACGGTGCTAGTGCACCACTCGTCTTTCCGAGGTTCTCTGTTACTGCGAGTCCTGACAACGCTCAAAGCATATTATAGCCTGCGAAAACAGACGGAGTTTCCGCCTGTTGCTTTGCAAGGCCAAAAAATACGAGTCATTCCATGACGTCATAGGCTGTCTCAAGAGTGACCAATCAGAAATCACGAAAGAATGGTCTGTCCTTTGTCTTACTTCTTGATTTCTGAAAGCTAAATTTCGATTAGACAAAGTCTATGACGTCATGGAAGTCGTTTGTCGACCTCGCAAAGAAACAGGGGAAAATCCGTCTGTTTTCGCACTTTAAACATATTTTAAAATTATATTGTACACTCGAAATCACATACAAGCAACTACTGTATTACTTCTTAATTTTTCAACCTGTCCAATTACGGATTAATTGGACAGTTTGAAAAATACAATGTCTATATAAACAAGCGCAATTATTTAGTTCCTCGTGTTCAACCCACATAACAGGACTACTGTACATGCTGTCCAATTTGGAAGTAATTGAACTCGAAAAATTCCTGACTGCCAAATTTTGGCAGTCCTCGGTATTTATCTCATCCAATTATTTTTAAATTATTTCCAAATTAGACAGCATGTATATACTGTAACTCCTCACTACTACCTCCAAGCAGGAGGGGGGTAGGGAGTACTTAGCATCTGATCATTTGCACAGCAGGCAGCTGATCAAAGTATAAACTCTCTTTATTACACAACTTCACATTTTCGAATGAAAATATAGGGTTCAAAGTGTTTACATGGCGAAAAGTTGTCCCGCCACCCTCTTCCGTCAACCAAGTGTCCATGCCTCCAGGGTCACCCTGTCCCCCAAAGCAAGTTGAAAGTCCTTGCATTCTGGCCATCACAGTGCAATCTGATTGTTGTGCACGTTGTCTGAACTAGACCAGACTGCCATGCGACAGATTTTTTTGGTTTGTAAAAATGATTTTAAAATAATCTCCAAGCGGAAAATAAACAAGCAACCCGCTTTCCAAAAACCCACTACAGAGCGAGGAGATATCTGCGATTATCGTATTTCTAGTAGAGGATAGAGGTCTGTGCACAGACTGGGCAATGTTGAGATAAAAATTGTATACAAAAAAGGTTTAAAAATCCTGTAATAGGGAAATACCCCCTTTTCCTGTTATTGAATAAGTTTCCCCTAAGCCACTAGATCTCAGTTGTTAATACACTTTAGGCTGTGCTGTCAGAAAAATAAACCAGTACTCTCGGTTGCACATAACTTGATCGAACGTTATTTTTTTGTACAGAAAATTATATAACAAATTCAGCGCACTTTGTGCCAATAAGATTTTCTAAAATTCAACGTCTGACTTCGTGTGGCCCTGAGCCAACATTACTGCATCCAATAATTATATTTATACATGCCTTTAAGTTCTAAAATTGATGTTTGACATCATAAAAGTTAAAACGCCGCATAAAGGAACGGAAAAAGAATACGTAAAATTTGGAATGAGTTCCTTGTTGGGCTATTACAGATATTTGTATACTGTATATAATTACAGCTTCTTATCCAACCCGCCAGACTAAGTCACCTTTGTCTCAGTCGAACGAAGACTTTAAGTTGCTCTTAAATGTGGTTACTGCTTGGATAAGTCTTTGCTTGGTTTCCGGTGGAACGTCGCTCAACACTTCGCCTTCCACAAGCATCTCTTTAATACCGTCTTTGAAGGTGCCCAGCTCACCCTTGATATTGTGCTGTGAAAAGGTGAAAGGTATAAGTAGAGGTATCGAATAAGAGAAAAAAAGCTCGTACTCGAGGTAGCCAAGTACAAAGTAATACACGCGATCTGACTGGTAACGCCGCGTGCATTATAACTCAACATTGCACGCGCACACAACCTGTCTCAGTCTGGCATCAAACTTAATTTTTAATTTTGCAAAGCAATCCTCCTCTCCCCCTCCTCTCCCCAATGTGCAGAAGCAGGATAATATGTGAAGAGCATGGAGTTATACCTGAACAGAGCGAAGAGATCCCTGCAGTTTAGCGTCAACGCCCTTGATAACTTCTTTGCAAATGTCGCCGGTCAGCTTCTCCTCAACAAAGGCGATCATGTCCTCTTTCTTCCTGTAGTGGGTACCGCCTTTTTCGTGCCACTCATCATACAGTGGCGTTAGTGCTTTTTGACACTGCTCACTGATGTTGGCAATGGCTGACTTGGCGGTGTCACTGAAGAAATCAGCCAGCGTACTGACCACAAAAAGCATCTGTTTAAAATACAAACCGGCGTCATTAAGCCCAGTCACCACACCCTCTAAACTCCTATCCCATGGACTTTGACGTTATGACTATTGTTGAAATCGAACCTCAAAACACAAGAAGATTCATTAAGTTTCCAACTTTTTGTTTAATATTCAGCAGTGGTTCTAAACTGACGCAAACAGCACAGAATAAGAAACGTTAGTGTTGAAACACTTAAACACCCAAGGTGTATCGAACATGTCTCAGCTACAGAATACAACAAATACATGATTTTGGGCTACCGTAAAACTTCATATCAGTTTATTTTTCTAATAGCACTGCCTATAAAGGAATGTGGACACTTCGTAAAGCGTAAACCATTGCATTTATTATTAGTCTAAAGTGAACCGTGACGATGAGGTATGCAAGACTCTTACAAAATTGGACACTTTTCGGAAACCCTCGACTTTAATACACTTTCCCGTTCACAAGATAAACTAACCTTTCCCCTGATAAGGGCAACACAAGGCCAGACCACGCCAGGTTTTATCTTGTGAAGCGTTTCAAATCCCTTGTAGACCACACTGTCCTCTGCAATCCAATCTGTTTCAAACTTCTTGAGCTTTTCCAAAATTGTACTAAATACGTTGTGCCAGTCTAGCGCGACGTATTCCACCATGTCTTTCGCAAGATCATCACTGATGACGATCTTTTTAGTTTTCTTGCTCACAAAGGATCCATTGTTTTCTAGTGTTGCTCTTAGTGTATTCCAGGGCATCTAAATACAACAACCAAGTTTAGAATATGTCGAATCTCTTACTACTGTGCATTTATCCATTGAACAGCAGTCTTCGTTTCATACGCGTATAAAAACTAAACTAAAGACAGTGTTGGGCCAAGGTTTCAACTTACTTCTGTTACCGAACGAGAAGGACGGTAACACCGTAGTCGACAACCCATCGATTTCGTAATTTTTTTTCGCCTCGTCCCCCATGCTTCACGTTTGACATCTATTTGTGCACAATGACTGCCAGCTTAGTGTCTCCATCAATTTATTGTTAGTTGCATTATGGTTTTTAAGTGAGAAGGAGCTAAGATGGATCTATAACCGGAAGGGGTCCATAGGCGTGTTACAAGTGACATTTTTATATAGCAGCTTTTCCCAACAATTTCAAACATAAATAAATAACCAACAAATAAACAAATAAATAAATAAACAAATAAAGGATACAGTGACTCACTTTTCTACACTTTCCCAAAACCTTGTTGATTCTTTCCGGAAACGTTTTGATTTTCTCCTTTGTGGCTTTCTCGATCGCTTTTAGATCGCCACTGATTAGCCCATCTTGGAACTGGTCAATGATTTTCTCGACAGAGTCCAGCAATATCTCAACATTCTTTTCCCACTGCTGCTCTTTCTGAAAATCATACAATAGGTAGACAACATTAACCACTAATCCTATTATATAGAATAAAGGTCTTCATCTAGAGTATTCATTTAAAATGCAAATATTTATCAGATATGTCCCACAAAGTATAATAGTTTGTAAAAAGAACTGTAAGTACAAGTGAAATTGTATAAAAATATTATACACCAGTATGTCACATGAGGTGAACTTGTTGCCAAGACAAGTCATCTTGTACAACAGGACATATTAACAATTTAACCACTACAACGGCAAAATAGGGATGAATCAAGCCACCCTTTTAATAATATGATTATCAACAATAATTGAAAACATAGATAAATAATATTGTTTTTTTTGCTGCACACAAACAGGTAGTTAGACTTTCAGTCTACTCAAAACCAATACCACGCTGGTACATGTCATTAGGGAAATATCATTCACTGTAATGTACTGTACACCTCTTCTTACTTTGCCTCTAAGCAGCACTTTAAGCAAGACAGAATTGAACGAACCTGGTCCTTTTTTGTAAGGCCAACCTCACATTCCAGTTTCTTGCACAAACGTGCATTTTCGTGGCAAAATCTGGCAATGAAATAATATGTACCAATGTCAAACTTTGCAATCAAAGTGTCCAATATTTCAATCCACCATCAAGTCAAGAACGTGTCCCCAACTTTGAAAGTCACATGCTCTATCTGTTGCATGTTTATTTTAATTGTTAGTTTAGGTTTGGTACTATAGCCAAAAAAAAGAAACCATTCAACATGTAAGAACCAATCAAGGTGCAAAAACTTCCGTTGTCTAAAAAGCTCAACAATAAAGTAATGTGTAGCTGTCATGCTTCTCAGCAAAGTGAACATACTCTTCCACTTTGAAGTGATGATGTTTATCAACTACTTCATGGAGGACTCTCTGCAGTTTAGGAATGCCTGTATCCTCCGACTTGGTAAATACAGCTGGAATTTTACCCCCTAACAAGCGCAAATGATCCTTTGCAGATACGGCGAACACCGAAGCTTTCCAATTGCCACGGTTTATCTGTTGGAGGTATGGATAAAATAAAAGGTGAGAAGGAGGGAAGAGAGAAATACTGAAAACTATCTCAATATAAAACCAGTGTTTGACATTAAAGAGACCCTCTCACCATAGAAGCTTTGTGTACCAATGTATATATTTTTACATCTGAAGCTCAACTTTCCTGAGGTGCCCACATTATGACTGACCAATCTGAGTCTCGCTGCTTGTCGTATTCAGTACACTTTCTGAGTTTGTGCTAATTTATTTCACGATAAAATGTAGAAAAATGTGAGAATCTTCCATTTTCATGATACGAAAATGGCCCCTGTCAGTCACTGGGCACGCAAAGCATCTACGGTGAGAGGGTCTCTTTAAGATTTTAGGTTGGTTGCCCTTCTAACTGTACATTGATTTCAAGCAATTATTGAATGTTTTATAATTATTTCTGGTTGCCTGGCCCTAAATTTACCTGCCAGACCAAATTTTTTGGGCATAGTGGCCACCTTTTATGTTGAGCACTGAAAACCATTTGGTTTCTGAGCTTCTTTTGACAGCAATTTTCCAATGGACAACCACAAGGCATGTTTTGGTTGCCCCCACAATGTGCAACTGTGTTGTAAAGCAGCAGCGTTATGCAGCAGCCATATATTGCCTTTTTTTCTCTAAAGCCACTGGTTGAATAAGGGACCACAACCATTGTGCACTATTTGGTTGCCCAAGCATGGTCCCAAACAACTAAGCAGTTTTGAATCCTAATATCAACAGCTTTAGTAAAGTGACAAGTTATCATAACCCAAATTATATGTACAACTATAGTTCTGGAGAGAATGAAAAGAGAAAATGCTGAAATACAGGGTTTTGACAGGAGTGCAAAGTATATGAAAAACAGATCCACTAACTGTGCTGTTACTAATGTTCGTAGATATACAAAATCAACAAACACGGGCAACAATCATTATTCAAACCGTCTGAAATTGCTGGTGAAGGTCCTGCTCAACTTTCAGCCCTCTCCACCTTGCATACAACACCTTCCACTGCGTTTTGAGTAGTTGACACTAAGATAAAGAAGACAATAACTTTTTTACTATTACAATTTACCGGTCCATATAATTCTTACACAGATCAACACCTTTATTTTTCAGCAGAATGCCACAAAATGAATATCTTATTAACCATGTTTGTACATTTACTTACAGTATGGGCAACACTTTTGGTTGATAAAATATACTGTACATTTGTATAGTAAAGACCAATGCTGGATCAAAACAATACCATATAGCTACAAAATGACAATGTTGATTTTTACATTTTACTCCTCAGCTGCCTTGTAAAAAAACCTTCTCCTGTAACTGAAATCAAATTGCACTAAAGTGTTACCACTATCTGAAACTTGGTTGTATGGAGCAGAATCTATTTCCCCTTGGAAATGAATTTGGTAGAAATTTGCCTTGGTAGAACCTGGCTATCTTGATCCCAAGCTATCTCAAACTATTCCTTTCTTCCCTTAGGAGTTCTAGATAGCAAGGTTCTACTGTAATGTGTATTAAATAAGTATGTAGGTACCTATATACATGCACCTGTAAAATCTGGTATTTATTAACTCAAGGCTGAACTGTATACACTCGATGACCACAACAACTTGGAACACAACCAACTTTCAACTCAACTCACAACAGTGATGCCAAAACTAACTAGCTATACCTTCGTCAGCACTACACTAGCACTCAGCTCTTCTAAAGTACACATATTCTTTACCCGTTTTTTGTCCTTTTCATCTTTACACTGTTGAGCCAAATCTTGCATGTTCTCCTGGATCTCCTTCATCTGAGGATCATTATATTTCCGAAAGATGCTGCAGAGAAAAAAATCTGATGCAATAGCTTGCGTTTTTAATGAGTGAAATTACTCTAGCTTAGCATGGACATTCTGGATGTTCCAGTGACAAGACCAAAGATCATATTCACATAAGAATGTTACACTCAAGTGTAAGTGTTTCTTTCTGGTATTTCGGTGGTTAATGCCTGAAATTGTGGCAAAACTGAACTACTGATTGATTGATGAAAAACTGATTGATGAAAAAAAAAATGCCTTTGTCATCTTCTGGCATTAAAACAGCAGAGTTCATGACCATTCTCATTTTAACAGTGAAAACAGCAGAACAAAGCAGTTTCCTATGAAAACACAGCCATTACACTCATCCACAACATTATTTGATTGGTAAATCCTTTTCAATGTCAATACTGTAGTACATACCTCAATCTGAAAATAAATTAAAGTTAAAGGAATAAATTTATTAGCAAATTTGCATTTTATTGAGACCCACTTCTTTCAAACACAGCCTTACAAAATGAAATTAAATATACGCATATGCAAGTACATGTATTTCAAAAATAATGCCTGGGAACACAGTTGCTATCCTATCCTATTGATCTGAATGAGGCACTGGCACATACCTCTTCATGTTTTTGGGAAGGTCTTCACATTTGTCATCATTTTGCGTGCATATGAACGCCAGAGTACTTTTTCGTGCTATGTTTCCCTCCATAACTTTGGACACAAGGAACTAGATGAAACAAAGCTGTCAGGACATGTACTACAACTGTGCATAACATATCAATAATATTATTTGTTACAACATAAATTATCATTAAAATTAAGCTTGGAATTGATCGACATATTTAACCACTCTAAGTAATTTGTACTGGTTGTGTCAAGTTTAACTCCATGCGATGTTGCACAACAGGCACATCTGGCAAGTGTCAGTGTACACTGCCACTCCCTACATAAAGTCAGATGAATTGTCTCATTAAATCTCTTCTTGTTCCGGTTCACACCTGCATTGTTAGTCTGTTGAGTCAGCTTAGCTATAGTTGGGCTTTTGGGCTCAGCCAGGCATGAGGGGCCTGGCCTTAAACGTTACTATTAAACTTTCACAATAATAGGAGATTTGTAGTAAATGAAAGAGAATTGAATAGTAAAGAAAACAAGCCCTTTGAAGCAGGCTGGTCACATGACCAAAATGCACCAGTCCCATGACTGAAACTTCATCACCTTAAGCTTTTTGGGTGACAGAAATGGCCTGTGGTGAAAGAGTTAAATAGTACTTATGCAATAAGATATCTTATTTTAATCCCCAAGCAAAGTGAGGGAAATAATCACGCTAATGCAGTAGTATTGCCTTATTCGGAGACTCCAAGCAGGTTGCCATCTCGAAATTTAATGTTCACTGCTGGTGCATTTTGACATGAAGAAACCGCTGAAACTGGCCACGGACGCTTCCTCATATGGAGTGGGGGCAGTCATTTCCCATTTAATGGAGGATGGTCAAGAAAGACCCATTGCTTTTGCTTCCAGAACACTGACAGCTAGTGAGAGGAACTACTCCCAACTAGAAAAGGAAGCACTGGGAATTATCTTCGGAGTGAAGAAGTTCCACCAGTACCTTTATGGTCATAAATTCACACTGGAAGTGGACCACCAGCCTCTAACAACGATTTTGGGTCCCAAGAATGCGGTACCAACATTGGCAGCTGCACGGCTACAAAGATGGGCGCTTATATTAGCAGCATACCAATATGACATTGTATACAGGAAGTCAGCGGACCATGCTAATGCGGATGCGATATCCAGGCTACCCCAGACCATAGAGCCTGGGAAACCTCAAGTAGCAGAGGAAGCAGAGATTTTCTATTTCACATATTTGGATGAACTACCCATCACTGCGTCAAAGATATGTGAAGCTACCAAGAAATTGTTTCGGATAATGGGCCTCAATTTGCAAGTCAAGAATTTGCTCAGTTTGCATACTTGAATGGTATCAAACATACCTTGGTGCCCCCATATCATCCTGCCACGAATGGCGCGGATGAGAGATCTGTACAGATCGCCAAAGATGCACTGATCAAGCAATGAATGGATGACTGAATACGTACATACGTACAAGAATGTGTTGAGTTTGTTCGAGCAAACTCTTAATAATTGTAACTCATTATCAACGAAGAACACCAAAGTAACCTTTCGTTCAAGGGCTTCAGCATACACAATAATTATACTTCAAGTCTTGTGGTAAGTTATCCAGGCAAATTTAAACTGAGGAATGTAAACAACTAAACAGTGCTCGACATTAAGGTTTTAGGTTGGTTGCCCTTCAGACTGTAGATTGACTTCAAGCAATAAAAAGTTTCGTCATTTCTGGTTGCCCAGCCCTGAATTTACCTGCCCGACCTAAAGTTTTGGTTGCCCCGGGCAAGCGGGCAAGCGGGCAACTGTTAATGTCGAGCACTGCTAAATCACGCGCATCCACTGCACAATGAGTGTCGATAGAAATGAACGCCGGAATCCTGTGTATGGTCAACCGACTGAAACATTGATACAAAATGATAACTGCACGATCGATATAAAGTCCATACCGTTACGCAGTATGAAATGTTGTTTTCACACAGAGTTTATCAGGAAAACCGGGTGATGCTTGAAACACTCGAGGTATCGGCCAAGAGCAAGTATAAACCTTTGGAGTGTCCTCCGCATTCATACTTACACCAAAAGCTGTCATTCAAAGGCCGTAAAATTCCGTGCTTTAAAGTTAATCTATCTCTTGAAATGTATTTCATCGTGCCCAAACTTGGAATAAATTTCCTAATTTGGAAGTCTATTGTTGACACAGCATGATGGACTGACTGACTGACGGTGTCATGCTGACTGACTGACTGACACCGACCTTAAAAAAGATTTTAAAATAATCTCCAAACGGAAAATAAACAAGAACCCCACTTTCTGAAAACCCACTACAGAGCGAGGGGATATCTGCGATTATCGTATTTCTAGTAGATTATCGTAGTTAGGTAAGTATAATCCTTCAAGTACAACTATTATGGTTTCTGTTATATAGCTTCTCCTCAACTCCCTACACAACCAGTACCATTTACAAAGTATTTAATACTAATGACAATCAAGTATACATGTACAATAACATGCTTTTGCCTTACTTACCTTGGGAGTGTCAATTGATGCCGCTCGACCAATGGTGGCAACAACCCATATAATGTCTGCATCTTTAATTTGCTAAATAATATTATATATTATAATAAAATAATGACACATAGTACATGACATTCTACTAAAGCTGTAGATACAATAATAATTTTTAAACTATGCAGTGGATATGACACAAGTTTGTACAAATACATCGATTAGGATGGTGTCTTTATAAAGGGACAGTGAATTCATGTACTAATTCTCTTCTCTAGAGGAGTTCAATAAAAAGCTAAGTCTTACTAACAATATTCTAAGAAGTAGTGTAAGGAGAATATTGACAGTTGAAGCAGCTTAAACAAAAACAAAAGATCACTAGCTGCCATGTTATCCACAGATTACTGATAACTGGACAGCTCAACACTGCAACAGATGCAGTCGCAAATGCAGTGCGAAAATAGCACTTTTTCTGACTAAAACTTCTCTGGCAGTCGCAAAACCGCTACAATACCTTACTCAAACATCATCTCTGTATAAACTGTATAAACCTACATACACTACTAACTATATTTGCACCATTAATATTGAGACTCAACTACCCTACCTTATCAGCAATTCGCACACGCACAAGATTACTGTCATGGTGGCCAGGGATGTCAACCAAGATTATGTCCTTTGGCACTTTTGTAGTTGGGACATAAAATTTAATCTTCTTCACAATAGGATACAAGCATGAAACACAATCCTCCACCTCAGATTGTATGTCCTCTGGATTCTGTGAAAGAAATGCATTAATTTTAAGTTAAGTCAATCTTTCCCATTTTTGTCCTAAAACAGCACTGTTAAAAAGACCCTCTCACCATAGGTGCTTTGTGCACCCATGTTTATGAAGGCCCGAGTGCAATATAGGCGTTGCTGCCACCGCCGTGCATCTTACAGTCACCCTGGCCGTTCCATTGTCTTCACTTCGTTTTACGACAGCGGCTCAGACGTGTACTCTCTGCTTCAGTCAGTCAGCCTCGTATTCTTTTCATAAACGTAAATTTTACATCCAGAGCTCGACTTTCCTGAGGCATCCTTGTTATGACTGACTGATCTGACTGTCACTGCTTGCCACATTCAATAACTTTACTTTATAAGTCTGTGCTGACTTATTTCGCGAAAAACATGAGAATCTGCCATTATTGTATAATATTAAAATGGCCGCTATCAGTCACTGAGCACACAAAGCATCTACAGTGAGAGGGTTCTCTTTTAAGTTAATCTTGTTAAGTGACATGTAAATACTTAAGACTTTACATAGTTAGACTAACTTCAAAGTATCCCAACTCACTGTCATTTCCATATTAATCATTTTTGTAAGATGTTTTCAGTTCATTTCGAACCCGAAAAGTGACAGATCGATGGATCAAACCTAGCTGTTAAGAGCATAAACTTAGGCTAACCCTGCAGAAAAGCTAAACGGCAACTTGATGGTTAGATGGTTAGGCTAAACGGTTGCTTGCTTTATGTTTTGATTTGGTTTCTGACATTTCTGACCTGTTGCATATTTTCATCTGCTACTCCTTGAGTTCATGATAAAGGTGTTTGTTAATAAAGTGTGACTGATTTTGGTCAGTAACAGGACCTGGGACCACAGAAAAGAGATTTTTATGGAGTCTTTGACTCTTCCATGGCCTAAATGATGCCTTCTGATATCAGCTCATACACGGCAAATTCTGGCTGACCACGAGAGCAAGAAAGAGAGAACAATCTGGTTTTCTCTTTTAAATGCATAGCCATTGAAAAAGGAACATTCGAAAAAACACAGTGATCTGTTTACAACTTTTACTGACGTTTGCCAACTTCCTATCAGATCCATCGGAATTGACAATGGCACAATACATCATGTTTGAGCTTCGAGTTTGACTTGGACTGGAAAAGTTCTATTTCGGCATTCTCTTTTTCCTGTTGTCTTTGAGTTATTTCCTTTCTTCATGTGTTTGTGATCAAAATGATGGTGATCACGCATGAAAAAAAGCAGGATTTTAGAGACAGCAAAGTAAAAAGTTACAGAAGATGGTCTTCTTTTCACACATTTAAATCTAACCGTTACACTACTGTACATGCTACCATGTATGTGAAACACAAATAGCACAGAGAATACTATTAAAAGTTCTTGTGTGGTAAAGTACCTCATGGACAATCTTGTGAAACCCTTTGCGAATGTGGGATTTAACATTCTCGTTATTCAGCATCTCTTCTGGAGAGCTCGGTATTTCATCATCAAACAGAGCTTTCAAATCTTTGGAAGCTTCTTCAGGAGATTGATAAATGTCAGCATCTTCCTGGTTTGGGTCCTCATTCTCATCTCCTAGCAAAAATTGAAAATACACCACAAATGATACAATATATAACAATACAATAATTTATTTGAACACTACACAATTTAGAAGACAATTTGATAAGGAAGAAGCCATAGGGTATTTAACTACCTAAATATAACTAAAAAGCTAAATGGTCTACAAAATGGGTTAAATCGTGTTTTAAACTTCATACTTTTGTCAAAATTACTGTGGCGTGAGTCATCTGATTACATGGCTATATCTAATTAATTTACCAACATTAAATGGAGGGAGGGGGAAATGATTGCATCAACAGTTTTGTCCACTGATGTAGGTTGTAAACACATTTATAGAATAATGAGCCACATACAAACAAGCACTCTGCAACATGTTAACATGCTTATGTATATAAACCATGCTCCATTGGTTTGCTTTGGTATAGAAGTTTGACTATACAGTAAAATCATTTTTTATCAACTAATTTAACTTGATGTTTTTAATGCTATATGCCAGGATAATTGACAAGTACAGCTAAAACTTGTACCTCGTTCTCTATGGTATCATTGATAAGCATGTCCAAACCACATCAGCTTTTAGCTGCATGATCCAGTGTAGAATAAATATATACAGTGCATGGACTGACCAGAGATTATGCAGTAGGGCTAGTAGACAATCAACGTTTTTGATAAAAATAGTAATAAGAATAGTAAAGAAACATAATTATCCAACCTTCCAAGCGTGATGATTTCCAAAGCTTCTCAAATACATCTCTGCATTCATCATGAGGTAGAAACTCAAATTCTGCTTTGTACTCTGCATTCTCTGAATTGACAATGAACACTTCTGATACAGCTAATGTGCATGCTTCACCAAATGAAACTGCTGGCAGCACTTCTGCCTCTACTAAGGCATTTAGCAAAGTGGACTTCCCATCCCCTGTTTGCCCACATAAAACAAGCCGTTTACATTCCTCAAATGTAAAGTTCTCCCACTTCTTTTCTACTTTTTCAATGGTCCTCCTGCATGATTGGATTTAAGAAAAAAAAAATCAATAAAGAACAAATCAAAATGCCATCATAGGTTTAACCATTATTTTGTATCCTTCAGCAAACATCAGTATATGCCTAAGGGAGTGCCAGTAACTACACAATCTTCTTCCATACTTTTGAGGAGTACCGGAAACCACCCCACCCTCCCCTAGAAGTACAGATGTATACCTGAATTCTGCTGGAGCATTCAAATTTTGCACTGCAACACTCAGATCCCGAAGAGCATTCTTTTGCTTCTCGTAGTACATTTTCACCTCTTTAGAAGAAGAGCCTTCAGGGATGAACTTTATCCTGCCAGTTCCTGCAAGCACACTATAAAAAAATGTCAGAAGAATCAATTCAGGTAAACTGAGATAGGTAGGTCCTTTATATCTTATCATATTGATCAGTCCCTTTCAATAGGATAAGCGAGCAAGTGCAAAGCAACTGCACACAGTCTGGGGAAGGGAAGCTCGGACCCAACAACCTCCTCGCATGACGCTCGCTTGCTCTCCTCAGACCGCACGCGCTCACTTTGCACTTGCTCAATTATCCTAGCACAAAGAAGGGACTGTTTTGCAGTCTACGCAAATAGTGCCTGCATACCTCTCATCTGGGTCGACATCCATGGCTTCCACCTCATCAGTGACTACAGCTACCCTGGGTCCAGTCCCCATGTTGCCATAATCCATGTCAAGCAAATGTGGGTACACACAAGGATTCTGTGATCCGGCTAACCATTCCATCATTTTATGCTTTGTTCTAGAGACCAGGTCGACCATAGGAATTACTTCTCCTTCCGTAAAACTCGTCATGGTTTCCGCAACGGCTTTGGTGAAGAATGGGCACCACGAAGCCTCAAGGCCACTTTGGTTGATTTGGGACAACTCAGTCGCCCCACACGACATAAAATATACAATACCAGTGCCTTCCTTCACAGCATCCCTGGCTTCTTTGTTAAATCGACCGGAAGTGTACCCACCAAGCGTTGCGGGCGGTCGGGGATCGGGATAGGCAAGGGCTCCAGAATAGCAAGACTCCAGCAATAACCAAACCTTGCCATCGGGAAGTGCGTCTTGCAACTGGGCCATGTAGTCCCTGAGAACTTCGCCAGATATGGACCTCTCATAAAATAATTCCCCTTCACTCGGGTCTGGGGAATCGCTCGTCATCAAGTGAAGCTCCCCAGTACGCTGATTTACAACGCCATGCGTACAAACATACACGACGGCTTGGGAAGGCTTTGGGTCTGCTTCCCTGCACTCATCAATGAATAACCTCATGTAGGTCTTAAAAGATTCACACGAAACGTTCGCGTGGTGGTTAAACGGCGCTCCAGACGTGTCATGAAGTGCGTTTCCAATTGTTTCGACCGCGGTGTTGATAGCGTCCGTGTCGTAATGTCTCCCCGCTCCCTTGGGTCGTGGAACATGTAGGGCAATTGCCACTGTGGGGAACATTGCCTTCCTCCTTTTGTAGGGGGACGACATGGTGTAAAAACGAAAGGAACTTTCACATCATGTTTCGGCGCCAAAACTTCGGGTGAGCTGGCCCGCTGCCAGGTGCTAGAACGCAGGGATTTTCTTCACAAATGACCGAGCGAGCTGAGTAGACTGGAACAGGCCATATTTGCATAAAACGACGAGTGCGGCCAGCTGAAAGCCACTCAGTTTTCCAACCAGTATGTAGTCAAAGTGAAACGCGCACTTATGAGACTTGAAGGCAAAAGTTACATGTGCCAAAAATAAAGATCAGATCCTTTTATTGATCGCCCGCAATCTTTTTTTTTTTTTTTGCCAATTGAAGGAAAAAAAAAAAAAAAAAAAAAAAAAAACTCTAGATACTCTATTCAGTTTACTGACCTTCAGGTTTGCTATTTTATAGATACTCGCTTCATACAACTGATCATCATGACGAAACAAGGGCAATATTTTAGCTGCAGTAGAAGAGAGTATATCGTTAGCCCCGCCTAAACTAAGTTTAGTATTGCGACGCAGATCTGTTTGACGCCGTCTTTATACCGGCCAAGGAAAAGCTGAAATCGTGTATTGCATACGATGTTGGTAGTTTATCGTCAATTGATGGCGTGTAAACAAAACCGAGAAGTTTTTGTTTGTTTTTTCTCGGAGTCGGGTATATTCAATTAACATAATTTCGTGGTAGCGTCCCTCTCATTGATATTTTCAACTTCTTTTTCCCGCATTCCTTCTAAAGGGGAACTCAGAGAGTGCACAAACCCAGAACGATGACACTCGTAACGAGAACTATGCATCAGAATCCAGCAATCCGCACAATACAGAAGATAATAGAGTTGGAGATCAAGAACGATTCCCACAACCAAAGGTGTCACCGGTCGCAATTCTTCCACGTATTGATCGATGTTAGATTTTATATTTACATTATATAACATAATTTATTATATACATACTGAGACATACTCACGAAAAAGCCATATCGTAAAATTTCGTACGCAAATGAGTTCTAGCCAATGAGAGGCCGCGAACGACGCTTTTCACACGTGAAAAAAATCGTTCGTCCAATCACAAGCTGCGAACGACAATTTTTCACTACTTTTAAAGGGTTTCCAGGTCCCATCATAAATGTCTCAGTATGTATATAATAAACAGAAAACATCATGGAAAGTGCTTTGTACAGTTTTTATTCACTCGTTGTTTCGTATCATAAAACTCACTCGCTCGCAAAGCCTCGCTCGTTCGTTTTATGATACTTCACAACTCGTGAATAAAAACCGTACGCGCGCACTTT
Organism: Plumapathes pennacea; assembly: GCA_964036295.1. Classification (NCBI taxonomy): domain Eukaryota; kingdom Metazoa; phylum Cnidaria; class Anthozoa; order Antipatharia; family Myriopathidae; genus Plumapathes; species Plumapathes pennacea. The sequence goes on from OZ038470.1 coordinate 5,887,236, forward strand.
CCATGAAGTAATCTCTATATCCATGATGGGTAATGGGCATCAAATGCATGTGGAAGTAGAACTCTAAATTCTACTAGAGTTGCGAAAAACAATAAAAAAGAGGGAGAAAGTCAGACTCATCATCCACCAAAAAAGCAATCGGAGATGGGGGACCGCAGTTTTGAATCTAAATACCCCGAAGCGTCCATCTATATTATGTGTCACCGAACCCTGACCCGTCTATTTAGAAATGTATTTGATTGATATAGTGGGGACCTTAGCACAAAGATTGAGGTTAGTTTTATTGTTTGGGAAACGCTATCTGGGTACTCTATTGTATAGTATTTGGGTACTCTTGTGTGATTATGCCGAAATTTGTTTTTAACAGGCTTCCACAAACGCGAGTTGTATACAAAAAAAGTTTTAGAAGGTTTTAAAATCCTGTAATGGGAAAATACCCCTTTTTCCCGTTGTCGAATAAAGTTTCCCCAAGCCACTACATATCAGGTGTTAATATACTTTAATCTGTGTGTAAGAAAAATAAACCAGAGCTTGCACATAATTTGGTCGAACGTTTTTTTTTGTACAGAAACTTATAAAAAAGAAATCAGTGCACTTTGTGCCAATACGATTTTCTAAAATCCAACGTCTGATTTGACGTAATCGTGTGGCCCTAGGCCAACATTAGTGCTTCCAATAATTGCTTATACATGGCGTCATAAAAGTTAAAACGCCGCATAAAAGAACGTAAGTAAAATTTGGAATGAGTTCCTTGTTGTGCTATTACAGATATATGTATACTGTATATTAATTACAGCTTCTTATCCAACCCGCCAGACTAAGTCACCTTTGTCTCAGTCGAACGAAGACTTTAAGTTGCTCTTAAATGTGGTTACTGCTTGGATAAGTCTTTGCTTGGTTTCCGGTGGAACGTCGCTCAACACTTCGCCTTCCACAAGCATCTCTTTAATACCGTCTTTGAAGGTGTCCAGCTCACCCTTGATATTGTGCTGTGAAAAGGTGAAAGGTATAAGTAGAGGTACCTACTCCGGGTAGCCAAGTACGAAGTAAATAGTACAGTCACGCGATCTGACTGATAACTCAACATTGCACGCGCACACAACCTGTCTCAGTCTGGCATCAAACTTAATTTTTAATTTTGCAAAGCAATGAATAAATGGAAGTGTCAAAAAACGTCCTTTAGCACTTGTCAACGTGTTACGTTGAATAATTGAAGCACTCAAGGACCTTAAGAGAACCCCCCTCCAAGTGTGCAGAAGCACTCCCAGGATAATTTGTGGAAGCATGGAGTTATACCTGAACAGAGCGAAGAGCTCGCTCCAGTTTGGCTTCAACTCCCTCAATAACGCATTTGCCAATGTCGCCGGTCAGCTTCTCCTTAACAAAAGCGATCATATCCTCTTTCTTCCTGTAGTGGGTACCGCCTTTTTCGCGCCACTCATCATACAATGGAGTTAACGCTTTTTGACATTGATCGCTGATGTTGGCAATGGCTGACTTGGCGGTGTCGTTGAAGACATCAGTCAGCGTACTGACCACATACAGCATCTGTTTAAAATACAAATCGGCGCCATTCAGCAAAGTCACCATACCCTCAAAACTCCCATATTAACAATGAGGCCCATCCCATAGACTTTGGCTTCATGATTATTATTGTAATCGAACCTCAAAACACTTAGTTGTCAGTAAAAATAGGGGGGGGGGGGGGGGGGAACATTTGTCGGCATGAAAACAGAAAATGCTTCAACGTACTCTTTGTCTCAACAGGTTTTGCCCAAGATTGAAGAAGATTCACTAAGTTTTCAACTTTTTGTTTAATATTCAGCAGTGGTTCTAAACTGACGCAAACAGCACAGAATAAGAAACTTCATATCAGTTTATTTTTCTAATAGCACTGCCTATGAAGGAATGTGGACACTTTGTAAAAAAAATGTAAACCATTGCATTTACTGTTAGTCTAAAGTGAACTGTGACGATGAGGTATGCAAGACTCCTACAAAGTTGGTCCCTGTAATCTTTTTAGAAACCCTCGATTATAATACGCTTCCCCGTTCACAAGATTAAACTAACCTTTCCCCTAAAAAGGGCAACACAAGGCCAGACCACGCCAGGTTTTATCTTGTGAAGCGTTTCAAATCCCTGGGAGACCACACTATCCTCTGCAATCCAATCTGTTTCAAATTTCTGGAGCTTTTCCAAAATTGTATTGAACTCGTTGTTCCAGTCTTCCGCGACGCATTCGACCATGTCTTTTGCAAGATCATCACTGATGACGATCTTTTTAGTTTTCTTGCTCACAAAGGATCCATTGTTTTCTAGTGTTGCTCTTAGTGTATTCCAGGGCATCTAAATACAACAACCAAGTTTAGAATATGTCGAATCTCTTATTACTGTGCATTTATCCATTGAACAGCAGTCTTCGTTTCATACGCGTATAAAAACTAAACTAAAGACAGTGTTGGGCCAAGGTTTCAACTTACTTCTGTTACCGAACGAGAAGGACGGTAACACCGTAGTCTCGGCAACCCATCGATTTCGTAATTTTTTTTGCCTCGTCCCCCATGCTTCACGTTTGACATCTAATTGTGCAATACACACACAATGATTGCCAGCTTAGTGTCTCCATTAGTTTATTGTTAGTTGCATTATGGCTTTTAAGTGAGAAGGAGCTGAGATGGATCTATAACCGGAAGCAGTGACTCACTTTCCTACACTTGTCCAAAACCTTGTTAATCCTTTCCGGGAAAGTTTTGATTTTCTCCTTTGTGGCTTTCTCGATTGCTTTTAGGTCGCCACTGATTAGCCCATCTTGGAACTGGTCGGTTATTTTCTTGACAGAGTCCAGCAATGCCTCAACATTCTTTTCCCACTGCTGTTCTTTCTGAAAATCATAAACAAACAACATTAATCCACTAATCTTATTATATAGAATAAAGGTCTTCATCTAGAGTATTCATTTAAAATAATGCAAATATTTATCAGATATGTCCCACAAAGTATAATAGTTTGTAAAAAGAACTGTAAGTACAAGTGAAATTGTATAAAAATATTATACACCAGTATGTCACATGAGGTGAACTTGTTGCAAGGACATGCCATCATGACAAGTCACCTTGTGCAACAGGATATATTAACATTTTAACCACTACAGCGGCAAAATAGAGACGAACCAAGCCACCCTTTAATTCAAAATATGACTATCAACAATAATCGAAAACACAGTTAAAAGCATTGTTTTTGTTGTTGCACACAAACGGGTACTTAGACTTTTAGTCTACTCAAAACCATACCACAAATAGCTGGTATGTGTCACTGGGGAATTACCATTCACTGTAATGTACTGTACACCTCTTCGTACCATTTGATCTAAGCAGCACTTTAAGCAAGACAGAAGTGAACGAACCTGGTCCTTTTTTGTAAGGCCAACCTCACATTCCAGTTTCTTGTACAAACATGCATTTTCGTGACAAAATCTGGAAGTGAAATAATATAAACTAATGTCAAACTTTGCAATCAAAGTGTCCAATATTTCAATGCACCGTAAAGTCAAGAACATGTCCTTAACTTCAAAAGTCACCTGCTCTATCTGTTGCATGTTTGTGTTGTTAGTTCAGTTTTCATCCGACTGGTACTATAGCCACAATAAAATAACTGTGCAACATGTAAGAACCAATCAAGGTACTAACACTTCGGCTGTCTAAAAAAACCTGAACAATAAAGTAATGTATAGCTGTCATGCTTCCCAGCATAGTGAACATACTCTTCCACTTTGAGGTGATGATGTTTATTAACTATCTCGTGGAGGACTTTCTGCAGTTTAGGAATGCCTGTATCCTCCGACTTGGTAAATACAGCTGGCGTTTCATCCCTTAGCAAGCGCAAATAATCCTTCGCAGATACGGCGAACACCGAAGCCTTCCAATTGCCACGGTTTATCTGTTGAAGGTATGGATAAAATGAAAGATGGGAAGGAGGGAAGAGAGATTAATACTGAATACTTTCTCAATATAAAACCAGTGTTTGACATTAAGGTTTTAGGTTTGTTGCCCTTCTGACTGTACATTGATTTCAAGCAATTATTATTGGATGCTTGATAATTGTTTCTGGTTGCCTGGCCCTAAATTTACCTGCCTGACCAATCTTTTTTTTTTTTTTTTTTTTTTTTTTTTGGTTGCCCTGGGCATAGTGGCAACCTCTCTAATGTCACGCACTGAAAACCATTTGGTTTCTGAGCTTCTTTTGACAGCAATTTTCCAATGGACAACCACAAGGCATGTTTTGGTTGCCCCCACATTGTGCGACTGTGTTGTAAAGCAGCAGTGTCATGCAGCAGCCATAAATTGCTTTTTTTTCTCTCCAAAGCCACTGGTTGCCTAAGGGACAACCATTGCGAACTATTTGGTTGCCCAAGCATCAGGTTCCAAACAACTAAGCAATTGCAAACTCTAGAAACTCTAGACAGCTTTCTTAAAGTGACAAGTTATCATAACCCAAATTATATGTACTGTATTTGGAGAGAATGAAAAGAGAAGAGCTGAAGTAATGGGGTTGATCATTATGCTGCATGCTTTTAAATGAATTCAAGCAGCTGTTATTTGTGCTGTGTCCCACCAGTATTTGACAGGAGTGCAAAGAATGTAAAAATCAGATTCACTGTGCTCTGTGTTCACAGATATACAAAACCAAAAAACACATGCAATAATCATTATTCAAACCGTCTGAAATTTCTGGTGAAGGTCTTTTTCAACTTTCAGCCCTCTCCACCTTGCATACAACAGCCTCCACTGCGTTTTGAGTAGTTGACACTGAGATAAAGAAGACAATAACTTTTTTACTATTACAATTATCGGTCCACATAATTCTTACAGAGTACAGATCAACGCATTTATTTCTCAGCAGAATGCCACATAATATCTTATTAACCCTGTCACTCCATTTTCTCCTTCAGTTTCTCACCAGAAATGTATCATATAGTAAGGAGAACTTGGCTTTTGATACATTGCTCAGATGATAGTTGATTAAACTATCAATTCTCACTACATTACTCATACATTTTACTCTTAAATGGCTGGGAGAATCTGTATTTTGAGCTTGGGAGTGAAAGGGTTAATCATGTTTGTCCACTTACTTACAGTATGGGCAACACCTTAGGTTGATAAAATACTGTGCATTTGTAGTACAGACCAATGCTGGATCAAAACATACTGTAGCTACAAAATGAGAATGCTATGCAATGTTGATTTTTACATTTTACTCCTCAGCTGCCATGTAAAAACACCATCTCCTGTAACTGACATCAGTGCACTAGTGTTATTTTTAAACATACAGTAAAACCCTGCTATCTCAAAAACAGCTGTCTGGAACAGAATCTAATTCCCCTTGGAAATGAATTTGGTAGAACTCTGCTATCTTGATCCCAAGCTTGATCTCAAACTATTTTTTTCTTCCCTCAGGAGTTCTAGATAGCAACAATCAAATGCAAAATAGTTGAGACACTTGCAGAAAAAAAACCATTCTTCTCTTCTGTTCCCTCACTCTCATCTGGATTTCATTTGACAGCATCTTTACCCCCTCCCCTGTTTCAATGTTGAGTATCCAATATCGCACAACAAGATTTCAGGCCCAAACAACATTGAGACGGGGGGAGGGGGAGGCAGAAATCAACAAAACTTAAAAGCCAATAAATTGCTCAAAATATGCACAGTGTCTCAACTACTCTTGCAATTGGTTGAAGATTCTACTGTAATATATATAGATAAGTAGTACGTAGGTGGTACAAACTGTACCTATACACCTATATACCTGTTCCTTGTCCTTTTCGCCTTTACACTTTTGAAACAAATCTTGCATGTTCTCCTGGATCTTCTTCATCTGAGGATCATTATATTTCCGAAAGATGCTGCAGAGAAAAAAATCTGATGAAATAGATTGCATTTTAATGAGTCAAATTACACAAGCTTAGCATGGACTTATGGACAAGACCAGACCAGACCAAAGATCGTATTCACATAAGAAGGTAACACTAAACTCTTGAACAAATTAAGGTGTACAAAATCATATTGGTCTGTACAAAAGGCATTTACCCAATTTGTGCACCTACATTTTGTTTGAGCTGATTGGTTGACAAATCCCTCAAAGAAATGTTAAGCTACAAAAAGTTTCTAATGAAAACACAGTCATTTACACTTATCTACAATATTATTTGACTAGTGGGACCCCTGTTTGACTAGCAGGACCCTGACTTTTTCTTTTTTTTCTTTCTTTTTTTCCTTTATGAAGTCCATTTAGAGCATCTCAAATGCAATTTACAGTGTCAAACTACAAACTTCTATGTAGTACATGTAGCACTCGACTATACCACTCGACAAATTGCCGATCAATTGACATGAAAATCTCCCCGTTTTTCGAACATGCTGCAGCATCGGCCTGACATCCAGTCACCTGACAGCACAAATTCTTTTTAAACTCATTTCCGATTTCTAAAAGTCCTGTAGTCAGCATACAAGGCCAATATTTACACTTAGTTTCACTCAATGTGGCGACCATCTTGGATTTTTTTATGATGAGGAGGCCTGGGAAAGAGCATTACGGACGGACAGACGGACAGAAGTGAGTTAGCGTATAGATTGGGAAATCCTTTCAATGTCAATAATAGTATAATGCAAACACAGGAAGCAGTATTTTCATTGTATAGTGCTTCTTCACTCTTTCTTTGGTCATTTAAAGCCGGAAACATGCTTATGGAGTGCTGAGAGGTATTATTTTTTGTGATTGAAGTTGGACTACTGGTTGTGAAAAAAACCGAAAATCTGAACCAGCAAAATGATAAGCAGTTTTAACTATTGTGATGTCATATGACATGAACAAGCGCTGCGTCATGTCGCAAAACGCTCACTTCTTGCTAAAACTATTCAATATCTTCAAATTTCTGCAACTTCTGCTATGTGAGATCTTGAAGATGAGAAGTACAAATCTCCTGCACTTGCTGGCACTGTTCACACCATGTGACATCACACACATTCATTAATAAGATGGCAAACTTTTCACACTTTCGTGGTCAAAATACCGGTTTTCGTGTCCAAAAAAATGAACAAAAATATTTTCACAACTGTAAATAGGGGATTACGAATCATTAATATACTGAGCTACATGTTTACAGTTAATTTGGCAGTTTGTGCATGATTTTCATTTCAGTAGCACTTTAACATTAGGAAATTAGGAAATTAAAGTTAAGGAATAAATTTATTAGCAAATTTGCATTTTGGGCACAGCCTGACAAAATGAAATTAAGTAAAGAAAAAAAACTTTATTTAAGTCTCAATGTATTTAGCACTGCCATGCTAATTGGGTAGACTTGAAATGCAGAAACCAAATATCATAAACTTAATGCAAATTTGTTAAGAATCCCAACTGGTCGGAGGCTAACCAGTTGGCTATTTACATAGTGTGGCTGAGGATTTGAACTCAGGGCTACCTTGTTAGAAATTCAGCTAGTGGTCAGAGCGGGACTTGAACCTGGGAGCTCCGGATTTCAAGTCTGGCGCCCTAACCACTCAGCCACTGCCTCCCCTATAAGTAACACATATATGTATATAAAAGCACATGTATCATAAAAATAATGCCTGGGAAAGCAGTTGCTATCCTTTCCTTTTCATCTAAATGAGGCACTATCAATGCATGGCACATACCTCTTCATGTTTTTGGGAAGATCTTCACATTTGTCATCATTTTGCGTGCACACAAATGCCAGAGTACTTTTTCGTGCTATGTTGCCCTCCATAACTTTGGACACAAGGAACTAGATGAAACAAACCTGTCAGGACATATGCTACAACTGTGCAAAACATAATATTATTTGTTACAACACATTGTAATGAAGTTAAAGCTTGGAATTGATTGATATATTTAATCACTCATAATTTGTACTCATGGTTGTGTCAAGTTTAACTCTATGTGGTCCAGTGTTGCACAACAAGCACATCTGGCAATTGTTAAATGTGATGTGTACACTGCCATTACATAAAGTAAGACAAATAATTGTCCTGTTTCACGCCCACATCGTTGGTCCATCAAGTCAGCTCAGCTACTGTTGGGCTTTCGGGCTCAGCCAGGCCTAAGGGCCTGGCCTTAAACTTTACAATATTAGACTTTCACAATAATGAGAGATTTGTAGCAAATGAAAGAGAATTGAGTGGTAAAGAGAACAATTTTTTTGCAGCAGGCTCATCACATGACCAAAATCCATTGGTGACTGAAACTTCATTGTCTCAAGGTAATGCGATAATTTCTCGAATATCCCACACCAGACATTGACACCAACTCAGAAAGTTACGAGATCTTTTATGTTTTTCATGACATTTCTACAAAAAGAAACACAACAGAATTCACTTTTGTGCATGCCTTGTGCATGACGTCAATCCAACATGGACACCGTGGGATAAGGCAAGTTTTGGAAACACAGGAATAACGCAAAAGTTAGTTTGGTGACCTACCCTGAATTTTTGGGTATAGATCTCTACATTTAAGATCTGCATTTTGCAGAAAAAAAGAAAAAAAAAATACAACTGTGGAGCAGTTTTTTCAGAATTTGGGTTAAAGCTGGTGCACTTTATTGTAAATTGTTCTATTTGGGCAGAAAGCATATGATATATCGGCCACAATAGCACCTAAATGGAGTTTTTTTTATAATTCAAATCTGGTACACAAAAGGAGTCTTTTGTAGTGAATTTAAGGACAGAAATGGCCTGTGCTAAAAGAGTTAAATAGTACTCACGCCATAAGATATCTTATTTTAATCAAGTAAGTGTAATCTCTCAAGTACAACTATTAAGGTTTCTGTTAGAGATTTTCCTCAACTCCCTATACAACCAATAGCATTTTACAAAATGCTACTGATAATCAAGCATACATGTAACATGCTTTAATTTGTCTTAACTTACCTGGGGTGTTTCATTTGATGCTGCTCGACCAATGGTGGCAACAACCCATATAATATCTGCATCTTTAATTTGCTGAATAACAATATCATATATTACATAACAGTACATAGTTACATGACATTCTACTAAAGTTGTAGATACAACAATAAAAATTGTTGTATCTACAACAATTTTTAAACTATCTTGATGCTGCAGTTGTGATACAGGTTTGTACAAATATATCGATTAACAGGCTGGTGTCTTTATAAAGGGACAGTGAATTCATGTACTAATTCTCTTCTCCAGAGGAGTTCAATAAAAAGCTAAGTCTTACTAACAATATTCTAAGAAGTAGTGTAAGGAGAATATTGACTGTCAAAGCAGCTTAAACAAAAGAGATCACTAGTGGCCATGTTATCCACAGATTATTGATTATTGGAGGGCTTGACACTGCGACAGATACAGTTGCAAATGCAGTTCCAAAATAGCACCTCTTGAGGCTAAAACTCCTCTGGCAGTCACAAAATGATGACTAGCCTTCAATTAAACAGCATCTCTGTATAATACACTACTAACTATATTTACATCACTAAACTACCCTACCTCATCGGCAATTCGCTCACGCACAAGATTACTGTCATGGTGGCCAGGGATGTCAACCAAAATCATGTTCTTCGGCACTTTCTCAGTTGGGACATAAAATTTAATCTTCTTCACAAGAGGGTGCAAGCGTGAAACACAATCCTCCAACTCAGACTTCATGTCCTCTGGATTCTGTGAAAGAAATGCATTAAAAAGTTAAGTCAAGCCAATCTTTCCTACTTTAGTACTTTCATCCTAAAAAGCTCTATAAAGTTAATCTTGTTGGGTGATATGTATATTTAAGAAATTTATAATGTATTCTAATGTAATATAGCCTCATTGAAACACACAGAAAGTTATAGAAGAGCATGAGAGGGCAACGATACAGGGCAACCATCATCTGGAACTCACTCCCAAATGAATACAAGAGCATGAGTGACAGTTCTAACTTTAAGAGACGCGTTAGAGCATTACCCCTGAATGATTTTAGTTTTAAAAAAGAAGCATGCATGATAACTTTTAAAGATAAGAAATTTACTTACTTTTAATTATAATAGTGTGTATGCGTGTGCGTGCGTGTGTGTGTATGTGAGCGGACGCGCGTGGGGATGGTGGGGGGAGGAGGGGGGTCGAGGTAGTCAAATGTACGTAAGGTGTAAGTAATAATGTAAGTTAGGTAGCAAAGTGAGTGACTAAAGTGCAAAAGTAAAGTAAAGAGTTAGGTGAATGACGGGAGCGAGTCTGTAGGATAACGATACTCGATAGATAATTTAATATGTAGATTTTAGATAGAAGACACGACCCCACCAGCGTTTTGCTGAAAGTTTGTAATCGTGTATAAATAAAGGTTATTGATTGATTATTGATTGATGAGAGTAGTGTAGGGAAACCACACATAGTTTAGACTAACTTCAAAGTATCCTAACTCACTGTCATTTCCACATCATTCATTTTTGTGGGGTCTTTTCTTTCACTACAATAATATATTACTTCTTGGCTATTTTTCCATTTTTTTCCACAAAACCCTATGGGTTGGGACCATTTTGCATGTGATCTACTGTATGCAGAAATTCATATACAGTTTCATCAATTTGTGATCTAAGCATGCTATCAAAACCCAAGCTCCACAAACCATACATATTTTTGCTGAGAAACTGAAAGAGAAAATTATGGATGTTGATCACTAAATGAAGAGAAAGGTCAAAGTATATTGCTGGCCAACTTTAGTACACTACAGGGCCCAGTTGTTCGAAGCAAGGTTAAGCTAACCCCGGGTTAGGAGTAAACTTTGTTTTCATTTTTAAACTTAAAAACAAAAGTGTTTGATCACAAAAGGAGTCCATCATTCTGTTTTGAACAAGAACAAACTTTTTAGCTAGTCTATGATCAAAACTCTGCAGTTTGTTAACCACAAACAAGAAAGAAAAAATTTGGTTAACTCTGGGTTAGCTTACTGGGCTTTGAACAAACCCAGCCCTGAATTACATTTAGGAGATCTAGTAAACCTGAAACCTTGAAAGAAGACCATCTTATGTGACTTTTTACTTTGCTCTCTAATCCCAATTTTTGTGACTTCTGTCATTTTGATCAGAATTCACAGAGGAAGGAAATAAAGTCAATAATGACAGAAATAATAGAACAGAAAAAAACAGAACATTTTCAGTTCAAGTTGAACTTGAAAACCATTGGTTAAACCCAAAAAGTGACAGGTAAAATGGACCAAACTTGGTTGTTCAGAGCATGAACTTAGGCTAACCCTGCTGAAAAGCTAAATGGCAACTTTGGTTGCTTGCTTTATGTTTTGATTCAGTTTCCAACATTTCTACCCCTAGCTAGAACATTGAATTTTAGTCTTTGACCAGGTTGACAAACAAACTCAATTATAGCCGAAATTGCATTGTGCAGCAAAACTCAACATTTCAAACTTCTTTCAGTATTGGCTGGTCGAAAAATTCTATAAAATCATATACATTTGTTGAAATCACAGAGCCATGCAGTAGAACCTTCCTTGGTCTAAATGATGCACAGCAAATTCTGGCTGATCACATGAGCAAGAAAGAGAGAGCAATCTGATCTCCTCTCTTCGATACCTGGCTGTTGAAAAAGGAACACTCAAAAAAACACAGCTGCATTTATCCACAAAAGTGACAGACACATCTCAGCCATCTATTTACCACTTTTACCAATGTTTGCCAACTTTCAATCGGATCCACTGGAATTGGTGACAGCACATTATGCCACATTTGAGCTTTAAGTTTAACTTGGGCTGAAAACGTTTTCTTTTGGCTTTTTTTCCAGTCATTTTTGACTGTATTTCCTTTCTTTGTGTTTCTGATCAAAATGACAAGGATCAAACATGAAAAAATCGAGATTTTGAAGACAGCAAAGTAAAAAGTCACATAGGATGGTCTTCTTTTCACACATTCAATTCCAATATTGTTACACTATTGTACATGCTACCATGTATGTGAAACACAAATAGCACAGAGAATACTATTAAAAGTTCTAGTGTGGTACAGTACCTCATGGACAATCTTGTGAAACCCTTTGCAAATGTAGGACTTAATATTCTTGTGATTCAGCATCTCTTCTGGAGAGCTTGGAATTTCATCGTCAAACATTGCTTCCAAATCATTGAAAGCATCTTCAGGAGACTGATAAATGTCAGCATCTTTCTGCTCTGGGTCGTCATTCTCATCTCCTATCAAAAGTTGAAAATACACTGCTAACAATACAATACATAACAATACAATAATTTACTTGAATACCACACAATTTACAAGACAATTTGAAAAGATAAAGAAGAAGCCATAGGGTGTTCACTACCTAAATATAACTAAAAAGCTAAATGGGCTACAATGGTGGACAAAATGTGTTGACACATGTATTAAACTTAACACTTTTTACAAAATTGGGAATTTTGATCAGTTAATCAAATAGTTTAATTATTCACTTGTGTTGGTAACCCACAGCTTTGTATTTCCTACCTCGTGATTCATAGCTGTGGTGTAGCGTTCACACGTTATCCGCCTTAATCATTAGCTTTTTCAACCCTCCCTCCCTCACCTAGGGTATACTTTGTGTCTAAAAAATCAATTCATGCCCAAACATGCCACTTAATTACTCATCCCACTGATTAGCAGGGATATAATATTACTATGCCTTGAGTCACCCGGTTACAGAGAAAACTGCTTTTGAATCCCCCTCCCCCCCCCCCCCCCCCCTGGATGAATTCCAGTAGGACTTTGACAAGAAACCATAGCTAAATAGTTAATTTACCAATATTGAATGGGGGGAGGGGGGAATGATTGCATCAACAGTTTTGTCCGCTATTGTAGGTAGTAAACACATCGCAGTTTATAAAATAAAGAGCCACATACAAACATACAGGTATATAAACCACACTCCATTGGTTTGCTTTGGTATAGGTTTGACTAGTAAAATCATTTTTTGAATTTTGTTTGCAACAAATTACTTGATGTTTGTATGCTATATGCCAGGATGAATGACAGTAGAGCTAAAACTTGTACATCGTTCTCTATGGTACTATTGGTAAGCTTGTCCAAACCACATCAGCTTTTAGCTGTATGATCCAGTGTACAATAAATATATACTGTACAGTGCATGGACTGACCAGAAATTGGACAGTAGGGCTAGTAGACAATCAATTTCAAGGCTTCCAAGGCACGGGGGTCACCTCGGCTGTTTTTATGCACATTCCAATGAAGCCACGCATCCGAAGCAGTTTCAAATCTGTGTCCCTTGGTTCTTCGTTACACATGGTAAGTCCGGGGAGTTTACAACTGAATTATCTAATGCAAATCCGTTCAACGTACTGGACATAAAAACGCAATTCTGTTGCCGACGGATGAACTACGTTCACTGAGACTATTGGATTTGTAGAGCCGGTACAAATAAGAACCAAATTGTAACAACTTAACAAAACAGTGCATTACATGCAGTAAATACACCTGGTCACTGCAAGAAATGAAAGAAGGGGCCGGTGTTGTGAATAGTCATTGATATTTCAGTGTTAAATTCAACCTCAATGGTTGCTTTAACTGATCATTATGACGAAACAAGGGCAATATTTTAGCTGCAGTAGAAGAGAGTATATCGTTAGCCCCGCCTAAACTAAGTTTAGTATTGCGATGCAAATCTCTGTTTGACACCGTCCTTATACCGGCCGAGGTAAAGCTGAAATCGTGTATTGCATACGATGTTGGTAGTTTATTGTCAATCGATGGCGTGTAAACAAAACCGAGAGGTTTTTGTTTGTTTTTTCTCGGAGTCGGGTATATTCAATTAACATAATTTTGTGGTAGCGTCCCTCTCATTGATATTTTCAACTTCTTTTTCCCGCATTCCTTCTAAAGGGGAACTCAGAGAGTGCACAAACCCAGAACGATGACACTCGTAACGAGAACTATGCTTTTAGCTGTATGATCCAGTGTACAATAAATATATACTGTACAGTGCATGGACTGACCAGAAATTGGACAGTAGGGCTAGTAGACAATCAATTTTTTTTGATAAAAATAGAAATAAACATAGTAATGAAACATAATTATCTAACCTTCCAGGAGCGATGATTGCCAGATCTTCTGCAAAACATCTTTGCATTCATCATGAGATAGAAATTCTACCTCTGTTTTGTACATTGCATTCTCCATGTTGACAATGCACACTTCTGATACAGCTAATGTGCATGCTACCCCACACGAAGCTGCTGGTAACACTTCTGCCTCTACTAAGGCATTTAGCAAGGTGGACTTCCCATCTCCTGTTTGCCCACATAAAACAAGCCGTTTACATTCCTCAAATGTAAAGTTCTCCCACTTCTCTTCTACTTTTTCGATGGCATTCCTGCATGACAGGATTTGAAAAACAAACAAACAAGAGATCAATAAAGAACAAAGCAATGGTGTCATAACCTTAACCATTTGTGTCCTTCAGCAGACATCAGTATATGCCAAAGGGAGTAAATATAATGGAAAATGTGTGCAAATTATGTGTTGAATCAAACAACTACTAACTGTAAGAAATCCAAAGACTGGAGCCAATTAAATGCACATTTACACACTAAGCAGGGATAGAACTTACTATTTTTTCTTACTAGGCAGCCGGACTAGTAGACCCCAAATTTTACTAGTCCACCAAGATTTTTACTGGTCCAATACAAGTGATACAAATTTTAAATGCAATGACGCGCTCTGGATACAACACTGGCTTGTGATAGTTTATTGGACAGCCGGACTAAATTGTGGGCAATTTTACTAGTCCGAGGTCATTTTTACTAGTGATCGGACAAGAGGACTACTGCTAACTTTGAACCCTGCTAAGTATTTTACAAGTTATACCATTATCTACTCTATTCTACCCACTATTCTAATATTATTCTGCAATATTATAGCATGTCATGAGATCAGAACCACAAGGCAGTCGAAGGAACAACTGCACAACCAAAAAACTCCAAAATAACTATAAGCCATGAAGGTATGTGCCATCCAAAAAGTATTCTGGAAATAGGGCATAAATAATTAACGTACATTTTTTGTCTTTTTGGTCTGAAATAGGGTAGTAGATTTTCCTCAGTGTTCCTGTATTTAGTCTGAAACACCCAATTTGCTCCCTATCTCAGACCAAAAGGACAAAACTTATGGTATTTAATGCCCTAAAATTTTGGGAATAGGTCTGAAATAGGGTAAGAATCTTCAGAACTGTGCAGCACACTCCCATACAAAATTATGAGTACCTAGAAGTACAGATTCATACCTGAATTCTACTGGAGCATTCACACTCATCACTGCAGAACTGAGATCCTTAAGAGCATTCTTTTGCTTCTCGTAGTACATTTTGACCTCTTCAGGTGAAGAGCCTTCAGGGATGAACTGTATCATGTCTTTTGATCCAGTTCCAAGCACACTACTGATACAAAAATAGCCATTCTTGATTTAGAAGAAACTAAATTTAATATTTTTCCAGGTATCATTTTTATCTACAGTAACATGTCTTTATCATGTCGAATATGTACAGTCAACTCCCTCTTAATGGGCAACACCCCTTTCAAGACAGGCACCTATCTAAGATGGACACCTGGTAGGAGTGGTCCCTACTGTTTCTTCATTCATTTACTCTAACTGACTGACACCTCTCTAAAATGTACAGTTGGAGAGGGAGTTGACTGTAATATTGGTAAAATTAATGTCCAGTAAATACATGTTGACCAGTTCCTGCTGGTCGCAACTCCAGTGGAGGGGAAGACCAGGGTTGAAACTAACTAGTATATATATATATATATAGCAAATGATGCCTGCATACCTCTCATATGGGTCGACCTCCATGGCTTCCACCTCATCTAGAGTATCTACAGGTACAGTCCCAGTGTTGCCATACTCTATGTAACGCAAATCTGGATACACACACGGTTTCTGTTTGCCGCATAACTCTTCCTTTATTCTATTGCATGTTTCTGAGACCAGTCTGACCATAGGAATCCCTTCTCCTGGCGGAAAACTCATCATGGTTTGTGCAACGGCTTTGGTGAAGAATGGGCACCACGAAGCCTCAGGGCCACTTTGGTTGATTTGGGACAACTCAGTCGCCCCACACGACATAAAATATACAATACCAGTGCCTTCCTTCACAGCATCCCTGGCTTCTTTGTTAAATCGACCGGAAGTGTACCCACCAAGCGTTGCGGGCGGTCGGGGATCGGGATAGGCAAGGGCTCCAGAATAGCAAGACTCCAGCAATAACCAAACCTTGCCATCGGGAAGTGCGTCTTGCAACTGGGCCATGCAGTCCCTGAGAACTTCGCCAGATATAGACCTCTCATAAAATAATTGCCCTTCACTCGGGTCTGGGGAATCGCTCATCATCAAGTGAAGCTCCCCAGTACGCTGATTTACAACGCCATGCGTACAGACATACACGACGGCTTGGGAGGGCTTTGGGTCTGCTTCCCTGCACTCATCAATGAATAACCTCATGTAGGTCTTAAAAGATTCACACGAAACGTTCGCGTGGTGGTTAAACGGCGCTCCAGACGTGTCATGAAGTGCGTTTCCAATTGTTTCGACCGCGGTGTTGATAGCGTCCGTGTCGTAATGTCTCCCCGCTCCCTTGGGCCGTGGAACATGTAGGGCAATTGCCACTGTGGGGAACATTGCCTTCCTCCTTTTTTCGGGGAACGACATGGTGTACAAAATAAAGGAACTGTTACTTCGTGTTTCGGCGCCAAAACTTCGGGTGAGCTGGCCCGCTGCCAGAGTTGGTGAAGGCCAGGTGCTAGAACGCAGGGATTTTCTTCACAAATGACCGAGCGATGCTTAGTAGACTGGAACCAGATCAAAACGACGAGCGCGGCCAGCTGAAAGCCACTCAGTTTTCCAACCAGTATGTAGTCAGAGTGAAATGCGCACTTATGAGCTTTGAAGGCAAAAGTTACATGTGCCAGAAATAAAGATCAGATCCTTTTATTGATAGCCCGCATTCTTTTTTTTTTTTTTTTTTTTTTTTTTCTGCCAATTGAAGAAAAAAAAAACAACAACAACAACTCTAGATACTCTATTTAGTTTACTGACCTTCTGGGCCCGGTTGTTCAAAGCCCGGTTAGGCTAACTCCAGCTTAAGGCTAAATTTTGTTGCCATTTTTATTCCTACAACTACAAGCGTTTGCTCACAAAATGACTCCATCGCTAACTTTTTAGCTGTAGTCTTTAATCCTGCAGTTTGTTGAGCAAAAACGCAAGAGAAAGAATTTGGTTAACCCTAGGTTACCTTAACCTGGCTTTGGACAACCCGGCCCAGGTTTGCTATTTTGTGGATACTCGCCTCATACCCCCCACCCCCGGTTTGGCTTCCAAGGCACGGGGGTCGCCTCGGCTGTTTTTATGCACATTCCGATGAAGCCACGCATCCGAAGCAGTTTCAAATCTGTGTCCCTTGGTTCTTCGTTACACATGGTAAGTCCGGGGAGTTTATAACTGAATTATCTAATGCAAATCCGTTCAACGTACTGGACATAAAAACGCAATTCTGTTGCCGACGGATGAACTACGTTCACTGAGACTATTGGATTTGTAGAGCCGGTACAAATAAGAACCAAATTGTAACAACTTAACAAAACAGTGCATTACATGCAGTAAATACACCTGGTCACTGCAAGAAATGAAAGAAGGGGCCGGTGTTGTGAATAGTCATTGATATTTCAGTGTTAAATTCAACCTCAATGGTTGCTTTAACTGATCATTATGACGAAACAAGGGCAATATTTTAGCTGCAGTAGAAGAGAGTATATCGTTAGCCCCGCCTAAACTAAGTTTAGTATTGCGACGCAGATCTCTGTTTGACGCCGTCTTTATACCGGCCGAGGTAAAGCTGAAATCGTGTATTGCATACGATGTTGGTAGTTTATCGTCAATCGATGGCGTGTAAACAAAACCGAGAAGTTTTTGTTTGTTTTTTCTCGGAGTCGGGAATATTCAATTAACATAATTTCGTGGTAGCGTCCCTCTCATTGATATTTTTTTTAACTTCTTTTTCCCGCATTCCTTCTAAAGGGGAACTCAGAGAGTGCACAAACCCAGAACGATGACACTCGTAACGAGAACTATGCATCAGAATCCAGCAATCCGCACAATACAGAAGATAATAGAGTTGGAGATCAAGAACGATTCCCAGAACCAAAGGTGTCACCGGTCGCAATTCTTTCCTTCACGTATTGATCGATGTTAGATTTTATATTTAATATATAACATAATATCCATGATGGGTAATGGGCATCAAATGCATGTGGCAGTAGAATTCTAAATTGTACTGGAGTTGCAAAAAACAATAAAAAAAGAGAGAGAAAGTCAGACATCATCCACCAAAAAAGCAATCGGAGATGGGGAACCGCAGTTTTGAATCTAAATACCCGGCCCGAAGTGTCCATCTACATTATGTATCACCGAACCCTGCCCCGTCTATTTAAAAATGTATTTGACTGATATAGTGGGACCTTAGCACAAAGATTGAGGTTAGTTTTATTGTTTGGGAAACGCTATTCAAGCGATAGCGGAGAGAGAGAGAGTTTTGCGAGAAAAAAGTATTAGAAATACCTCAAGACTAGACAGGGTTGGCACACAGGCCCGTAGTGGGAAATGGACGCTCCCAGTAATGGTCTCCTGGGTAGAGATGTTCGATCGTCCAAATCAAATGAAACGTCCAGGCAATTTTAACTAATGATTTTAGGGCCGCGGCGACTTTTGTAAAACAATACGACCATGCCGGCCATACAAATCCAAAATATTGGAACTTCAAAACTAAAACAATTCAGTTTATAAGGTATAAACTTGGACGGGGGACGAAAACAAACAATTTAATGCTTTTGTTAATTCAGTGTTTACCGACGACACTTCTTTGCTGCAGGTAACCAGGCCCAACAAACAGGATGGTCAAACTCCAAGCTTCTTGGAAAGGGATTCTGAGAATCTAGAAATTTTAAAGAAAGGGGCAGCTAGCAAAACGAAACATACTTCACGTGACCCGCTCGAACACGCGGGACAAAAAGCTTTAAGGAATATAAAAGAGATCATCATTCATTCACAGAAAGAACACGAGTACAAGACGATAGAGATACGGAAAAAACAACACGGTTTGTGGAGTCGTATGAATGATTTTGTCTAAACATCCTTGTAGTATTTATACTAACTAGTTCAAGTCAAATCTATTACCCAAAAAATAAAATCGTAGACTAGTGAAACCATCAGATTCGCCTGAAAAAGATTTTTGTTTTTGTAGCCAAACTTGGTATCGCTCTTGAAGGAGGAGTCACTTGTCCTATCATACCTGGCGACCCAGGCATTTTCATCAAAGCTGTCATTCCAGGAGGACCCGCGGACGGCAAATTAAAGAAAGGAGACAGGATTCTAAAGGTGAAGTAATACGGGCAACCTTTTCTTGCAACTTGTCGTGCAACTGCGGCCTGTGTTGCACGTATTACTACCAACGCACGCAACAAAATTTCTTGTTGCGAGTTGCGGCAACATGTTGCAAAAAGTAGACTTGGCTTCTACTTTTTGCAACATGTTGCCGCAACTTGCAACACGAAATTTTGTTGCAGAACAAGTTGCGTGCGTAGGTCGTAATCACGTGCAACAACAGACCGCAATTCGCTACGCAACTTTGGTGCACGACAAGTTGCAAGAAAATGTTGCCCGTATTACTTCACCTCAACGGTAAAACCCTAGTTATAGAACGTAATTGCAGTTCTGAAGTGGCAAGTGCAATTGCACAAAATCCTTTCATGAAGCGTTGTGTTAAGCTTCGTGACTTTATGTGCTTTCTATTTCCAGGTCAATGGTGTAAATTTGACTCGGGTAACTCTGAAGTTTGCTATCGGCGCGATAAACAAAGCTCCTGAGAGTGTTCAAATTTACGTCAAGAACGCTTCAAAACGTCAGGTGCGTAAATGTTCAATCTCTGTCCACTGTCCAATCAAGCCAAGGCTCACAAAAACTGTGTATAACTTCAGTTAAGTTAACTTCAGTTTCAATAGTCAGTTATTGTGACCTGCATTGGATAGTCGGACTCGTAAGTCACCCCGAGTTTTCTACCGTTCGGCCGGTGCTGACCCAAGTCGAACTAAGCCACGTAAGCTGATTACACCAGCCTTTATTATGGAAACTGAATGATTTTCTTGCGACTTGGGCTGACTTGGGTCAACTTGCAAGTGCCTTGCAACGTAAATCCGTAAACTACGCACATTTTACAGTTCAGAAAAACTTGGGAATTAAGTTGATTAACTTGGGAGTCGGTTTGTCGTACATTGTTCGTTTAAAACTACACTTCTGTCAGTTCGTCCCTATATTATCCGGCGTCATTTTAGTACGTGTCTGTTCTCCACAGCAAACGATTAACAGTGTGATGAAAGCCGATTTCATTCAAGGACGGAGCAGCGGTTTTTTTAGTGAGCAACAGTTGGAAGGCAAGGCTATATGATTTCTGTGATTTGGTCCGTTCTTGCCGTACTACTGCACGTCTGTGTCAGCCGTACAGTCTATTTTACTTAAACAGGGCAGCTGTATCTTTTGGCAAGGCCTGAGTTGTTGTATTAATGTCCAAGAGCGAACTAATCTGGACTAACTTCTTACTGAAGTTTATGGAATCGAATATCGTAATGGCACATTTACAGTTACTTATCTCACTCAGTGAGACTGAAATTCTCCTATTTTGTGTGTCCTAGAGTTTCAAGAAGCATTTTCTGTGTTTGACACAAAAGGACGCGGCAAAATAAGCGCAAGTCAGGTGACCTCCCTCATTCGCTCACTCGGCCACAATATCGACGGATCTCTGCTTGACGTGTACCTCAACGAGCTAGAACTGACAGGTAAAGCCTCGCCCATTGGTCTGAATGTTGTGTCTAAATGAGGGCATATCTCCCTAACACCATGAAGCTTTAAACTGAACAAAGAATCTTGATTCTTAGTTCACAGGAATATAAAATTTGCCGAATTCGTCAGGCTGATGAGGATTGTTGTAGAAGAGCAAAATCAAGAGAGTCACGTGGCGAACGCAATCAGAGTGTTTGATGACGAGGAGACGGGATTCATCAGTATTGACGACCTCAAGGACGCATTTAAACGCATGCCAGGAAAGGAACGCATGCGCGGCTCTGAGCTGAAGGAGATCTTACGACGAGCGCGCCCAAATAAGGAGGGGAAGATTTCTGCAGAAGGTTGTTACACTGTTTTATTACACGACTTCACATTTTCGAGTGCAAATACGGGCCAAGACGAGTGCAAAGATGGTAGCGTATTGCACTCGTCAGGAACCAGATCAACTGGTTTATTAGCTTACGTGATCAGTTTTCGCAAGCAAAGTTTACGAACGCGTCATTTTTTTGTTCCATTTTGCGAGCAGCGAGAATGTTTGCCCTGCTTCGTTTGTCGTGTAATAAACAATTTATTACACGAAAAGTCGTGCAATACGGCTGTATTTTTACTCGTCAGTTTTATTTTTTCTCGCCTGAAGCAGGCTCGAAAAAATAAAACCGACTCGTAAAAATACTCCGCCGTATTGCACTCCTTCCCGTGTAATAACCTCTTTTTATTGTCGTGTGTTTGTTTTATTCTCATTAGGGCCGGAGAAATGTCTTTTTCTTGAGGCCATCTTTCTCTATGGTGGTATTTTCAGTTTGGGTAGCAAGGATCGATATATTTAGTTTACAAAATACGGCCTTGTTAATCATTGATATTGCCATAAAATGGATAAAACCAAAAATAACGCTAGCACTGTTATTAGGATGTGGAGAAGCATTGCTGGTGATGAGTGTTATAGTATTTCCACGTGTAATTGCGGGGCACAGTTCTCAAATAGGAGTTGAAATCTTCTAGGGTGGACTCGAAATTGGCTTTGACAGTAGAGCTAAACATTTTGTGATTGTTCTTTCTCATCCGTTGTGCATGTCTTTCCTACAGATTTTGCAACACTTCTGATGCCCTCCATTAACCTTTACTGACTTTACTGGCGTCAAAAAGTCATGAAGACCAAACAAACGAACTGCCACCTGTGACATGGCAACTTCTTGTCTTCAGAAGGACAGATCGCATGTAACACCAGCAGTGATGATAGAAAACTTCTCCTTTCAATACATGTGAACTAAGCACTGAGTATGGAGAAAATGACAGGTGATCTTTGCTTGAGTTCAGGCTGAGCAGACTACGAATTATTTTGACACTGCTCACATATTTTGTTCAGGACACGTAAGGAGAATTATATATACTGGAAATAAAGACAATACAGCGGGAGGTTTTTCAGTCTTGTTCTAAGTAAACCAAAAAGTTCCCCAACCCTTCCCCCACAGTCCTTGTATGTTCGGAGTCGCTGTGATCGCGGGCGCTTGTTTACCAAAGCAAAATGGCGGAAAGTGCAGAATTGATCACGAGTGCCCAAGAACGGGTATGTACAGCGAAATAACAAACCTGAGAAAATTTTCTCTCGTTTTCTTTATTGTCCACGACAATTTTATGCTACAATTGAAATGGTATTTATATCACAAGAAAAACTTTGGCATCATTGATGCACATAATGACATTGAATTGGACAACCCGGCCAGTTCATGAATTTTAATTTTCAGCGAACTGTCCCCTACCCGATCCGATCCTGTTTCATCCTGTTAGACAATCAGAATCATCCTTAATCATCTTGCTATTATGTGTACATGTTTTAAATCACATATTTGAAAAACTATGCCATGAACCTACTGATATCACTGACGTGTGAGTCATGCAATCATGCGTGTAAAATCAAATGTATTCGAGCGTTTAGAAAAGCCCACAGCCAATAAGAACATCTACCCATTCTTTCGGAACGGGTTTTTATTAAGTGAGCACTCAGCATTCCATCCAGAAACACTACGTATTGCTGCTCGAACTACGATAACTAAAGTTGTTAGTCAGAATGGTAAGTTGACCTTTCTTCCTTCTCAGTTTTGTAATGCGATGTTTCGGCGGACGATTTGGTTTTCAAATTTCATTTGAGGTATTTAATTTGCTCAATTGTAGCCGACTTTGTTGTGCACTGTCGCTCGAAAGCCGTCCGCTCCCATTTCTGCCCCGAAACTTAGCTCCTTTTTAATTCTCTAAAACCTCAGCTGGAAATGCCTGTCAAAACGTTTTGTGAGGACACTCATCGTTGACTCATTCGAGACTATATTAAGTCGAAGGGATTTGTTTGTGATACTCTTGTTCGACACTGAATTTTCAAGGCGAAATATTTCCAATATATATTTTGTGCCTATACGGGCATCGTGTGGTTGCACGAGTTAAATAGTCGTCGTTTCTTCGTAAAAAAAAAGCCAGTTTGTGATTAAACCAACTTTCCAGCATTAAATGTCGAATATTCTAGCTACATTTAGAAGATAAATGTTGTGCAACCAACCATGAATACGAATCAGTTGTCGATTTCAACAGGGTAATAAATATCCAATGCAACTCGCTTCTTTTGTTGATATTGCTCTTTGTGACTAGAGCTCCTGGTTTTCGTTTTGTATGTCTATTTCGTTTGAGCAACCTGTAAAGCATGTTAAAGTAATTCAGAAAATATTGGCTTTTGAAACGTGGGAATGCTAATTTTAAACGAGAAACTTCTGGTAAGTGAGCATCACTTAATCCAAGCGAATGTTATCTTGAATATGGTTTGTTGGAAATATATTTCTTGATGTGTTTATCATATACAATTTTGAAAACATTTATTCTAACAATAATTATTGATCAGACAAGCAACCTAGCGTATATATCTCAATGATTTTTAATGTAAAGTTCCAGAAGATTATGCAGACAAAGTCAAAGATTGAACTAGGATTCATTATAAAAACGACTGTTACATCCTACATTGCCCTGTATGAGCTAAAGATAGCATTGAATGGTCCACAAAAAAAGAACTAACAGTTACTGTCCTGCCTTTCGTCTCACAGGCATCGAAAATGAGTGAAAAGGAAAGAAAACGTAAGTATGAGAAAACGTATGGTCTGGGTTTATTGTTGTACGTTTGTCTGTCTTGCTGTCTGTGTTTTACTTTTGATAATTATTAAAAGACAATATTTTCATGAAGTCTAGCTATCCATGTGCCCCTGTTTCCTTTAGTTCTTGTACAGTATACTGTATATTATTTTCTCACTCTCCCTCTTTCTGTTTATCTGTGAATCTTGTGTAACTGTCAGCTTGTATCATACAATCCTTAGAATACAAAGAAGCATTCAACATGTTTGATCATGATGGAAATGGCTGGATCACCACAGAAGAGATCGGAGTCGTGATGACAAGACTGGGGCAGAACCCTTCACCGGAAGAGCTGCAGGACATGATCCGGGAGGTGGATGCCGACAGTGAGTGATGTTTCATTATCACATGACCTTTGTCTCTGTCTCTGTCTCTGTCTCTCTTTGTGTGTGCCTAATCTTTATCTGTCTCTGTTTGTGTCTCTGTGTCTGTACCTATCTCTGTTTCAGCTAACTGTCTATCCCTATAGTTTTGTGTGTTTTCAGTTTGTCTTTGTGTCTGCCTCTCTCTCATTAATATTAATTGTGTCTACTTCCACAGAGAGCGGCCATGTTGATTTTGAAGAGTTCCTGGTCATGATGTCCATGACCCATCAACATCACTCCGGTGAACTGCGCGCGGCCTTCAAGATGTTTGATGCAGATGGTGATGGCTACATTACCCTGGACGATCTCAAGCGAGTGATGAAGGTGGCCGGAGAGAATTTGTCAGAAACCGAGCTCAGGGAGATGTTCCGTAAGGCAGATCAGGATCGAGACAATTTGGTCAACTTCAGTGGTGAGTAGTATTGGCAGTAGTAGCAGTAAGGTATAGTGTAATAGTAGTACAGTAGTATTAGTAGTAGCTATAGTAGCACTGGTTAGAAACGGTAATAGGGTAATAGTGGTTAGTAGTAGCAGTAATAGCCTAAATATTGATCTCTCTCTTTCTTTCTTTTTTTTTTTTTTTTTTTTTTTTTTTTTAGAGTTTCAAGCTATTGTCAGCAAGAACTGAAGTGGCTTTGCAACTCAGACCAATGAATACTTGAAAATAGTTTTTCAGTGTATATTCATCGTAAATATTCTACCAACACTGTAACAGTAATGGGAGACGTGCCCTGCCCGGTAATTAGGTATAAAACGTTAGAATAGAAAAATACCAGAAAGAAAAACATTAAAATACAAAAAGCGTTGAAAAAAAAAATTGCTCCAATATTGCACGTCTTGGTTTGGGTGTGTTAGTAGAACTGGATATCATCATTAAATAACAATAAGCAGCTGTAAGACAACTGTAGCGTGCGTGAAGGGAATAAAGACAATGTTTTTCTTGTGGAAGTATTGTATTGGTTAATCTCACAGCCACAGCAAACAAGAAAACCCCAAGTTCATGAGCTGTGGTCCAGCCACTGAGTCACAGAACAAAGTGAATGGGTCACAACTTGGTCACAACAAGTGCGCGCGATAACTACACGCGTTTTGTTTATTCAAACCATGCGCGCGAGCTTTCAGCGTCCCAGCGTCCATTGTTCCTAAATCAGTAGTGCTGATAATATAGAAAACAAAACTAATATAATTTTAGTAGCAATAATTTAAAGGTATACATACAAAAATTAACACCAGAATTGCAATGCGGTATTAGTTTTGGTTGTTGGTATGACTAGAGTGACACTATGGCGCACTTCGTGCCCGGTCGTGAAATTCCGTGAAGTTACTCGGCACATTTATTGCGCCTGGTCGACCTTTAGCAAATCTGGTTAGCCGCGAGCAACGAAAGTACAAGAGATATGCGTCAGTGTAGACATCCTTGCGCTCGCGTCGGGTCATTTTTCACAGTGAAATATACAAAAGACTTGTTAGTGAGCCTCTGTTGCTTGCGTCGCTCGTGAAAAAATGGGTGCTTCACGGCGTTTCAACTAACCATGTCCTCCATAGGACAACTACCAATGCACAAATACCAACAATTGAAAAGCATACAATACACTGGCAGAAAATGAATTCAAGGCGACGCAGCCTCACCCAAACTTAGATTAAAATTTTAACAATAAAACTCGCATGAGAACTACTCCTGCGCTGAACACTAAAACGAGGCTTGACCTGTTCGACTTGTGGCATTGGGTTTTGCGAAAACTCATTGTGAAAATAAAAAAAAAAAAAAAAAAAAAAAAAAAAAGCAAAAATGTAATATTTATGATAAACATTTTAGGAACCAATACCTGAAGCTTTTTAAAAATTTATAACCCAAGCAAAGGTCTTGAAGCTTGCAAATCAGTAGAATTTGGCAGTTATTCAGCTGGTTCGCCGTTGCAGGAGAGTGATCTCAATAGTTGGATTTCTACTTTGCAAGTTTTAGTTCATAAAACGCCGAAATACTTCAGCAATGGTAAGGCTATTTGACGTCAGTCACAAACTGTAATTATGCTCTAAGTTTTTCTTTTACGTTTGTTTTCGTTTTGTAGCAACACAAACCTCGAAATCCTAGCTATCTTCATGACGAATAGAAAGTTTTTTATGCTGCTAACAGTCTGTCAATTGCAGACGGATTTTCTCGAAGGGCCTTTCTGCCAACGATTTCAGTGTGGTCTTTTGATCAATTCGTTTTCGCTGTGATGTTTCGCGGTTGACTACTTGTTGACGATTCAGGGATTGAGCTAAATATGTGTTTACTGTAGGATTTCAAAAAAGATGTATTTTATACGAGCAAATACAAAACATCACTGAGGAAATGGCTTTGCAAGTACGCTGTTGAAGACATAGCAGTAATACCATGAAGACTCAACCCCTCACGAAAAGTTTAATTTATCCTGATTAGTAATGTCAACGATGAATTATTTTCAATTTACTTGGTCGCAAGAAATTTCTTAGAGTACAAGGAATCATCTTATTCGGAGAATATACGAAGCATAAAACCTCTGGAAAATCGATCCATTTTAATTTTTAGTCTTTTCTCTGAGTTTACTTCATGTTCACACGCGGGTCCCCGCCAGCTGTTAATCTTCTCACACTTTATAATGCTTTCTCAACAATTATCATTATTCACTTAATCAAGACTTTCTGGTTTGTCCACTAAAACTGAGACAGAAATGGAGCACAAGGCTGGCCATCTTTTTCTTTTTTACCTCTGTCCCACTACATACATTTCTTCACTTTCTTTTTTCTCGATTATCAGCTTGCGGTATCAAAATACCGAACTCAACGAATTGATGTTGTAACATGTTTATTTTGTGTATATTTTAGTTTTCATAAATCGATTCCAAAACAGTGAAGAAATCTTTCAAGCTTGAAAAACCCGTCTTTCATTCTGAATAAATGCATATTTTTTATCATGGCATATGCTGCTTAATAATTCATCACCCAACAGTTCGATAGGCTCTTGCATAAAAGAACTGACAAACTCCTAATGCATGTTTCGCCAAAATCGACAAAATAATGTCACAGCAAGTAAGGTGTAAGGTTTGACACAGAAGAACGATAGACTGTGAACGCAAATTAAGAACAAAAATAAAAGGGGAAAAAAATCACACTGCAGAAAACCGCACTCACGTTATAAGTGTGATATTTCTATTATAAGACATGTAATTAATAATTACCAATGTGGGGATTATAAATATAAACAGTAATTGCACCTGCTTGTGCTCGGAGCATTGGGGAGGGTGGAGTCATGGAACGGATAGATCACTGCTGAGGGCCCGGAGTTTGCCGGCTCAACAACAACCCCAAAACAATGATTGACAAAGGAGTCAATCTAAAACAAAAGCAAATCCTCATTCAGATAGTGACGACACAAGAACAAGACAACATAAGCAACAGCAACAGCCATAGCTCCTCAAGCGACAACAGTTAGGCAATGACACAGCCAACGACAGCGACAACAGCAACAACAACAACAATGTTATAATAAAAACTAGAATTGGGATGAAAATTCTTGTAAATAAGTGGCGATTTGTATTTTTTTTTTTTTTTTTTTAAGGCTCAAAATCATGGGTTATCCGAAAGTGAAGTTGCAGGTGAGTGAGGACAATCAAAGTTTTAGCCAGCGCTTTTCAATTTACTATGTTAAAGTAATTGCGATTGGTTTTATATACGTTCACGGCCCGAGACCCAATCTGAGCCGGCAGCACTTGAGTCATGTAAGCGCAACGGCTTTCCTGGACCTGTTCTGCTCTGTTTTGTTTTTGTTTTTATCAGCGTTCATATCATAGGGTGGCACTCACAGTTATATGATCTTTAATTTCTGTTTCACAGAATACCGGGAAATGTTCAAACGGTATGACACTGATGGAAATGGCACAATCAGCGTGAAAGAATTAGGAGACGCGATGAAATCTATTGGACGTTCCGTACCAGACGACGAACTCGAGAGAATGATCCGTGAAGTTGATATTGACAGTAAGTTTAAGTTTTGTAACCCTTTTGATGCCACATCCCCCACCCCCCCCCCCCCCCCCCCCAAAAAAAAAAAAAAAAAAAAAACGGTCGTCCGGTCGTACTCCATTGAATAATTTTAATTTCCAAGAAACTTGTCACTATGATATTTCTTGCATAAGATGTTAGATGCAAATGACGGAATACTAATTGTAGTTGTGCTTGACTGATACCAACACTGTTATTGATTTTAACAATTTTATATAAATATTGACAGTAATACTTACCAGAGCCGATCAACTTCAATAGTTCCTCTTTTCATTTTCTTCGTAACGGAGAACTTTGCAGTTTAATTAGCTTGCTCGAGTGAAAGCTGATTAAACTATCAACTCTATTCTCACTATACTGCATAACATAACTATTAGAGGGTAAACCACTTAGTTGCTTGTACTCGTCTCGTCTTGTCTCTCCTTTGTCTGTCATCATATCCGGACTTATCGTTTAATTTTCCTTTGCAGAAAACGGTACAGTGGATTTTCAGGAATTTCTTAAGATGTTTGCCAAGAAATCCCCTGACGACGAGCTCAGGGAAGCCTTCAACGTTTTTGACACAGACGGCAGTGGCTATATCTCCTTTGACGAACTGAAGCAGGTCTTGAAGAACATGGGGGAGACATTAACTGATGCTGAAGTGTCCGAGATGCTGAAAGAAGCGGACGATGACTCCGATGGACAAGTTAGCTTCGAAGGTGAGAGATGCTGACCTCAGCAAATTTTCAGGCAGCCACTCCCTTGCTAAAAAGTAGTCAAATGACACCGCTTTTCACCTTCTCGAAACAAGTTACTTCCCTTCAACATTAGAAATCCCAGTTTTAAAATACCATTTGGGGGTCGAAATACTGATCCTTTTATATATCTGTGGTAAAAAATTGCCCCCTAAATATCGCACGTGCTGACTGGGCAACGCGACTTTTCCGAGGGTCTCAATCTATGGAATGTCAATACGATTTTCCTTTGGTCAGCTACCGCTCCTACCAACACTTTAAAGTACAAATAAGCTTCATTTTTCTATACCCGTTTTTATTCCCCGAGGCTTTGAAAGAGATCGCTTTCGGGCAGAGCCTCTCGACCCCCCTTCCCCCTTTTCTCTTTCCTGGTGTCAATTAGTTGAAAAAAATTATGGAGGGGCGGCCAGCTCTGCAAGATTGTCCACTTTGGGCTCGTCCCCAGGCTATGCAAGGAAACATCAGCTGAGACACTTTTTAACTGGTGACTATTTTTCCTATTTTCTAGAATTTGTCAAGATGCTGTCCAACAAAAATGCATGAGAACAACCACCGGCAGGTCTAATTGTCATTATAACAGACTCGCCTGGAAGCAAGTTTGACGTTGTTTGTATGTGCACACCGTACTAAATAAAATTCAATTATTAGAAACATTCACATGTCTCTTGACTGATGTCTTGTGTGTAGATGGGACATATCCAGATATTTTCATACCAACAGTTTTACACAAAATTGAAATCCAATTAGTTTGTCAAAGCTAAATAATTAAATAGTCATTATTATCATTACAATATTATACTAAGGCTGTGTTTGATTGGGTCTATTCTGGAAAAAGAATAACTAAAATTTCCAAAGTTGCTTGTTTCACATGGAAATTTTGTTTGAAATTGTTTTGAAGATCACTACGCTGGAATTTCGAACAGATCCCAATACAATTTTACCCAAGTCAGCTCCAAACCAAGGATAGACAGTCTGTAAGACCCAATGAATGCACCCTAACATTGTAAAGCACAGATAACACTATAATCACACAGTATGAAGAATTTTGCTCTATACCTTCTCCATGAGCTGATCAAACAATGAATTCTCACCATATTACTCACAGACTTTCTTGAAGGATTATTCCCTGCTTTCATTACAGGAAAACTAAATCCATGCACAACACCACAGACATTTGAGTTGCAGTGAGAAATCTTTATTTCCATAAGCTTCCCCAGTTTGCAATAGCTAGTATTTTAGTTATGAGATGGGGGTCACCCTGGCACACCATCAACAACTTGTGCAATGTCTCTCTTGCTTGTTTTGTGACCAACTGTTTGTGCATCGGGTGTGAGATTTGTCTAGGGACTTGTACTAGTGTACCACAGGCAAAGTGTTACTTGGCTATATATATTGTTGTGATGGTTGGGATGGTTTTTTACTTTGAAGTCATCATCTTGACGAACTCTGGAAAACAAAAACAATTTTACACATTAGAATACAAAACTGTTATACTACACAATGAGAGCTGAAATGCCAAAGTACAGCTTACTGATCCAATGGTAAGTTTAATTCTTTCTTTTAGTTTCTCACCAGACATATATCACATACCTTGCTATAAACTATAAATATTTCCACTACAACAGACACGTAATTATGCCACAAAAGGGTTAGGAGAAACTGTATAATGCCAGCAAATCCCCACTTCTCTGAAACATTTGAAACTTAACTATAGAGCTAATCTTTTTTCCCAACCCAAACAAGTTTTTCTCACCCTCATAGTTGACTTGACCATCTCCGTCAATGTCAGCTTCTCTGATCATCTCATCAACCTCTTCGTCTGTGAGTTTCTCACCAAGGTTGGTCATCACATGTCTCAGCTCAGCAGCACTGATAAATCCATTGCCATCCTTGTCAAACACTCGGAATGCTTCCCGGATCTCCTCATCACTGTCAGTGTCCTTCATTTTTCTTGCCATCATTGTTAAGAACTCAGGGAAATCAATTGTGCCATTACCTGTGAGCATGATATGCAATAATAATTTAACCTTTCGAGAGTTAACTACACTGTAAATGAAGTTTAGCCAGGGTTCACACAGAAACATGGACAAAATAATCCATGACTTCTCCAAGACTTAATTGAAGGCAAATGTTTTGATGCTTGATGCAACGTTTACACCAAAAGTTCTTGACTTATCAATCATTGGCTCAAAGCTACACTAATAAGGAAAATATTTCAATAAAAGTCTGAAATTTCATGACTATACCTGAGCACATTTTCCTAAATTAGATGGCCATGTAAACCATGTCAGAATGGAGAAAATGGCAGCTTTTCCCTAAACTGTAGTCAAAAACCCCTTCGTGTATGCGGGAAATTCAAGGTTTTCTTTTTAATTTCCCTTTGCAGAAGACTGCACATTTTGCTGGAGAAATATATGACACCACAGTGCACATACTGTATGAACATAGTACCACTGGTACACAATATTGTCTTGCTGGAAAGACAAGGTTTTAGGGACAGTACAGTGTATGCTAGTTAATCTGACTAATTCCAAGTATGAACTCACCATCAGCGTCAACTTCATTGATCATGTCCTGCAGCTCAGCCTCTGTTGGATTTTGACCAAGGGAGCGCATCACAGTTCCAAGCTCCTTGGTGGTGATGGTGCCATCACCATCCTTATCAAATAGAGAGAAAGCTTCCTTGAATTCTGAATTGAAATGAAGCAGAATATTTTTATTACATCTTTATTCCAGTGTACTGTTGGTGCACATTGGCAGTTTTTCTGCTGGATTAATGATCACGCATCTCTGAAATGCCAAGATTCCGGCTGTAAAACTTACCAAATTATCTATGCAAATATATATTTTATACATGGTAAAACCACCAGCCTGGCAAGCCTGTTTCCAAGTTGACCCTTTCACTCCCAAGCTCATATTACAAATTCTCCCAACCTCTCATAAAGAATATGTATTGAAGTGATGTATTGAGAACTGATGGCTCAATCCGCTTTTACCTGAGCAAGCTGTCAAGAGCTTTCCGTACAGTATGAGATCTCTCTGGTAAGAAACTTGGGGAGAATGTTGGTGCTGCACTCTTGGGAGTGCAACACATCGGCAGAATGGGCCAGCCCAGTTATCGAGTCGATCCAGAGTCAATATAAATCGACGTAACTCTAGAATCGACTGGTATTGGTTGCAATATCGCTTGGTACATTCCAAGGACTTAATTTGTGGCAAGTTAAGGTTGTCTACTCACCAGCAATTTGTTCTTCTGTCAGTTGGTCAGCCTACAAAGACACAACGACACACATTAGCATTCTTGGATTTTTCGAGAACCTTTGACTTTTTGTCTTGGAGAGAAATCGCAAATAATATTCGTAGATTGTAGACCTGCGTCTCCGAAGTAAAAATTATACAAGAACTCAGCTTTTAAACGGGCGAGCGTTCACGCATTCATGGGGTTATAATTATTACAAGTAACGCAACCTTCTGTGCAAAGGGCGGGAAGGTTTTTTTGTTGGTGCTTCGCTTGTGCCACGCAAAAATAACACCATAACTGGCTAAAACTCTGTTGGGATGAGCGATGCGATTTTCTTAGTGGCCTAAATGACTTACCATCTTTTCACTGTTCGGTTTGTACGGAAGGACTCGAAATGCTGCTTGAGAGCTCGAGGGCTTACCAAAATCTGCAATTCTAATTGGCCCATTTAGTTCGCCGACTGCGGCACATGAAAGAACTCAAAGCAAACATCTTCCTTCGCATTCCCTCCCTGTAGTGGTGCATTCATAGAAAACACTCGCAGTTTATTAAAAGACCATTTTTCGAATAAAGCAAAGAAACCATTATTGTCTGAACAAAAAAGAAATTGGACTACAAGCTTGCCGCAGTCGGTTTCCTTGGTTACCCACTTGGGGAGGACGAAAACGGCGAAGGAAAAGTAAGAGAGGAGGGGACGGAAACACCATATGTTTTTTAATATGGCAGAGACAAAAGACATTAGTGCAGCAAAAATCAGGGGACGCGCCGTTATAGGTACTTTATTTTCTACATACATCTTCTCTTGTTCTTTCGCTATCTGGGAACGCCGACGCAGTCCGTACCAAAAAGCCGCAGCGGAAGTAATTTTGCTTGTATCGGACAGCCAATCAGAACTTGCAAGTAGTTACCAAGGAAACGACTGCGGCACATTTGGTCAGCACTGCGGCATATCTTTGTCCTGGCAGAGAACTGATATTTTTGCCAAAAAAATGATACTTAAACACGAAAATAAGCGTGAATGTTTTTACCAATGTGTCACAGGGATAAGGGCGAATTAAGTTTATTTGTATCCGTCACGTGTTTACCACAGCTGCCGCAGTAGACGCGGTGAAGTTGTTGACGCGCACCTATATATGGAGGGTATTGTCCCGAATGGACCAATACAATTGGAGATGTTAAAAATATCTTTTCGAATTTTTCAGGGAGTCTCGCTTGATCAACGTTGTTGGAAAGAGCTGCAAACGGAGAAAGATAAAATAAAACATGGTAGGTAATCCTAAGTGGACGACGAGAAAATTGCGATTGTTTAACAACTGCGTTTGCTCATCATTTTTTGCGTATTTCTTTCGTGTTAAATTTTGCTTGAGAGCGGGCAAGCGAAGCCGTGACATTCCTTCCCGCTTTTTTTTGCATAAAGTAGAGCAAGTTCAAATCTCGCACTCAAGTTGTGTTCAGGTTACCTGTATGTTATATCGTTGAATTTGGGGTGCAGTGTCATTTTCGTCAAAGAAATAATGAATCATAACTGAACGAAGAGTGACACGGTGCGATTTTTCACACAACGTTTCACTTGGTTTTCTGCATCGCTAAAGTTATTTGAATACGGAAACTCGTCTTTGAGAGAGTTTTTAAAATGTCCTGCAAGATCGTAATTTTTGGCTTTGCGTGTCGTGAGCCCACGCCCTGGAGGGCATAAAAAATACATAAATCGACGAAGAAAAACCCTCGAGTTCAAGCATTTTTAAACAGTTATCGAGACAGGCCCACTATTTACTGCAGAAACGTTAAATTAGATTATTTTGCGGAGCGATATTTGCACTATTCCCTCGATCTTTTTAAAGGGCGATTTGCTCATGCTCAAGGATTCTTTGACATGTTTTCTCGAAAGAGCATGCAGTATTTTTCTTGGCGTTCCGAGTATTATTTTAGGTAACTTCGTTGGTGCTGAAAAGAAATAGGCGAACTTCGCCTTATTCATAATGCAGAAGATCTAAAAAAAAATCAGTGCATACTGTAGGATACACAGAATTAACTGATTTACAATATTCCTCTTCATTAGGCTGACCAGTTGACAGAAGAACAGATCGCTGGTAAGTATAATTAACCTGCCTGCTATGATCATGTTTTCAGTTCACAAGGGTTATGTGAGACAGTTTAAAACATACATGTACAGATCAGTTTAAAAATAGAATTCATATCATGATTTTCACATACTGTATCTTGTGATCTACACCATATTGTGATCTGCATCATACAATTAATATTATGCATGTACATATCGGTATTCAATGAGAATCATCTTATGACTTGTCTACTTGGATAAAATATGTTGTGATCAATTTTGAAAGTTTTCAATTCATGTGTACACCACAAATCATAAGGATTGTATTCACAAGGGATATGTCAAACACAGCAAAGAATAAACTGTGGGCGTTTTGAGTGTTATTCTGCAATTTTGATAGGGGAACATGCTAAACTATTTGTGGTATTTTTTTTTTCTCTGAATGAGCATACAGACAGTGGTCAACTGCATTTAGTTCACTGTCAGTTTACAAAAGATGTGCACCAATGGGATGAAGATCTAATACGACATCTGCTTTGTTTCAGAATTCAAGGAAGCTTTCTCTCTATTTGATAAGGATGGTGATGGCACCATCACCACCAAAGAGCTTGGGACTGTGATGCGCTCCCTTGGTCAAAATCCAACAGAAGCTGAGCTGCAGGACATGATCAATGAAGTTGATGCCGATGGTGAGTTCTTAAAGGGGTACTTTGACCAAAATCGGACCATCACTTAAATTCAAATAAAAACAGTCAAAAACAATCTTTAGCACACCACTAACAATCCTACCAAACCGTTTGCCGAAATTATTTTTGGAAGTGCCACTTTTTGACCTCTGTTTTTCTTGAGCCGTGAATAAATCGATAATTCCGAGTGGGGATTGGAGAGACCGGCGTGACGTCATCTTACCAACGCAAAGTATCACAACTATAAGGGAAGTATGAAGTTTTGCAGAAGAGCGCGTGTAATTCTTGATCGAAATCGAAGTAGAATTTGGAATTTTCAAACAAAACTGCACAACATGCCAGGTAGGTGTGTAGTGCAGGGCTGCGACAGCAAGTCCAACCCGAAAGAGGGCATTTCCCTTTACATTTCGCTCAACAATAAAGCGCTGTGCGCGATGTGGAAGAACGGTTTGTGCTACTTTATCGCAAGAACTTCAATCCTGGTGATCGCTTCTCTGTCTGCTCGAAGCATTTCGAAGAGAGCTGTTTTTCAAGGCTCCACCAAGAAGGTTTTCTCCAGCAGACTGATTCCAGGATCAGTCCCCACAATTTGGAGAGCAACTAAAGATCGAGGCGAAAGTGCAAGAGATCGTCGTAAGTCTTGACGAGGGAATTTTTTCGAAGTTTGAGCAGTCTAAGAGTCCCAAAATTTGCAAACTGTCATCAAACTGCTTTCTTAGATGTTTCGTTTAGCAGAAATTGCAAGAATTGGACTTTCGTTTTCATCGCACATCGCACGCTGTGGCGGCGTGACAACTTGTTATGAGTCCATTCGAGTAAATTTGGAGCATTTTTCGGACTGATGCAACTAAAAACCATACTATTACAAGCGTTAGTGAATACAAAAAGGCGGTGTTTCAGTGTGATTGTTGTAGCTTAATAAAACGGTCAAGTTAACTAGACGGCGGCTTTTCATATAGACACAACGCCGGGCGGAATCACACAACAGTCGGCATGTCAAATCAACGTAATTGTATTTATTCAAAATAGTGGCATTGTATACGATCTATGAATTTCACTTTACATTAAAACCCATGCATTTACTAGATCCTTCAATAATTTGATAGAATCAAAAAGTTCATGTTGATTTTGCAGTAGTTTGTGTGCTACTGACTTCGTAAATTTCCGAGTTCTGAAGTGTGTTAAAATTAATAATGATCTTACCAAGTTCCAAAATTTACTTCTCGGCTGAATCTTTTCTTGAATTCGGCTTCTTCTTCGACCGTGACTTGCTCGACGTACGCCGCTAGTTCTTCGATGTTTTAATAGATTTGAAATGTTTTGACAGAATCGAAAAGTTCATGTTGATTTTGCAGTACTTTGAGCGCTACCGTCTTCGTAAATTTCCGAGTTCTCAAGCGACATTAATAATGGTCTTACCACGTTCCAAAATTTACTTCTTGGCTCAATCTTTTCTTGAATTCGGCTTCTTGTTCTTCTTCGACTGTGACTTGCTCGACGCACACCGCTAGTTCTTCTTCCGTGGCAGCTGCTTCAAAGACTGTCGTCGTACGCAAACGTACTGCCTTCAACACTTGAATGTACATGTCAAACATCTAATAATGACTCGAGAGTCCATAAAATAGAAGAATTTGAAGAAATTATCAATGAAAGTTCGCTCTCACTCGAAGACATTTGCAAAGAAATGTGTGTGAAGTCCGTGTCTCGTTGGTAAGATGACGTCAGAGTGGTAAACCGCTGGCCCGAAATATTTATTCACGGCCAACATGGCGGACAGGCGTTTTAGCCTCCTTTGAATTAATATATCTCGGGAGTCTTACATCTGAAAAAAAAGTTTTTGGGACATTTTGCTATTCATAGCATACACTTTCATTTAAAGTGGTTAAAATAGTATTTCAAAGTGGTCCGATTTTGGTCAAAGTACCCCTTTAAGCTAGTCTGCAACGTTAGCATACTGGCCCTTAAAACATTTTATGAAAAGTGGAGAATTACAAGAGATATTGCTGTGTATATAGTCATCAACCTTTGATATGATAACTGATCACACATGTCCTTACAGGTAATGGCACAATTGATTTTCCTGAGTTCTTAACAATGATGGCGAGGAAAATGAAGGATACTGACAGTGAAGAGGAGATCCGGGAAGCATTCCGAGTGTTTGACAAGGACGGCAATGGATTCATCAGTGCTGCTGAGCTGAGACATGTGATGACCAACCTTGGTGAGAAACTCACAGACGAAGAGGTTGATGAGATGATCAGGGAAGCTGACATTGATGGAGATGGTCAAGTCAACTATGAGGGTGAGAAAAACTTGGTTTTGTCAGTTCCAAGCCAAGGAAGAAAGTTGGCTATAAGGGTTTATCCAATATAGGCTACTGACAGGTTTGATGGGGTGTCTTGAATTTAGAGTGTTAACCCTTCACTTGCATCCTCCTAGAACAGCAACCATTTCTGAAGAAAATGAAATTTAGTCCAAGCACATTATTGGATGCCAAGTTGTTAAAAGTGTATTTTGTTATGTGAGTTTGCAAGAGAACATTGATGCTGATCACTTCCAAACAGTTAAGTGGAGTGCCACTGAAAAACTTCTGTTCCAGTTATGGCTCAAGTTGTGTAAGAGGTCATCCTTGTCAACCAAGCATAAAGATGTTAGTGTAACAGTTTTGTATTCTAATTTGTCAACTTTTTCTTTTTTCTTTTTTGTTTCCTTTTTTGTTGTTGTTGTCATTGCAGAGTTTGTCAAGATGATGACTTCCAAGTAAACAATACAAGTAGCAGGTTTTGAACATGCTGGATGTACTGTTTTTGTCCATTTTTGTTAGTACCATTGCAGGAATAATGAGCCAGTGAACAGTTTCCTGTGATTGTGTGCAAGTTCCTTAAGTAGATTTCACAACCAGAAACAGTTGCTCACAAATAGCAACAGAGACATTGCACAAGTTGTACCTGATGCCAGAGTGTGACCATTGTGCTATAGTAGTGGAATTTATTTATAATATACTAGCTATTGCAAACATGGGAAGCTCATGGAAATAAAGGTTATCACTTCAACTTGAATATCGACAGTGGTGTGCATTGATTCAATTTGTTTGTTACAAAAGCAATGAATCAACTTCAATTTCATTTAAATTCTCTCAGCCATTCAAGAAGGAAATGTATGAATGAATATTGATAGTTCATAGATTCCTTCTAAGTAAGGTGGGAGGGAGGGGGTGCTTATTAAAACATACAAGGTTTGCATGACAGTGACATATGCTTGTCTGATAAAACAACAAGAACATTTCTGACTGAATCAAATTTGGAAACATGCTGTTGGTGATACCCACTGATGTGTCTGTGTAACAGGGTTTGTTCTTCTGTTAACCCTTTAACTTCTGAGCTCAAAATACAAATTCTCCCAACCATAAAATAAGAAAAAGGATGAGTGATGAAAAGAGAATTTGTTTTAATCAGCTGTGTCATTTGAGCAAGGTATCAAATGCCAAGTTCTCCATACTTTATGATATATCTCTGGTGGGAGACTGAGAAGAGAAAATTAAAGTTGATCACTCTTGGTTAAGGGGGGGGGGGGGGGGGGGTGTGTGTGTGCTTATTTCAAAGTTCATGTTTACAGGTGGGCAAGCACATGATTATTTTTGGCAGTAATCCCAAAGATGACTATAATAAACACACTGCTGTGTAATAGTATATAAATTCCTGACTTCGTCATGACATTGTTCTTCAAATTTCTTGGTTTGGGCTTTAATGCTGTTTGCAAATAGGCCAGTGCAAAAGTGTCTAAGTAAGACTGCACATGGTTATAATAACATTACATACTCCTGGCCTCTATTGACTACCGTGGAAACAATTGAACAATGATAGTTTGAGTTACATGTACATGGTGGAAAAGAAAGTGAGCACAGAGCAACAGTGGCTAAATGAGGCATTGAACTATTCACAGAAGTGCCAGCTATCATCTTCGAACTTGTGATCCAAAAACCTTCCCACTTCCTCTTAACCCCCTGTGGATGATAAAGCAAAATGCCACTGTCAATACAGAGTAACTTGTTTGCTCAAAATACAAATTCTCCCAACCATAAAACAAGAAAATTTACTGAGTGATAAAATGAGAATATAGATATCTCACTGAGCTTCTACATTTTTTTATATTTGGATAAGTTACTGAATGCCAAGTTCTCCATACCATGTGACATAGCTATGGTTAGAGGCTGAAGAGAGAAAATTGAAGTTGATCACTCTTGGGAGTGAAATTGACACTTGCACTTCTGAGCGCATACAATCATCCACACATTGATTGCAAATCTAACCCCAGCCTCCTCCAGTTCAATATCAGGTGGTTCAACCCTGTTCCCAAGAATGAATGTGGGAGAGGGATTTGAGTCTGGGAATATGAGCCTCTTGAAGGTTGCAGGGAAAATTATGTTCTAAGTGACTTTGACCAGGGTTTTTGAAGGTCTTGGAATAAGCCAGTGATCAACTTAATTTTCTATTTCAATCTCACCAGAAGTATTTTCATAAGAGTATGGATAACTTGGCTTTTGATATGAAGGCTATGTTGAACCATTCATATTCTCATTACCACATTATTACTTTTTCTTCTTGACATGTTGGGAGAATCTAGGTAAACAGTCAACTCACCCCTTTTGTTTGGTGTTAGACCCCTTCTGTTGATACTGTTGGCTCTGATATGAACTCACAGCAGATGAACCTTCCTCTGCAATATCTCCCTGGGATGAGGCTTTGATGGCTTTCTTCAAGTTTTCCACCTGAGGAAAGAAAACCACAAGAGTACAACGCTAATTCTATATTTGATATATGTCTACATTGTATATCTTACTGTGTTCACAGATTGTTTTTCTCACATGTCAACTGTCAGTATTTTACAACTACAGTTTCACAATTTTTTTTTTATCTCAAAATTAGGAACAAGTAACTCTCACCTCATTTTCAACCTGGGTTTTTTGCTTTTGTTTCTTTTCTCTGTATGTATTGGCTCTTTGGATTTGTCTTTCTATACTTCGTAAAACTGACTCACAGCTATCACACCTGGAAAATCAGGATCATATTATTGTGTAAGAAAACAAACAAAATATACAAAAAGGCACAACAGCAGGACTGTGCACTTATCACATAAAAAGAGATGCAACGCATTCCCAGAAACTTACCAGTCTTCTAAAACATCCACAATCTGATCCACATTTTCTGATTTGATATCTCTCCCAATTGCAAAGTCTACTTCAAGCTAACAGAAGAAACAAAGAAACAAAGTGATTAGCTTGAAGCCTGCCATGCACAAAGTATTATTTTGAGTTGTGTAAGAAGAATTATTTGCTAGTGAACAAATTTGATACTAAACTCATGCCTTAAAAATATGGGAGTCCTCTAACCAATTTCTCTTAAAAAGGTGGATGTTGGACTATGGCAAAATGATATTAAAACCACTTTATAAAATAACAATGATACTAAGCACATGCTGATTGGCTAAAAAA
Organism: Plumapathes pennacea; assembly: GCA_964036295.1. Classification (NCBI taxonomy): domain Eukaryota; kingdom Metazoa; phylum Cnidaria; class Anthozoa; order Antipatharia; family Myriopathidae; genus Plumapathes; species Plumapathes pennacea. The sequence goes on from OZ038470.1 coordinate 5,927,887, forward strand.
ACAATATATATTTTAGTAAGTACAAAGACATGGTTTTGTGAAGCATGTTTATTTATTTTTATAAAATTAGTATAAATTCAATTTATGACTTACTTGTTTATTTTTCTGATCTAGTTTTCCATGAATAATGCCTCCATAGATTGCCTCAATAATTAAATCCTGTAGAATTATAAACATTCCATCAAGACATTTGTTGGATTTAGACTTTAAAGGTAATGTACTCTCAAAGTGCAAACAGCCACAATGAGCATGAACAGAACTGTCCTAATATTACAACATACCTCTAATTCCCTAAGATTGGTAATGCCAAGTTGCTGAAGGAGTACACGATATGAAATAAACTGAAAAAATAATATTAAAACTATTACTACCATAATGGTATGTACTTGATATTAAATACCAGTGCGGCAGAGATGACAACCTCAACAAATTTACAGGTATTTGTTATCTGCAACCCGCTGTCCTCCCTCTGCCATCTGACCATCAACCCTACCCATCTGCCTGTTGACCTTCACTATATTTACCCAATATGAGGTGTTTAACCCTTTCACTCCCAAGAGTGATCAACCTCAGTTTTCTCCTTCAGTTTCTCACCAGGGATATATCATACAGTATGGAGAACTTGTTTTGATGGCTTGTTCAGATGACCACTGAATAAACTGTAAGCTCTCACTACATCATTAACACATTTTCTTTTAAAAGGTTGGGAGAATTTGCATTTTTGAGCTTGGAAGTGAAAGGGAATCACAACTGTGGGCACAATGAACATGGCTGTGTCCAGAAACAAGTTACAAAAGATAAAACAAACCTTTGATCTGGCTGTTAAGGACACTATACTTAAATGTCGCAACTTTGTCACTTGTGCTGGAGAAAGTTCTGGGAGAGAGTCTGCACTGGCTATAAAAGACAATCGGGAAAGAATATTATTATGTTGAGAGCTATACCAAAAGAAATATATGGCACCTGTAGGACTCATCAACTTCTATCAATCATTTAATAAGCCTGTTCACTTTCGAGAGTCTCTTGTAGCCCTGGCATCCCATAAAATACCATGTAATAATAGAGAGTGATTATTAATTTGCTTTGTATACCTTAAGTTGCATTTCTTACCTATGTAGTCACTGTAGGTACCAAATGCAAATATATTCAACAACTTCCAGTGGGGAGCATGTTCAGAATTTGCCAACTGAAACATAAAGATCACAAGAACAAATTAAAATAAAGATGCATCACTCAGGGTAGGAAAAATGATCTAGCCAGATGTACAGAGCTGGCAAAGTTTGAGCAAGCATGAAATGTTTGTCCTGAGGTTGACCATCTAGGATGTTTTACTTTTCCTCAACTTCTTCATTCTTTGTCTGGTAATATTGTTTTCTTTCAGATTGCCCAACTTTCTATGCACAACTATCAAAAACTAAATGCAGTTCAGTTTCTTTGAGTTGTGCCAGCTCAATGGCAACTTCATAGATCAATATTCCCAGTGATTTGCTTGAAAAAAATGTTATGTTCAGGACTAGAGTTCCCTAAATATGGACCACCACACTTGTGTCACCTACTTGCCCATGAATTATAAGGCAGAAGAAGAAATTTGGAACCAAATCACATATATCACCTACCTCAATTTACACACTATCCCACCAGAATAAAATATTGTACAAGGCCCAGTTGCTCAAAGCACAATTTGGCCCAAATGTTTTTGCCATCTTTGAACCTCCCTTCCTTGGATAAGTTTGAATCAGACAAACTTTTTAGTTGGTCTTTGATTAGCCTGCGGAGCAAGCATTTCATTGGGTTTTGCAGTGCATATGAAAACTCTTTTTTTATTTTTGACCATTTACTTCTGCACTGAGAAACCCACACAAACGCTCACTCTAGTCTTTGTTCAAAACCCTGCAGTTTGATGCCCAAGAGACTGGAGGAAAGAATTTGGTTTCATGCTTTGAACAACTGGGCCCAGATCAATTATTTAATAATTATATAACGTACCTCTTGGATATTGGGCATCTCTAGCAATTCACCAAACACATATACTCCAGGAGCATCAAGCACCTGTTTAATGAGTGCCACGAGGGCAGCTCCCCTGGCAGACTTGGCTAACAAAACAAACTGTTCCAGTTGCTGGTTAGATCCCTTGCCATCCTTCTCGGCCATTACAGCCTAAAAATACAGTGGAATACCAGTCCCCTGTGAGAATACTACAATCCTGGACAAAATAATTATATGGGACATTATCTTGGGTGGCTCTTGATGCTTACGATTCCACAATATTCTAACAATGCATGCACAACATGTCCCCTATGAAAACTACAATCCTGGACAAAATTATGCGAACACCTATCTTGACCAGCTCTCAACTCACAGAAAACTCTCAGTCAATTTCTTCTGTCCACAAGGTTGACAATAGAGGAAATCACACAATCATGTTGTTAATACTTCACACACACGTCTTGGTTGCTTGTTTTCCAACATTGAAAGGTGAGGGGGAAGGTGGAAAGGGGAGAGAATGGGGAAGGGAGAAGGGGCAGGGGAGGAGGCAGGAGGAAGAAGGGAGGGGAAGGTGGAAGGGAGAAGGGGGAACAGGGGAACAGGGGGAGGGGTAGTGGCAGTGTGACTGCTGTGTGAGAGGCCCAAGCTTAGTATTTTCCTATCATTCTTGTCCAAAAACACTGTAGTTTTAGTCTGCATCAGAGAGGTCAGTGTGGATTTAATAAATTTCCACTGGTTTGCCACAGTGTGGACTCTTATTTACTATGATTTATGTCATCACATGGTCAAAATGTTGTGGACTCACGAGGCGCTTCGCCGAGTGAATCCACAACTAATTTTGACCACGTGATGACGTAAATCGTGGTAAATAAGAGTCCACACCATGGCAAACCAGTGGAAATTTGTTTTTTTACCACAACATTTAGAAATATACAGGAAACTTTCGTTGTATTTCTCTGCAAAATGTGACATGCTGGCGTCAGCATTGTTGTTTGGACTCTTATTTACCACGGTAAATCGACCAAACAGAGAGCGAGAAACTAGTGTGTTGTGGTAAAAATACTGATTGCTGTCAAACGTGTGGTGGTAGACAGTTCAAGTCCCTTCTTTATTCTGGCAAAGGGTCAGTGCTTGAAACATCAGTGTAAAACATTCTCTACAGTGTAATCACAGCATATCCACATCAACCACTACAATGACACAACATTACTGACACCAAATTGTACATCTCAGTTTAGTGCTGTACAAAGAATCTAGAATCTAGCAATGAAACAGCCACCTTCTTACATGCATCATTTAATGTCTAACTGTTGTCAGTTTATGGACGATTGTTACGAAGCTTCTGGTATTCATGTACATTTCTGTCAAAATATGCATTGATTATGATATAACTATACATTGTACTTTTCCCAGCTAATCAGACGATTGTCTGGTTTATGGACGTCAGCAAGGCTCAGTAAGTATTGATGGTACAATATTAATAAACAGAAGCGCCATCTACTAACCTTCAAGAACTTCGATGCTCTGCCAAGTTCTTCAAGAAACTGAAGAAATGGCAAGTTCGAGTTTCCCCAAGGCTATCACTAAAAACATTAAACAAGATAAAATCACAAACGCTCAAATCAAGCCAAAATACACACATGTCAATACAAATAAGTCAAAGCGAGTAGTTTCTGATTATGAAACGTGATGATTGACACTTGAGAAAAACTATTGACTACAAGCTGCACATTGCCGGGTTACGATTGCATAAGTTGTTCCCTAACTTGGAAAATACAATGCGGCGACAGTTAAATATTCTTCGTAGTGTATTAGGCAGACTGTATAATAGAAAAATATCGAGAAAGCCGAGAAGAAAAGAAGAGAATTTTACCTCAGCAGAGTCCATTCCTGAACAAGGAACCATGAGATCAACAAGCTCAACCCCAGGGTCATCCGCGCAAATGCTCAAACTGGACACCAGTCTACCACGGTTTCAGATTGTTGATGTGCGAAAAACGAGCGTTTTAAAATTTTAAAATGGAGAATTCAAATCTCGAGCCAAATTTTATGATGTAGGATAACTGAAAACCGGACAGTAGGTTCAGCGATATAATTTTTTGGCCAAATGACCCTCAACTTCCCCCATATAGTACAAAATCTCGCCAGCTTTTTGCCAGCGGTATGCCCCATTTATGACGTTTCACGGAAGCTTTTTGTTTCTCCATATTTTTCCCACAGGGTGGACGAAGATCTTGCGGTATTTATGGCATCTCGCAAGCGGGTACACACAACAGCAGCTTCTAGATTAAGACAAGACTACCTGAGGATAATCAAAGATCCCGTACCATATATCACAGCTCTACCCCTTCCATCAAATATCCTCGAATGGTAGTGTTGATTTTGCACTTTTTGTCAGCGAAGTTATTATTATACTGGTGACTCTATATACATGGGGATCGTTCGTACTGGACTGAATAGTTTAACATAATAACTAAGCATCGAAAACAAAACGGCAGCTTGTTTGAAGTTTAGTTTTTAGGTCTTATAAAAATATACTTCGTCGCTAACAACAACGTGCCGTTCACTGAACTTGAAAAGTTGTTTCGTTAGCCAGAACGGGGCCTTGTGTTTTATATAGGCAGTATCTTTTGATAGAATCTGCAGATATCTGTTTAATACATGTATTTTGCAACTTATGCAGGCATTATGTCGTAAGAGGGCCGGAGAATTCCCCATATGAAGGTATGGACTGATTTGATTGCGTGTTCAACACAGAAAACATGTTCTAATTTTGACATAATATCGAATTTCGGACATCTGTTGTCTCTAGTTGTCACTTGGTAAATTTCGAAGCCAGGAAAAACATGTGATTTTAACGTATTATTAAACAATGGCTATGTTTACTTTCTTAAAAGACAGGTAATATACAAACAGTGAAGATCGGTGATTGATTTCTTCTTCTATACCCAGGGGGTTTTTATCATGGAAAACTTGTGTTTCCACATGATTTTCCTTTCAAGCCTCCAAGAATATTTATGATCACTCCAAATGGAAGATTTAAAGTGAATACCAGGTAATGTATATATTAAGTGATCAACCAAAATTATTTTCTCCTTCAGTCTCTGACCAGAGATGTCTGATGGAGTGAGGAGAGCTTGGCATTTGATCGGTGGAAACTGATTGAACTATCAGTTCCCTCTGTAGCACTCATACAGTTCTTTTTTTTTAATGGTTGGGAGAGTTAGAGTTTCAACCCTTGCACTTCTGAGCTGATAACACAAATTCTCCTAACTATCCAAGAAGAAAATGTATGAGTGATGTAGTGAGAGGTGATACTTTGATCTGGTGAGAGCATTTAAGGAGAACATTGAACTTGATCACAGAAGTGAGAGGAATGGGTGATAATAGCTTTGACTGACTTCCAACGTTTGTTTTGACTTGATAGATTGTGCTTATCAATCAGTGATTTTCACCCCGATACCTGGAATCCAGCATGGAGTGTTTCCACAATTCTCACTGGACTTCTCAGCTTCATGGTATGTAGTATAACATATAATAAAATTGATCTGAAACCTTGCCCACATGTCGTGGCATCAAAAGTGAATCCAGATCGATTTACAGAAACCAGTCAGATGTTTCAGGAGTTTTCAGCCTCCAGATTTGGCAGGAAAGGTTGTTTTAAAGAGAGCTAAATCTCACATTTTTGGGGAGTGAGGAGCAAAGGAGGGGGAAGCAAGAGCTGGAGCATGCCTCCAAAGCCCTTAGATTAGACATTTGTGGCCTCTGCACTCATACGATATTCAAAAAGGGTTATTTTCTCTTTGGTCTCTCCTGAACATACTGTATCTAGTATGGTTATACTGTATTGTGGTTTATTTCTCTCTTTGGCTTCTATAAAATAATGAAGTTTATTAACAGTGCTTTGATTGTTACTTTTAGTTGGAAACTGCACCAACCCTGGGGAGTATAGACACTTCAGATTACCAAGTAAGATCACTGTCTTCTTTTTGTATGGTTCACTCTCAGTCTCCATACAACAAAAATCTTATATAACTGAGGCTTACTGTTGATTGCAAAACATTCCATTTTTTTTTTTTTTTTTTTAGAAAAAGCAGTTTTCTGTTAGAAGTGGGCCATTCAACTGTCAAGACAAGATCTTCTGTGAGCTGTTTCCAGATTTAGTACAGGTACAAAAAGAATGAAAAACTGTTAAATAATTATCCTGAAATTCTGAAGAAAAAGCAAAACAGAATTCATATACACTTTGTGTGTGTATTTCATTGTGCTCAAGATCTCAGGTCTGAATTCTGCCGAGCATCCCTGAAAGAATGTAGAAATTAGGGAATTGACAGTCAGATCATCCCCTCTTAGCTGGGTTCCTTATCTTGCAGGAAATTAAAGAAAAAATAAGAAAACAAGAAGAAAATGCACAAAATTCCTTGAATCAAAGAATTGGAAGTTTGGCAAGCCAAGGATCAGAGGATGGAGCAGGAGACAATGGGATGGTGGGCAGCACCCTCATGAACATTTGCGTCATTGTTGGCTTTGCCTTATTTGCTTACACTGTCAAGTGTGTGTTAAAAGCTGTGGATCACAGTTAGTCTTCAGGGGGATAGCGTTGATTAGAAAATAATGTAGCAAAGTTTTATCAGGCAATACTGCAACGATAACAAATTAAGAAACATCAAAAAAATGATTGCATTGATAAATTATTATTAATTACAAGTAGATCCAAATGATAGAAAACCTTACATTAAACTTTGTGTAGTATTTCCAAGGGAGAAGTGAGTGTTTGCCCTTTCAGCCCCAAGATTGACACATCAATTCTCCCAACCTGCCCTGAACAAACTCTTAATGTACAAGCAGAAAAATCTGACTAGCTTGAACCCAAGCAAGAGGTCACCTAATATTCCCAGCCTGCCCTGAACAAAATGTGTGAGTAGTGTTAGGAGAATAATTTTTTATTGTTAATGGTCTAACAAGCCTGAACTCAAACAAGAGACCACCTGCCATTTAAGGAGGAGTTTACCTCTGGTTGCTTGTGAGGCTGAAGGGTATATAGTAGGCTTGTATTTGGTAATATTTTTGTCCTGCATTTGTAGAAATCTCAGAAAAAGCAGGTTTGAATTTCGCACTAAGCCATACTGTAGGTTCTGACACAGAAATGTGTGAATACTGTATTGGTATAGATCCTAAAAATACACTGTAATATTATGTACTGAAATTTTAATACTACTGACAGGTATTTTAGACCACTCGGTGTTGAATAGTGGCGAGGAGGAAAAAGGTTCTTTCTTGTCACTGTCCAACAGTGAGTGGTTTAACCCAGCTCAGACTCTACTGGCATAACGTTCATTTTTGTCAAAGAAAACAGATGAACCTTTGTCGTAAAGATTGAAACTATAAAGTTTTGAGAGTGCTGTGTGTTATGATGGTCAACTTGGGTAAACAGTGAACAAGCTGCACTGGTGGGTATTTGAAGATGGTAACATTTATACATGTAGTCGGTATATCCCAGGTTTGTAGTGGAGAGACTTTTTTTATGATCACCCCAGTAGTTTATGCATGGGAACCATCAGCTAGGTTCAAAATGATGTAGATACACTAATCTCGACAGATGAACTTGCTCTCTGCACAGGGGACACTCAGCCTACAAAGCAAGGAGACTGTCTATGAGAGACTGCAACATGTGAATGTGTTACCAAACATAATGTCATAAATGCTATACATTTTTTGCATACAAAGATGCAAACCTCAACAAAACAATTCAGGTCACATTCTTGGAGACCACGGGAAGATCGTGGGACAGTGTGCAAAAAGTGGCCGGAGGGGGATCCCCACAAAATCTGCCCCTGGATCTCCAATGTTAGTATATACCACACAAGTGAATAGTGCTTTTCGCGCGCTCTGATTGGCTCCTCAATCTCGGAATATCAAGTACTATTCACCTCCCGGCAGCTTCCGGTAAAACAAAATGGCGCGCGAACCCAATTTTGGCCCAATTTTGTCGGAAATAAAACAACTATTTGGGAGTTGGCTATTAAACTTGTGTGGTATATACTAAAACACTTATTCGCCTCAGTGTCGGTGAATAGCGGTGGATATTTACCTCGCCGAAACGGCTTGGTAAATATCCACCACTATTCACCTCCACTTCGGCGAATAATATTGTTAAATGTTCAGATCTTGGCCTCACTCGGTTGAGGGGTAGGGCATAGGGGTAAATAATAAGCTGAAGCTGAAATTACTGAACAGCTGTGCCTTTTTGAGATGTCACACTTTGTTTTGTTTGCCTGGTGGCTGTTAGTTTGCAGAAGATGGGGTATGGAAGTGGGGATTAATGTAAGTTTGTGGGAGCTGAGCTGTAAACATTGAGTCCCATCAAACTAGATTCACTTTACACCGGTTACCTTACTACTGCACCACTCAGCAATGCACTGCCAACAGAAAATGTGCCCACAAGGTGTGGCTGTCATATCTCGCACCCTCTCCAGACACAAGGAACATGTCAGTTTGGATGTGCCCATCTCTACTCTGCTTGTCGTTGAATCACAGCTCCCTAGGCCATTGTCTTTGCTTTTCTTTAGTGTCTACAACAAAAGAATTAATTATTGTTATAATCAAGTTTCATTTTGTTGGCTGTAAAACGTCATCGTTGTGTGGTGGTCACATGACACAAGCATTTTGTTACCTACCTACCCCTCCCCCCTCCTCTTGCCCCTTTGCTAAAGCCCTGAGATTTTTTCCACAGTTCGATGTGGGTTAACCCTTTTACTCTTGAGCTAACAATACGAATTATTCCAACCATTCAAGAAATAAATTTAAATCCTTGCACACAGTTTGCACATGTACTGACTTTCACTTTCACTTTCACTTTCACTTTCACTTTTTTTTAATTCATATAACATTACAGAATACATTTCTGAAAACACTGCACTGCTGACCTTGTATAATTGCACTAGAAGTGTGATAGACAGTTGTATAACAGACAGATATCCTAGGAGTTGGTAGGTTGGCCTGGGTCCCTTGTCTTTCAAGCTGCTCCGCACTAAAAGCTGCACATGCATAACACACAGAAAGGTAGTTACACAATGCTTGCTCTCTTGAATATCAAATAATGGTCAACATTACTATGTTGTTATTGTATCCATCAGAGTGATGAACTACTCACATACTGAATTGCAGTCACTCTCTTTGCAATATGATAAAAGAGGCCAGTGAGATAGAACAAGGTCAAATGGGCCCTGTGTAGAACTGAAATGAACAAATAGATGGGTGAATAAATGAATGAATGAATGAATTAACAAAGTATCAGAGGAATGTTAAGCAATATTTAGAGAAAAAAAAATGGCTTGAAGTAGCACATATTTATACATACAGTACAGGAGCAGGGCATGATGAAAAGTTTGTCTGTTAATCTGGGTTACCAGGCTTCCCGCTGACAACTTCTTCAAAAGAAATAGTCTTAACTTGAACAAGCTGCCAAAGTTGTGCCTTGAGAAGATCTGTACTGCAAGGAGGCTTTGAACTCATCTACAACTCATAAAGCCAAGGGTACATTTAGTACATAGCTCCCTTTGTAGACTTACTTATAACCAGCTGTCTCACTACAGGGACTGAATTATGAAGCAACTGTCTCAGGCGCTCATTAAACCCTGACAAAGACAAAAAAGTAGGTTACATTTAATTTAACAATTCAATCTTTAGAGCTCTGACTGTAAGTGATGTCATCTTTGATATCATACCATTTGGCCAGTGCTCTGTTGAACTGCTTAGGTGTTCCAACTTTCTCAAAACTTTGTCCAGCAAATAATATCCTGCCACATGGCAAAATACAAGGACTCCCCTTCTCTGATGAAACAAAACATAGTTGGGCTTGAGTGATAATAACACTTCTCTCATCTCATCAAAAGAAAACAAAACATTTAGTCAAAGCCATGAGTATTAGGGATTGGCCTTCACATGGAAACTGCGCACAAAAAAAAAAAAAAAAAAAAAAGTAGAAAGCCCTTCTTTAGGTCGAGTAGTCATAGAACAACAGCTAAACTCAGACTCACCAAATAGGATGGCACAGCTTTCAGTGTGTCGTCCACTTGAATGATGTTGCAGTACTCCTCGCCAAGGGTTTGAAAACCTTCAACAAATTCAAATTAATTATGATAGGGCTGCACTTATCACAGAGCCTATTGAATTAATTAAAACATGGGTGAGTGGGTATAGAGGTCGAGTGAGAAGCAAGAAAGAATACATAACATTCAGGAAGCCTTACATTTCTGAGATTTCTGGATTTTTCCAACTAAAGCACCTTTGAATGATGCTAAATATTATGGATTATTATTTGATGCACTGATCGATTCCAGTTACCACCCCACCCCATCCCTTTCAATAAACTCTCCATCTCCAGGTATATGAAAACGTTGTCAATTTTCTTACACTCTAGCCACTGGAAAATATATTGGCTGATCCTGGGGGACCAAGCTAGGTTCATTAAAACTTACCACACAGTGTGGTGAGCCCAAAGTAACACAAATCAGCAGTTAGATCCAACTCTGATTTCCATCTGATCCATAAGTGTGGCCCTATTATAAAAGGAGGTCACTGTTCAAGTCATATTTTAAATTTTATACCACGTAACAATAAATTGAAATGCCATGCATGCAAACAAACGATCCCTGCTAGATCTTGTCACAATTCACACAGAAATTAACTCTAACTGGAGGAATACAATAGTTTATCAGTCTTAATCACAGCGAGCTGAAATAAGCATATTATTTGGCTATATTGAGGATGAAAAGTACGAATTTATATTGAGTTCATACCTCGGAAATTCCTAAATATTTGGCCCAGGTTGTCTCTAACAAATGCCTGATAGTAAACATCTTTCTGGTTTGAACGGACGAGTTCTGGTTGCCCTGCACGAGCAAACATTTTCGTCAAATTAGGAAAGCGTTCATTATATGACCAACTCGTCCGCCATTTTGAGCATTTGATTCCAGTCCCTCTCCTCTATTGAGCCCTTACGGAAGCCTGGGAAGGTTCTTTCTGTTCCACGGAACCCTGGGCTTCGATCTTATTGAAGTGTCGGAGGTTTATGCCATGTGATTGGAGTTATGACACAACTGACTGGTCTTGGCAATAGTAGGGGTATATTTCCTGGTGGTTGATAGTTGGTCAGTTTTTCCCGGGGTCTTGCCCTGAATGGCGGGACACATGCCTACATCAGGTTACCCAGAGGTAAAGAGATAAAACTAAATATTTTACAAAATAAATTTAAATATTACCCAGCTAACTGTTGTGGATGTGCTAAGAAAGAATATAAATTTAGTTCTCAACATCTAGAGGTGCTTTGGAGCCGAGAAAAATATCAGAATTTTACCCTGGAACTGAGAGACACTCGACAGTTTGAAAGTGATCAGATTTTCTTTTGGATCTACCCCTGTGAGTCACCAATACTTTAATCAAATAAAAGTTAGGCAATCTCCTGGTATCCCTCAATTTAAGTCAAGCTCTCCCTTTTGATGTATGCAGCATAACTGGCTGATTTTAGGTGAGGCATGCATGCAACACTGTACATACACTGCACTATAAGTTCAATTTGTTGTCATTCTCTATGTAGGATGCAAGTTTGAGCAGCTACAGTGAATGCCTTTGCTGTTGGTGTTAGTGATGATGACGATCAAGACCATAAATGGACATCTATTCCAAACATGGCCATTCAGCAGAGTGGCTGGAGTCAACTCATTAATAACAAGCTCTGTGTTGTTGGTAAGTAGATACTTCTTTTACAAGATTTGAATTTAGTTGGATTCTTTGCTCAGGCTCAGCGTAATATGTCACAAAATATAATTAACCTCGTTTTTCTATGGGACCTCGTTTTCTCCCTTGCCTAGTTGTAACGCGTGCGCACTTCACGCTTTGCGCAGACGCAACTGTTATTGCCGCCACAGTGTATGAGACCACATGATAGGGGCTGGGTACTGAACTTTGGCAACTCTAAAACAGATTCGGAAATTTGCTTTCCGGAATAGCTCGACTATAGACTCAACACTACTAAGAATTCGTCAAACAACTCAGCGTATTTTTCCGCTTCAGTTCAGTAGAACGGGAAAAAACCGACTCTTATGGGGCGTCAAGTTTGAGATTACACTTTCGGCGCACAGGCCACAAACTCTCGTATATTTCCTTTATAGGGCAGTTCCGTTGGACATGGTTTGGTTTTCAGGGTTCTCTGTATTAAACAGCCCGGGGCGTACACAATTTTGCACTCTATTATCTTGTCAGGGTCGCCTTTTCTTAGGCCTCCCGAGTTAATACAAGAGAAATTTAAACGCCAAATAGTCAACGCTGTCTTGTCACGTCGGCACGGCCTTCGTAAACTAAAAGATTTCGGGGTCCAGTTTTAAAAAGGGCAAATAGAGCACTTTGTCTTGGACGGGGTGGTGAAATTTGTGTCTTGAACAATATCAGGGTCAGTAAAGGGAATCAGCGGCACCCACCGCTCTGGCTTCCGTCGGAGCCGCCCCTCCCAAAAAACGGCACGGTATTCTTCTTGTTGAGTTTTATGTCATTTTAGTGAGACCTTTTAAATTGGTTACAAGCGCAGGTTCTTTTTCTGGATGTTTCCTTTTTTGTCTGTCAGGATCTCCGGCTTAACTGGGAGCGTTATGGGTTTGCCCGTGTCAGTTTGTCCAGCGGCGAATAACCTTAAAAAGGCACTTAGAAATTGGAGGAGGCTTTCAGCGCACGTCAATCTGACTTTACTGACCCGGTATTGATGCACTTTCTTTTCGTATGCATTCCGCTCTACATATAGTGTGCACGAAGAGTCGAGCGCAACGGGTGTAGCAAAAAGGCGGTGTTTTAAAACAACAAGCTGAAAACAACCAGGTGACCTCATTATCAAGGTTTGGCATCGAATTCACTTTCACCTCTCGCCAACACACTCGACACCATGAAGACTACGAAAGCGAAAAAGCGGAGCAACTCGTTTAGTTTTCTCAGGCATGGCCATTACATGAAGAGCGTTGGTTCAAAGTTAAGCGGGAGCGAAGAGGATCTTCTTGAGGCTGTGAAGAAGACCTCGACATCACAACAACCTTTTGAAACGGCCGCCACTTATTGCGACACTGAAACGAAACAAGCCTCACCAGAATATTCATCAGTTGCCGCGAACAAACACGCTGCTGACGCCATCAAGGTCCTCTTCAAGATTCTGTTACAGCAAGAGGAATTGACGTTGGAGGAATACACTTTGAACAGTCAAAAATTTAAAGTCCTGGTCATCGAAGATACCGAGTTCTGAAGGACCGCTCGCTCAGATCAAGCCGCGTGGCACTGTGTGTGATAGTCCCATGAAGTTTCACGCGATAATCGCGAATTTCTTGACTGAATTTCTACCTTGGCTCGACCGAAGAAGTTTAACAGAGGGTGTTGACTCTGGTGCACAAAACATAAACCTGCTTTACAGAACTGGTGAAAATATTTAATCATTGACAGTTTATATTAATCACGAATACGAGATACAACGTATGTTATATAAAATTGTCAACATTGTAAGATATTCTTCAGGTTTAAACGTTTAGAAACTGTAAACATCACCGAAGCGATCTTAAACCACTTTGCTACGAAGACTAAAACATGACAAGGCAGTGAAAAATGCCCGCTAGGCTCAATTTTGTCCTTGATATTTTCTTTGTTATCAGGTGTGTAATATTGTTTCTCGTTTCCTGGTTTGAGTGCAATTATATGTCTGACAGCTAATGTCTGACAGCTAATCGGGGGAAAAATATAGTTTATTTAATGTACTGCAGGCATAATTTCGAGACCGTTCGTGACGAAAGCCCATTGAGATGTTGTGGATGAACAAATAAAATCGTGGTATGGAGACACGGTTTTGAGAAGATTTTGTGGACTTATTTGCGACGCCCGCTCGTCCGAGGCCAAGGGAGCACTCTAAATAATTTTAACGAAAGCTATGCGAAACATTCGTCATATTCAGTTAAAGGGCGCGCATAGAATGCTGGGGTTTTAGCCGAGTCACGCAAAACCTTGACACAAGTTCGTGTTACGGTATAACGTATCACATGCCAAAACAGTGAAAACTGAGATGACAGTTGTGGTTGAGTCCGTTGTCATGGGACTGTTTGTAATATTGTAAAATTTTAAAGTTTAAAAATTTTACAACTTGCCGGCTAAAAAACAAAAACCAAACACTAAAATTAAAAGGCACTAACTATAACAGCCAGGGCACTTGGGTAAGTCAGGTGAATAATTTGGTTTCTTTTAGTGAAATGTTGGCCCACTTCAGAAACAGATGGATAAGATGGCTTATCCAAACGTATCAAGTTTCTAATCCTATCAGGAGAGATATAAATCTATATTTAGAGTTCAAATGATTCGGGTTTTTTCACTACCAGTTCAAACCAAAGGAAAGTAGTTCTTAATAAGCCCGGTTAATAAGTCGTCCTATCAATGTGCACCCTAAGTTTCGGCAACAAATTGTGTTTCTTCTACTGATTTATAGACCCAAGCCTTATCATACAAACCACATGTTTAAATCTTCCAAGACTCCTTTCCCCTGACAGCGATTCTTTGGTCTGTAGCAAAATATGTTATGGGCTGAGCTTTGTTCAATGTCGTTAACCATGAGTGATAGTCGATAATTCATGGTTAACAAGCGGGCGTGAAACTTCTTCTCACTGTTCAGATTGTTCGTGCAGTCGGTTGATGCAAAACACATGTACAGATGCGCATAGTCGGCAGCATATTCCGCAAGTGATTTTGCGCAGCGCGGCCTCAAAAACCAACAGTATTTACAGCTCTGTGTCCTCAATAACATGCACTGTAAACGTCTGTCCATTGATGCTGTATTTCTTGACTGTTTGAACTTCTTGAATCTGTAAAATCTGTAGCAGTACGCGTGACATCTCGGCCTTGTGGCTTCGCTGGCTTCGTTGGTTATTGAACAACTCCTCAAGCTTCCCCCTTTGGAGAAGCCGAGCAAACTCCACCTCTTTGCTTTGCTTGGAGGGGACGAGTTTAGAAAGGCGGGTGAAGAAACAACTAGCAGCTTCCGACGCCATCCGTCTGCTGTTCAGTGGACGATCCACAGACGCGATTTAATGCCAAGTCTCACCTGTTTTTCGTAATCCTCGCACAGACTTGTCGTCACCGGTTTCACTCTCCTTTTTACAGCGCGGTCTCTCAAGTTAGCACTCCACACAACTATTCAACTGATTTCTTGACGTGATTCAGCGCTTGGCTTTCCACAGTGATGACCTCACGGGGGCGAGTTCATGTTTCTATTAGCCGAGGACAGATGCTTATCGGTTCCGCGAACGTGCACATTTTCAGACCTGTCAGAAAGGAAGGACAGCACTCAACCCAACACTTGACTTTGGATTAAAATCGAAAAATAAATAAGGCAGAGGCTGGCAGGCAAAAGGCAGAGTCTTCCAGAAACATCTGGGAAACAAGTTAAAAATGTGCCAAACCTTCATAATGAGATTATCGTCAATGTAGTTTTTTTAAAGCGTGGAATTGGGAGAAGGTTAAAATGTGATCACATAAAAAAACGTTTATACCTGGGGGCTTAACTCAGTCGATGCCTGTTGTATATTCAAATGTAGGAATTCATGCCATACCTGTGTCAAGTGTTTAACAGAGAAAAGCCAGTGAGTGAACTGTCACTTGTCATCACCTATTAAAGCAGAAAGCCATTGCGTACGTTTGGTCGGGGTTGGGAGAGTGGAGAGGGGGAGGGATAGGGTAACAGCTCTCTTGGGGGTGGGGTGGAGTGGAAGGTATGGCATTTCTGGGCAGAGAAGCGTGTGGTGTGAATTTTCGCGGGATCTAATTTTCGCGAATTTTCCAGCTATCCCCGAAAATTAGATCCTGCAAAAACAAAATCAACTCCATTAAGTTAGACTTACACAAATTTACTGCAAAACAACATTACGCGAACTTCTACGATAACTTGTCCTAGATCCGCGAAATCCAATTACGCCGCGAAAATTTGTTCCTGCGAAACACAAAAATGGACCGCAATCTGCGAAATTAAACTCCCGTGGCTCGTCAGTACTGTTGTTTCAGTTCACCCTTGCCAGTGTCTTGTTGTTGTCTAATTTCGTTGCTTAATTTTTCTTCACTTCATTTTGAAATCGCGGTTATGGTTTGTAGTATGCTATTTAGTCACAGGGACTAGCATTGGCCATTATATAAAGATCAGCTTTAGTACCATTTTAACTGAGCTAGAACTTCAAATTTTTATAGACTACGCATTCCTGATCGATCACTTTTCCGGTTTCAATCGGTTATGTCTCATTAAACAGTGTGTCCTGCTTTGTGCGCAGTCAGTCACCGACCATCCAGGCGTACAATTTGTGTCTGCCATAAGACGCCGATCAACGCAATGTAAACAGCTTTGGTTCGCCGCCGACAAGTCGTAATCCTTTGGACAACACTGTTAATTTGTCTTGCTCCCAACTTGCCCAATATTTCCGGATGTTGAGGTATTTCCAGTAATGCGGGGTCTGACAATTGTATTGTCACTAAAGTTGTCATTTCGCAGTATTGATGGAACCAAAGTGATTTTGAGTGTGTTGATGATGTTAATATCCCCGTTACTTCGTCGCTGATTGAATTCACTAGAGTTGTTTATAGACTTCAGTACTACACGCTGACGAGGCAGGATTACGCTGGGGAGTTTTTCAAACCGGATTTGCGTACCTGGAAAACTGCTTGAGTGATTCAGTGCTTAAACAAACTGAAAGGTCGGCTGGCGTTCGACTGAAAATGAGAACGAACAGTTTAGTACCGAGGGAACGAAGTTTCGGTCTTGTAAAGTTTTTTACTGGACGGCCCCGACAGGGTCGAGGGGAAGCCGAAATGGCCAAGCTGTTACGAGCACAGCCCGAATATTATCGCCAGCTTGAGAATCATTATAATGGGCACTCTGAAATTCACACGAGAAACAAGAGTCAAGAAGTGTTACAACGGATCCTACAAGTCCAAGAAGTGGGCACGATACAGGAGTATAAAATAGGAGAGAGAACTTATGTCGTGCATGTATTAGAAGATACAAAGCTGTGAGAGTGACACTGCCAAACTTTTTCTAACTTTGACGAGTAGCTGCATGACCTCTGGAACTGGTAGCACTGATGAAAAGTGTTATGAAAACATTGAAGCTATCAAGCCGCCAAAAACTAGCCTGACGATGGAAATGGACCGGTCATAATCCACTTTCACTGTCGGCCGTCTGATTATAGATGCAAAATCATTCATGATCAGTAATCGGCACTCAACGGAAACAACGTCAACCGCGCTATTAAAAGGTAGTCCACGACTTTTCAGTTGACTGTGCACATCTTTAGGTTTAAATAATTCCAGATGAAGATTGGATCCGTTGTCGTCAACAGTGATCTCTATTCTATCTTAGCGAGAGAATTTAGTTACAGGTGAATGCGGGAACAAAGCGGAAGGGCCAGTTCCGTTGTTGGGTTTGAGAACGTGACTTTTCTGAATTAATCGCCGGGGTCAACACCAACACTACTGAGACGCGGGGAATTCGCAACTAAACAATTACCGAGGACTACGTCAACGTATAAACTGTACCGAGAAAGAAGAGAGCCTAGAAGAAATGAAAAGGATTAGGAAAGAAACTGAGCAGGAACGGATGAGTTTCCGTCCTTGGGTAGCAACGACAATGAAAATGAAAATGACAATAGTTTATTTTTCACCTATTCTGGCTAACAACAACAACAACAACAACAACAACAACAACAACAAAAGCAAACAGATGGTAGATGGTAGCGACGTTAAGCCGTAGCCTCTCAACCTTCATTAACGCAATATGAGGGACTTAAAAAACCTGTCACTTTTCGAAACGAGCAGGGAGATTTCCCCAATGTTGTCTCCTGTCTATCGTGAAACCTCGCAACGTAATCTCGCTGTTCGTGTCGTACCGTATTTGGCGAATAAAAAAGTCGTTACCCTGAAACCTATGAATATGAATATGGTCAGAAGATAAGCATGCATAACAACAACAACAGCAACAGCAGCAGCAGCAACAACAACAACAAATGCAAACAGATGGTAGCGACGTTAAGCCATAGCCTCTCAACCTTCATTAACGCAATATGAGGGACTTTTAAACCTGTCACTTTTCGAAACGAAGCGCGCGATGAGAGGAGCCTGTTTTCTCAGGCCAACCTTGTCTTCCTCTCCCTCTTCCTCGCCCCCTACCTCTTCCTCTAACGACGTGAAATTTGTCATGAGCTTGGACACCCCGCATTTGCACGTGACTCGCTTCCTCTGTTGACTCTGCTTTATCTTGCTGCTTCACTCTGTTCGAACTGTTCTCAACACTTGCACTCCTCAGCTGTAGCTGTTCGGTCTTCAGCTTCCCTTTAGGTCTCATTTCTTTGTCTGAATAGACGAAAGGTACCGGTGCAAACACCTGCAAACCGTGGTGCAAAACCGTGCTGCACTTACCCAAGAACTTGGCATCGATTCTGTGGCAGGATTCCGGTTGAAAAGTTTGATTGGTGCAGGTGAACGATTCTTTTGAGAATCTCACGGTGCTTGTGGAGATGTCCAACCCAAAATGCGAGCAGAATTTTCTTGTTTGCCCTTCATTGTCGAAACTCAAAACATCAGTTAGACTGCTGAGAGGAAAATGACAGTTTCGAGCACTATATGCACTGTTGAGAGCGGCCACTGCTTGATTCCTCACGTGACTGTAATGCCCATATATGGAACAACTTTCTAAAAAAGAAAGCTGATTGGCCAACCGGAAAAATCTAACAAAATTTCCAAGAAGGAATGCTTTGCAGATTTCAAGTGCAAGCTGAACGCGAGACACATTCCGGAGTTTAACTGGCAGTGAAACTCCTCTGGAAAGAGCATCGAGTGAGTTCACGTTATACAGGAGATAATAAGCCTCAAACTCAGCTCTGTTTGGTGGAGAAACGTCCTCCTGTAAATCGTACAAACTTAGAAGTCTTTTCAGACAATCTTGTGTGTGATCACGGTTCAGTTTGGGATCAAACTCGGCCAAACTTTGTCCGGCGAGTTTATACCCAGCCAGAATGTGGAACCGAACAGCCTTCTCCAGAATCTCAATTGAATCCTTTACCCCGATTCTCTGAATCACCATGTCTTGTCTGATGGCGCGGATTCGATCGTACATGAAAGCGTACACGAAGTGCCATGGCCGGTCGGTCCTGTCTGAGATCTCGTCGATCAGATAACTCATCGTGGCCTTCAGCACAGCTGCCGGTCTCAAACTCGAAGGAGTAACGCTTCTTCCGGCTGCAGATCGAGAAAACTCCTTAACCGTCGCTTTAGGATCTGCCTTCGGATGCACACTCTGAGGACACTTCACATTCGTGGAGCAGTCTGCGTTTCCTTCCGCAGACGGTTCCTTCCGAACTGTCGTCTCTGACTCGGTTGCAGCTGTTGTGTCCGGCTGCTGCACGTCTGTCAGTATCTCGAAAAAATGAAGCCTGCGTTGTCTCTCTCGCAGTTGGATCTCCTCGTCTGGACACATTTGAAAGCAAGTGCCTCGCACAAACTCATCTTCCTCTCCTGCCATGTTTTTGTGTGTGCCGCTGATCAGAATCAGCGCGGTCAGTTTATACTTAGCAACCACTCCAAAACAAAGATGGCGGCTTGATGTGTACCACAAGTCTCTCGTAGTTTTGCGCAAAACATGGCCTCCGCGCTTAGCAGCACGACTTCTAAAAGAGCCGGAAACTACATAGGAGAAACGAAGAAGCAGCTGAGAGATGGTTGGTGGTGTATTTTCAAAAACAAAGTTTGTTTCTCAGGTATTGTACATCATAAATGACTTTTTTTTGTCCCTGACACAGGGTTTGGCGTGTACAACTACTCTAACAGGTTCTTTCGATATGAAGGAGAGTGGAGCAAAGGAAAGAAACACGGTGAGTCCATTCTTGCTGTACTCACTTGATAGATACAACTCTTTACGATCCAGGGTGTTGCGTACAGAAATGAATTGGCATTATTATTCACACGCTATAAATATTCCTGACATGTCACGAGCATTTTTTCATCCAAAAGCCTCCGTAATTTTATTGTGTGCACGGGTATCGTCGACTCCCTACTTCAGTGCTACATCACTCGAACATTTTTACCCTGAATTAAAGTTGGAAGAATATTTGTGTTGGTTAAACTTCTTCATTACTAGGCCATGGCAAGTTGCTGATGATGGATGGGAGCTTCTATGAGGGTCAGTTTCAAGACGGCGAGATTCAAGGACATGGCTTCCGTCGGTGGGCATCCTCTGGAAATGAGTTTACTGGCCAGTTTGTGCGAGGAGAACTGAATGGGCACGGTGTCATGGTTTATGGAGATGGTTCTAGATATGAAGGAGAATGGATGCAGAATCAAAGAGAAGGTGCTGATTGGATAGAAAACAGCTCCTTTGAAATGAATTACTATGTGCCACTGTGGAGAATGTGGCAGATATCTTTCAAATTTCTTTGACCAGCTCCCTCCCCCACTCAAGTATCAGTGTAGTTCACTTAATTTTTAACAAGTAAGGTTTGGTTTCCATTGCTGGTTGTGTGGCATTCTGATAACAACAGTAACACGAATACTTTTCACTTGACTCTGAAGATGACTTCCGCTCAGGGAGTCGAAACGTCAGTCACCAACAATCAGTCTTTCTGGAGACTACTCTAACCCGGACGATCA
Organism: Plumapathes pennacea; assembly: GCA_964036295.1. Lineage (NCBI taxonomy): Eukaryota > Metazoa > Cnidaria > Anthozoa > Antipatharia > Myriopathidae > Plumapathes > Plumapathes pennacea. The sequence goes on from OZ038470.1 coordinate 5,948,572, forward strand.
CAACCAACCTACGATCACAACCAACCTACAACAGTAACAGAGTTGTTAGTAACTTAAATAATAGTTTTGATACTAAATATATAATATTTATTTAGTTGTCAGCAAAGTTGCAGTAAAGTATTATCATTCTTGATACTATTTGGTTAAATTTCTTACTTTTCGCAGGGGAAGGGAAGTTAACTGAAGCAGATGGTTCAGTGTTTGAGGGTTCTTTTCACAAACACAAGAGACACGGAGAGGGAAAGCAACTGTACGGGTTAGTTTAACTCCAATGGATTGTCAGGTTTGTCACAAAATAGTGTGTGCTGGTTATATGTCCATTTAACCGTATGAATGTGTAGTATTATCAACTGTATGTGCCAGGGTTGTGAAAGTTTAGGACCCAGACATTTGGGATGAATTAAGGTCTTATATAAAAGGAACCTTTTCCTCGTTATTGCTGCAGTAATGGTGATCGCTATGAAGGTGACTGGGTGAATGGTCTACGTCAGGGTCACGGTGTTATAAAGTTTCATGATGGCACAATTTATGCGGTAAGGGTACCAAGATATATCCTATTGCTTGATATACCCTCCCCCCTCCTTTCTCATACCCTTGTTGTTGCACCTTGTAGTTTTATTGGACAGTTTTATAGGTGACTTCTAGCAGGATTTAATGGAGTGCTAGTTCATGTGAGAAGTAGTTTTAATCAGCGTCAGCATAGAGCTATAGAGCATATCCATATATTATTTTGTATCAAACCTAAGTTTGATGTGGGTAACCTTGAAACTGTAAAATGTGGTTCAAGCTGATATTTCAAGTATTAGTCCTTCGTTCGAGCAAGTAGGGACGTTATGGGTTAGGAGAGGGTATATTTTGGGTGGGGGGGGGGGGGGGGGGTGCACTATAAACATGTTTTCTGGTCAAAATTCATGGAGTTGATGATCAGGTGGTAGAACTAAATTGCCTCCCAACTTGACTTTTATAGGGGCAGTGGTGGGGAGATGTGTTCAATGGAGAGGGTTCCATTATCCACTCATCTGGGGTGACCTATGAAGGCATATGGGTGAATGGCAGACCTACAGGTAAGTATGATATGCATAATAGACTTTCTCCTCAAAGATTCAGCATATATGCAATTTAATGATTATAGTTTATCAGTTTTCATCTACCCAAGCTATTCAAATATCAGTATTTTTACATACTGACTATGACATAAAGAATCTGATTTATGGGTGATAGACTGGGAGAGAAAATTGAAGTTGATCACTAGATCAAGCTGGGTTGCCAATTTAATGTCCTCAGAAATCCTAATGTCTGAAGGTAAAACCCAGCCAAGACAACAGTTCTTTCCATAATTTTCTGGGATATTACTAATAACATCTCTGGCTAATATTATTTAAGTGGAAGCAACCCAGTTACGTATTGTTGGTGAGACAAACATTGAGGTGGTACAAGGGCGTCCTTTTGGGTTTGAAGTCGAGTGTCTCAGTGCTGATGGAGATCTTGTACAAGGTAATCGGACAATGACATGTGGAATAATGGAATATTCATTTTACTGCCATCTTTGCAGCTTGTAGAATTTTGCTCTGAACAAGTATTGCTGCTTGCTTTATCAGAGGAAGGACGACTGCTGCAAGTGACAGGTGGTGTGAAGGTGTCAGGAAATCGGAAGTCTCCTGAAGTTGATGAGGAAAGGATCACAACTCCATTGTATGTAAACAGTACTTTGCTGCATTACTCTCCTTGTGTCAGGCTAATCTTCCTACTGGTTTTGATTTTTCTGCTTTCTCCTCTTGGATCTGTTTGCCCATCTCACTTCTCTTTCTTTGTTTTTCTCTCAGCTGCTATCTATCTGTTTTTCTGTCTCTTTCTCTGATGTCCCTGTTTCTTCTACTTTCCTTCCTTCCTTCCATCAATCCATTCATCCTGCCCTTCTTTCTTTCTTCCATCCATCTATTTATCTTTTCTTTCTTTCTTTCTGTCCTTTTCTTTCTTCATCGTTCATTCCATTCATTCTTCCAGTTTTCTTTCCACCCATCCATCCATTTTTTAGTTACTTTCTGCCATTTCCTTCCTACCTTCTATCTAGTATCCATTCTTTCTTTCCTATTAGAATTTGTCTGTCTTCCATCCATCCATCCATCCATCTGTTCTTTCTTCCTTTTTTTCTGTCCATCCCTCTATTCATTCATCCATCCATTCTTTCTTCCTCCTTCCTCTTCCTGGACACCAAAATTTCAAAGAGACAACCTTCTCCAAGTACACACCAACAGACAAGGAGAAAATGGCAGGTGACCTTTTGCTTGGGTCATATCAATAATTCTCCTAACACTACTCATACATTTTGTTCAGGGCAGGTGGGGAGAATTAGGGCCTGGATCATGGAGCTTATTTACCAAGTTGTTTTAATTTCATCTTTTCAGCGGCTATGACATAGAACCTTACCCTGTCACCGAAATGCTCGGTGATATATCTTCTGAATTTCTCATGGCGGGCGTCCTTACACAGCCCCCCAGTGTAATGTCCACACGCCCGCTGGTCTCTCCAACAGGAGAAAGTGTGGTAGAACTCAGCAAACAGACTGAAAACATCCAGGTATGCTCCACACCTACACTCCTCTCTCAGAAAGTCTTTGGCATTTTTGTTCAATTTGGTAAGATCAGCATGGCAGTGTTAACATTATGTTTTTGACTGAAAGATAACAGAAGTGGGCTCAGATGGTGCTGAGAAAGATATTGCAGGCTCACAGGTGGACAGTCAGCCAGAGGGACCCAACAGGACATGCGCACCATCACAAGCTAGTCACGTGACAGGCCTCGTTGCCGGTACGGAGAAGGCTGTAAGCGTGATGGGAGACGGTAAGTGTGGTTTTGCGTGTTTGTCATCATGTGTGGGTTTGCGTGTGTGTGATCGTGTGTGGGTTTGCGTGTGTGTGATCATGCGTGGGTTTGCGTGTGTGTGATCATGTGATCATGTGTGGGTTTGCGTGTGTGTTTGTAGGCGTTGGTCTGTTTTACCTATGTTCATCCAAACCGCTTTGTATCCTTGTCCTGTGCTTTCTGTTCTTTTTGCTTGACCGCCGTTATGTTTGATCCGTTTTTCTTCTCATAGGTGATCAAACCATGCCGCTACCAGCCCCTCTACCTCCCCCAGTGGCTCCAGTGCGCTCTCTGGCTGGCAAGGTTTTGTTTGAAAATGTCTTTATTCCACCCCTCCCCCCGGGGATGAAGTCTGTTACCAGTTTTAATTCGCTACATGCCTCAATCCCAGACTTCCAGTCGGACGCGCGCAACAACGTGTCAAGGTCAGTGTTTCATTTCGGTACGGAGAGTTTTTGTGGGGTGTTCTACTTCCGGTTACAGGGGTGCTTGGAGCTTGAAGTACTCGAGTTTTTTCGCCATTTAGCTGCGAATATTCTTTTAGCTTGAAGTCTGCTTTGAAACTTGAAAAGCGCCCCAACTTGTTGAAATCTTCATTGCAGATGGAAGAAAGCTAGTTCCGTAGCGCCAAACATGCTGAAAGTGAACAATTCAGGATCCGTCACTTCGTCTCAGGAAGTTAAGAGAAAGAAAGATGGGATGGCTGATGTTGTCGAGAAAGAAGGAAAGCGAAGAAAAGATAAACGAGACGAGAAAGTGGACGAGAAGTTCTGCAAACCCGGTAAGTGACTGCATGGAGGGGGGGGGGGGGGGCTTATGGGCTATCAGGGACAAATCAGTACCGGAGAGATCATTTCGACCAACTTGATGAGTCGATCTTGGCCATCAGAGGCAAATTACGGAAATGGGAGTCTATCTTGGTAACACCATGGAAATACGTTTTTCAGCCGTGCAGTCACTTTATTTTTGGGTCAGTGGACTCATTGCACAGAACTGTGGATATTTAAGAGCAGATTTTGTAGTTCAGTGTAACACTTATAAAACCTCAAAACTCGATACTCAACTATAGGTTAGTTCAATACATTGTCTATAACATAAGTTATGCACAAGGAAAGCGGGGCTTGCACACGAGGTGCAAGTTTACCTCGAGTTAGACCGAGTTACATACAGTATTAAAGTAATGGTGACGAATCAAAGACTTATTTCCCGCGGTGTCTATATCTTGGCCCTGAGTCAGATTACCCGGGGATCAATCTTGGTCTTCTGGGGCAAATTACCACTGAGAAAAATTTATCATGGCCATCGAGGGCAAGGGCCTGTCGGCGTCGACCTCATTCCCAGAGCCCTCACACTCTGGTGCGCCAATACTATAAAACTGCATGTGACATGCCTTCAGTGTGTGAACTCTTGTTCATTTTCGCTTGCAGGTGATTATGTTCTGATTATTCACGATGTTACGGACCCGCCGTTCCTGGATACAGTTCTTGAGCCCGCGTTTCTACACGTCAAGGTAAATCAAAAGAAGAGAGCGAGAAGCAAAATGGAGTCCAGAAGAAACTGATCAGCGTTATTGCCCAGTTTAGTATTAACTTATTTCTGCAAGAGAATTTGTTACTGACATCTTGATGTTGACACTGGGGACATCAGAACGTAGTGTCTAGACACTGACATGAGATCTCTTCATGTCACACATACTGTCTTTCCTTGTGGGTGGGAGAAATTGCATTCCGAGACTTTTCTTCCAACATTGTAAATACTATTTATTTCTGAGCCTATTTGTACAGTGTTTTCTAAACAAGAAACTTGTGACAGGAAATAAAGCCCTTCGCTTCAGTTTTAAGAAAAAGCAGTATGGTTTCCAGTATCTTATTTAAAAGAGCGAAAACAGTAATGACAAAGTATCGGAGCATTCATTCATTTGCGCGACGAACTTCAATAATCAACAACGACGCTTCCTTCTAAGTGAAAAGAAAAATGCTTGATTGTGACAGCACGACAGAGGACGTTTCACTTGACTGGTATCGCAATTCCAAGTGAAAACCCTTAGCAAAGAGATGAAAATATTTCGTTAGTTTTCCCGCAAACAGCGGCACGGGCTGGTCCATCGTTGTCATCAGGGGCAATGTACCAGAGTCCCGTCGAGAATCCCATCGTTGGCTTGTTTTTTCTTGGGCGCAACAGCCAGTTATATAAAACAGGAAACTTCTGGGCGAATATTTCCTACTGCTAATATGCTTCCAGGTTGAATCCTGGGTTTATATAAACTTGTTATGAATAATACATTTCGTATATCGTTATATGTTGGATTTGACGAACGTTTATTACAAACCTCAAGTCAGCGTTGTGTTGGGAAGAGAGACTTTAAAGGTTCTAAATGTCAAATATCGATAACAAAGGGTTGGTCGGAAGCATTTGTATATTCTTTGACCCTCTCGGCCACGAGATAGTCCAGATAGCGTGGTCTGGCGTCTACACTCCAGGCTTGAGACCGGCCAAGTCTCTTCAACCAAAACTGTTCTTGTGGAAGGTGTGACTTCGGTTGACGCCTCACGCTTCGACGCAACTTTCCCGCTGATTCAGCGCTCGTTTCGTTCTTGATGTAGCGCCCAATATCATCCAGATAAAGTTCGTGCGGGGCCGGTGCGGGAGACGCAGCGTCCGCTGACCTAAAAGGAATGAGGCCTCTAAGTAAAGATGTGTTCGACTTGCTTCGTTTCACTTTGGACGAGCCGCCGTTCGCTGTGGACTGCTGTGTCTCTTTCCGATCTGTCAACTCGTCGATTAGATCCAGAATGCTTTGGAATTGAACACTCTCCTCCTCCACGACATCATTATTTCGACTGGTGACGTCATCACTTTTTACGACGTCACCACTCGGGCCTGTGATGTTATCACTATATTTGACGTCATCGTTCGGGCGTGTGACGTCATCGCTTAGAGTGATGACGATTCCGTTTGGGTTCGCCTCTTCTTGTTCTTTCTCAAACATCTGCAGCTCGTGGACATTGAATTCCAGCGGTTTTGCAAGTGAAGTGGGACCGAAGAGTACGTCGAACGCGTTCTCCGGCGGGTTGAGATCTTCGTCGATGAAGTTGTCCGCTGACCAGAAGCTGTAAGTTCGACTCCTGCCAGGCGCAGTCGCTGAGGAAAAGCGTTTACAGATACTCAGTGACGCTCCAATCACTCAGTCACTGACAACTCACTCAGCACTTAGTCACTACCAAAAAATTCACTCATAACACGGCTCACTTTCTCACTACTAAACTCACTGACCGAGTCACTACCAAACTTACTCACTCATTGACAAACTCACTCAGCACTTGGTCACTACCATCAAATTCACTCATAACACTCACTTTCTCACTACTAAACTCACTGACCGAGTCACTACCAAACTCACTCACTCATTGACAAACTCACTCAGCACTTGGTCACTACCAACAAATTCACTCATAACACTCACTTTCTCACTACTAAACTCACTGACCGAGTCACTACCAAACTTACTCACTCATTGACAAACTCACTCAGCACTTGGTCACTACCATCAAATTCACTCATAACACGGCTCACTTTCTCACTACTAAACTCACTGACCGAGTCACTACCAAACTCACTCATTGACAAACTCACTCAGCACTTGGTCACTACCAACAAATTCACTCATAACACTCACTTTCTCACTACTAAACTCACTGACCGAGTCACTATCAAACTTACTCACTCATTGACAAACTCACTCAGCACTTGGTCACTACCAACAAATTCACTCATAACACTCACTTTCTCACTACTAAACTTATTCACGCACTCACTCACTCACTTAATCATTCACACACTCACTTAGTCCTTAGCAAACTTACTAACATACTGACTTGTTCATTCATTCATTTATTCACTCACCCACCCACCAACAAATAACACAGTCACTTATATGCTCATTTGATTTGACGATTGACTTTGACGATTGACGTGTATTTGGCCATTTCTGTTGCTCACCATTAAGAGGAGTAGAATGATCTTCTCCGTGCCCGAGGATTGCACGGCATTTGTAACCAGGCCAGTTAAGAGCCCGGAAGTACGCTCGTCTATACGGAGACCACAACAGACCGTAAATCAGCGGACTAAAAAGGCCGCTGACCAGGGGTAGCGTCAGACACATCAAGCTTAACAATTCTGGATAGCCAACGGAGGCGAGACTTAGGCAAACGATAATCTGTTGGTAAAAAAAAAAACAACAAATATATAGATAAATCAGCTAATTATCATTACGTTTGAATCAAACGGCGGCTGAGCAGCTGGTTGGCCGAGGGTATTTGTTGTAAACAAGGATTTACGTGATCAGAGTGTTGAATTGTGTTCACAGCTACTGTAAGAACATGAGCGAAACTGCAATTCGAAATTTCAACTCCACTGAAAGTAAAGATAGAGAAGTTTCAGATAGTCGCATACTAACGGCTTAGTCTCTATTTAGCATTTGTAACTGAGCAGTAAGGGAGTATGAAGCAATTTGAACATAAGTTGCTTATAACTATGACCGAAGTTCTGCGTGTGAATTTAATAAAACCCAGTTTTTGAAAAATCTTTTTGGGACGTCATCACATATTCACTTTGTCATCGTTGAGAATGTTTATTTGCCGAATTTTGTTACCAATTTTCTCTCTGCCCCCACCCCCATGGTTCGAATGGCTTGGGTTTACTTTCAGAGAGAAGCATTTATACGTACATTCCAAGGTAAATAGCACAAGGAGTAGAGACCGGCAACCAAGCCGCACATGCGCGCTAACGTCCTCTGATGCAGGTGACGTGCGGGGTTGTGTAGCCTGTTCTTCATGATGAACTTGCCGTTTGACACGGAAAAGTTTGTCTCAAAAGAATGTCCGGGAGATCTGAACACGAGAACGCACGAAGAAGCAATAATAAAGACAAGCTGAAGCAACAGAAAACACGCCACAAAGATCGCAAAGCTGTCTGTGTAAGAAAAAAAGCAGTAGATATTTGTAGCTTCTGTCGCTGGGCTGTAGTCTCCAAACCCGAGCAGTGGCCATGCGGCTGCGAAGCCAGAAAAAATCCAGACAGACGAAAGAGCGATTTTATGTAAAACCTCCCTCCATTGCCGTTGATGAAAATGTCTTGCAAAGACCGCAAGTGTTCTATCCACACACAGCAAGCATATCAATGATGTCGTCGCTAGGCGCATAGCGGTCGAGAAATATCCTTGGACTTTACACAGGGTAGATTGTCCAAGGTTTTTGTCAGTCAAATACACGTACATAGCGATGAGGTTGGGGCCCAGCACGTTAATAATCTCCGCCAAGGATACACAACTTATTATAATCCCAACTGTGGTCCTGCTTTTCGTGAAACACAGAATACTTAGTGCAGTCAGGAAATTCCCCATCAGTATTAGAAGCGAGAAGGCCAACAGGTTTATGATGACTGCTGTGTAAGTTCTCGGATCTTTGGTTAGACTTTGTTCGCTTTCGTCGCTTGCTGGATAATTAGGTGCCATTTTTTCCCGTAATGAGTCGCACCGCACCGGATACCCCTTCAGGTGATGGGTACGTGTGAGTGACTAATTTGCCCGTGTTGCTTGGTTGTTTGTGAAGCGTGGTCTATTCCACTCCAATCGATGCCTATAAACAATATTCGCAAATTAACCGGCGTCCCTCCATGGAAAACATTCACTGCTGCATTACGAGCCTTATACCCTAAAAAGAACGGTGTAAACGAGAAACAGCGTGGTGTGATGATTTAAGTACGATTTCCATGAACGTACGGTCCTGTAGTCACCGTTTATCTTAGCTCATTACACCGAAGCAATACCTCAGAGCTGTTTTTAGACAATGTTATTTATTCATGGTTGTGTAGTGATAGACACGTTAATGTCGATATAGGCGACTGATTGGTTCTTTATGCGGAATTATTGGGTATAGTTTAATAATGATGTACAATACGCCTCCGGTCTTTTGTTTGTTGTGAATGGCGCTCTGAAGAGAAGAAAAGCATGGTGCTGGTTTATAATGTTGTTTTTAATTCTTGTCGGTGTGATATAAGAACCGAAGAATTTTTGTTCCCAATTACGATTATTCTCAACTGACCACATCACAAGCTGGCGGCCGATTGCAGGGAAACTGGACATGAAAATTTTATGATTCACCTGTCGAAGCTGCATTATCTTTAGAGTTGCCTGGGGAAGAGAAGAACAAGCTTTAAGATGCAGATGTATCAATTACCTTATTATGGGAACACCTTGTTGGGTTTCCTATTAACAAAATTTTAACGCAAAAGCGAATCGATTGTTTGGATTGGCCAAGAGACATTCAATAAATATGGTAATATACACGGCTTGTGCTCGGAAAAGAACCTGGACACTAGGATGACTCGTCCCGACCGAGAGAGGCATAATAACTAGTTTTCAATCCCCGCCCGGTTTGTCTCCCGAACGAAACAGTAATGGCGGATGACTTCAAAATATCTGTGTTGATTTAAAACTTCCTTTCAGAATGGCCGCTGGAAGCATCGTATCCATGAGGTTTCTTAGCCTTGTGTCTCATCTCGTCATCACTATAATCATTTTTTGGTCAAAGGTATGAACAGTTCTTAGATCATCGTCTGGTACAGTTAATTAGTAGAAACTGACATCGCGACTTTGTTTACCGTTCTAGGATGCCAACGTTTTGGCTTGCTTACCACTGCAGTACAGCCAGAGTGAATTCGACACCAAAGATACAGAGTAAGCCAATTTTAATGATAGATAAGACTGGCAAGCCCTAAAAATACCTGGAAATCCTGTCCAAACAAGACTTATTCCAAGGGCTCAGGGCTTAGTTTGTGCAAGCATTAAAGTGGGGATCATATTTTGGAGAATACAGTTTAGCAATGCAATCTTGATCAATTTTGTGTCATACAGGGTTGGTGAGTTGGGCTTTCTTTAATATGTGTATTTAAATATAAAAATGGCACAGATTGACTACATTATGTTCTGCTTTTCAGGTTGATAGTTGGCTTGTCTCTGACTTTGGTTTTCTTGGCGCTGGAGCTGGGCAGCTTTCTCGGAGGTGTCTCCATGTTTAACAGCACAGCCAGCATGTTGTGTATCCTTTTCACTTTCTCACCAGCTTTTGATTTCTGATTAACTCTCAGTTCTTATTATCATGCACTCAACTCATATTGTGTATACTTGCACTCCACTTGTACTTATATCTTTAATTTCTGAACTGCACTCCTGCACCGCTCTATATAACATATCCCAGTAATTTTAGAGGAAGCTCAAATGATATAAGCCTCAGGCTTCTTTTTTGAGCTCCCTCACCACACAATAATACAAAGAAAAAAATCAATACATGTATGTATATCATACAATATTATTTTCTTCTTGCATGGTTGACAGATTTTGTATATAAAAAGGTTGAATCCATTATATATTATATAGTGTACAGAATGGTAGATCAATAGCCTCATCAGATGATGAGATGAGATGAGATGTGTACTGTATTAACATCAGTTCTTGGTCCATATTTTATTTCTGTCCTTTGTTGATCACTATCACCTTAACCACATGAAGCCATTGCAGCTCACAGCAGTGCAGCCATTTCCTTGGCCATGTTTGTACTGGATTCTTGGGATTGTGACAAGTTCTGGTTGGTGTTTGGTTTTTGCAGGTCAGTAAATAGATTACTTAGTACAGCAAACATGTTGCGCAGAGAGATTGTGTATACCAAAATATGTATTGCTGATGATTGATTGCTCAACTCAGTCAGTAGTTCTTACTCCATTTTACTGATTCACTTGCAGTGCATTCCCTGCTGTAATAGAGATCTTTGTCATGATTAGTGTGTTAGGATTCAGAGCTGACAAATAACAGATGCTCTGACCACACATTTGTTCATGGTAGTCCCCCTGGTCAAGGTTACGGAGCATCTTTGCTGCTGGCTGATGTACTTGAAGTCCATTATTTTCTCCTTCAGTTTCTCACCAGAAACATATGATATAGTAGGGAGAACTTGGCTTTTGATAGTTTGCTAAGATGAAAGATGATTAAACTACCAAATTCTCACTACATCACTCATACATTTTCTTTTTAAAAGGTTGAGAGAATCTGCATTTTGAGCTTGGGAGCGAAAGGGTTAAGTAGGTTGAAAATTCTATCAATGAACTCAACCGTTAACTTTCAACCAGTCTGTGCTATAATGTAAAAACCTGCGATTTTTGACTGACCCTTGTTAGGCAAAATTTGATTGAACTATCAATATTTGCAATATACCGGTAACACTCATTTTGAGTTAAGGGTTAATATTGACAGAGTCAGTGCTTAGGCTTAAATTACAGAAGAGTCCTTCAGGATATTCCTTTTATCGCTCTTTTTAGACTCCTTGAGAAGTTCTTCAGAACATTCCAACATGTATCTGATCTCGTCCTCTGTGGGGTTTGCATGACCCTTCCATCGCACTCGGCCATGACTGTCCACTAGATAAGCATGTCCAACAATTATGTTCTCAATCAACTTCTTTTTTAGGATTTTCGTATCACCAAAGTAACAGAGATAGTTTTCCTAAAAAGGAGAAAACAGCAATCTTATTTAAAGGAATGATATGTATACTTTAGTTTGTTGAAAGTTTTGAAAAACAGGGATCATAAAGACTAAGATGTAATCTTATTTATACAATCAGGGTGCGATGAAAAATGATTGGCTGCAATCAGCCCAACAGCATGTTGTAGCCATAATTCTTCACCAAGCCAGATAGTGACTGCATTCTGAGCAATTTGTTGAGACTGCTATAAGTCACACACAGCTTTTGTCACACCTTTCATGTGCAACAGTGGCCACTCAGTTCCATATCATGTTGAACTGTTATATGTGAGATTTGTGTTTTCACTAGAAAGGTTTTTCTTGTTTATTTAATTTATTATTTTTCTTATTTATTCTTAGAGTCCTTCATTCATCAGCACTCTCATACTCACATGTCTGTCTGCTGGTTTTTGCTTTGTTAGACTTCTTGTGATAAAGGGCTTCAAAGTTCTTAAGAACCAACCATCAACAACATTTATCTGTGAATTGGTGTGGCCAGAAAGATATGTTACCAAATCACACATACAATGAAATACAAAGCAATTTTAGAATAGATGCGTACAGTATCTTGGCGACCAAATGCATAATAGAGAGCCTTACCACTGGGACAAAACCAGCCTGACTAATTGGGTTCAGTCTGAATAACACACAGTAATCGTTCATAGTTTATACTCTCTTAGCAAAGCACTGTTTATGGGAACTCACTAGTAATCAAATTTTGTCTGTGGTTAAGTAATGAGAAAATGTAGTTGAACTGGTTGTAGAATGAGCCAAACTGATTTAGGACACATTATAAAAATGAAATTCAGGTTAACCAAATACGTCAGACATACCTCATAGTACTGCATAGTGGGCTCTCTACTGAAGTGATCAATAAATGGTGTTCTGTACTTGTCACACATGGACTGAAATAAATCGATATCCAGTCAGTTAGACTTAATCATTATGCATTATTGTATGCTTGTAGTATTGTATATGTTACCTGGCCAATAGCTCTGAACCACAACAGTACTAGAGTGATGTGATTAGGAAATTCCTGCACCAGGTTTATTTCTGTCTTCTTTAAGTTCTTTGCTGAGATTGCTGGGAAAACCAGAGAATCCTGCAAAAGATGGGAGCCTTTAGGTGGGAGGTTATACCTGGGATCTGGTCTCACATGGTCCAGGGACGGAGCTCTCTGGAGGTGGAATTAGAAGTAGTCTGTGGTATAAAGTATCAAGTAGTATAAACCATCCAGTCTGACTGTACTGCTTTTTTCGAGCTATTTTATGCCATATAGTAGTTGAATTCTGAATTATCTAAAGATAAAAATTCTAATAGGACCAACAGAAGGTCAGCAAGAGTCTTTGGGAGTCCCCGTAGAGCAGGAGATTAAAGGTAGCAATGTTGGATATTCCCACCAAAAGCAGGACGGCTGGAAGCTCTGTATATGCATGCTTACGAAAGAATGCTGAAACAATCTCCAGCTCTTGGTAAATATTGCATTGATTACCAACCTTTTCATCAAAAAGTTTATCCCGAGCAAAGTATCTCTTGCCACCAGTTTTGCGGAATTCTGTGGAAGTCAAACACATCATTCCCCACTTGGACTTTTATAGTCATTCATTCAGTTTCTACAAAATGTACAAAGAGTATTCTGTGGGGTCAACAAAGGTAAACCTTACCATGAAAATCTGCAAAATATCCTTTTGTGATTTCTCCTATTCTGTACAAAAATACAAGGTCGAATCTAGAGTTAGGCTGGTGGTAGGGGAGACAAATCTTGAAGATTTTTAATACTTGTTCCACTTCACCTAAGGGAGGGAGGGGAGGGGTGTATTTTGCAGTTGGGTAGTCACAACCCATAAATGAAGTTTGGCCACGCTGGCTTGACACCACCTCCCCTCAAGCTAAACAAGCAGATAGCAAGGTCATACAGAAGATAGGCAAACAGTATTACGGGCAGACAGACAGATAAATCTTTGGAAAACTAAAAACTTACATTTGCTTCCTCTCGTCCCTTCTTTTGTCCTTTTTCGTCTTTTCTTTGTCTCTGATCGTGCTTTGCTGTGTTGCAAATAATCGACTTGAGTAGAAATGGACACTGCGTAAAAGAGCCCGCGGTAATACATCAAAACTCTGCAAGTTTTGATACCGGCAAAAAGTCAGCCGCGTTGCCATCTTGTGCGTATAAAGTCAGCGGTGTTTCTGTAAAACGAACCGCGGTTCTAATGGACAGCAGTTTCTCATATAAAGCAAACATGGCGGTCAAAATGACGGTCTTGAAGGTGACATAAACGATCTGTCTGTGGAGACCTGTATGGACAGCTCAGACTGCAATCCAGTGCTTTGTATGCAGCACTGCACAAACCAGTTAAACATTTTCTTCACGAAGTTCCCCAAGGCTTGTCCGATATGTAAGAAGCCTCTGGACAACTGCTCCCTCCTCATTCCTCCGTTTCGCCTTCCCACTCCCTTCGTTTCACACCGGGTATCTCCCTGTTGTTTGCTGGTGAGGCCAACATCAGGAACATTTTTAAGGTAGATCCTTTGACTTTTCTAATTTATTGATTAACTGTTTTTCCAGATATCACATATGCTTAACGTGGATGATTTGCGATAGGCTCAATTGCGGAGAATCGCTAAAAGTGCGTAGTAAAGTAAATTATTTTTGTAAAAGCAAGGGATGTTTCAAAAACGCAGATCTCAATTTAGATGAATCTAGCTGTCAAATGTCAAGTTCTTCGTACTGTGTGATGTAGAGCTGGTGAAAGACTGAAGGGGGGGGGGGGGGGGGAAGTTGAAGTTGTTCATGACACAGATTCTCCTAACCATTCAGATGAAAATATATGAGTGCTGTAGAGAGAACTGCTAGTTCAATCAGGTTTTTTTTCTGAGCAAGTTAGTAAATACCAAGTTATCCATACTGTGAAATAATTAGAAATTATTTCTCTGGTGAGAAACTAGAGGAAAAAATAGAAATTGATCATGTCCTTTGGCTATAGGGATTATAGAAATGGTGATTACCTTCATGTTGGCATAACATCATCGGATGGCCATGTGTACAATTACGATGAATCTGGGTTGCATTGTGATCTAGATGGCTGGGAGCAGTGTGTCGCTGTTGATATTTCAAACACAATAACTGGTGACAAGAAACTCTGGGACTCGTACCTCCAAGATATGCTAGTCAGTGGTGTTTGGTCTTCAAAAAGGTACAATGGTGGACAAAATGTGTTGACACATGCTTTAAATTTTGTTGAAATTTCAATCATGATGGTAATAGGCCATTTCCAAGATGCTTGTTGCCTGTTTTAAAGGAAGACCCAGTGCAAAACTTTTCTTGTGAACATGTTTTTACTCACATGTGGTATCACTGAATCAGGTTTTTGGTCAGGTGGTAAGGGAGGTTGTTGCTTATGAGAGGTGGTTGTTCAAGGAGGTTCCACTTTATTTTTTATCATTTCCCACATCAATCATGAAATAATCTCCAGTTATTTCCTCCAACAGATTGACAGTCATTCACCTTTTTTTTTTACATCTTCAGGTACTCAGCTGATGAAAACAACTGCTATGATTTTGTACTGAGTTTTTTAAACCAGCATGACAAAATAAATGGAGAGGCCATGACCAGACAAGACTTTTGCAGAAATTATGTTGTGGCAGCAACAACAAAAGCTGCTAAATACATTCACTTGTATAGAAAGATTCAAGACTCCAGCACAGCTGTTGAAAAAATATGCACCCAGCTCTAGATATTGTTGTACAAAATTTTGAAAAGGAAAGAAAAATGAAAAAGAAAAACAAGCAGTGTCTCCTTTTGTTTTCGTCAACTTCTTGACTCTCCTTACCTTCCGCTATTCATTTATTTTAATTCTATTTGGAAAAATTTAGTGGCACATCACATTTCCATTAACCTAAAGATCAAGGCCCTAAATTCTCTAAACCATGCTACCTGATACAAATAGTCTGATCAGTTTGAAATGAAGTTTGCCTCTGATCACTCTTTGGTTGATATAAGCACAAGGGAAACCTGTCTTGTGTGCATCCTATTTCACCATTACTTTTTAAAAGGTTGCTTTGTTTACAGTACACTGCTATAAAAGGACAGGAAGGGAGTGGGCTTGTTTTGGTTTCCGCTCCGTCGCGATACAAGGCTTGTGATTGGCTGATGGGCGTGTCCATGGCCACGTGACTGCGTGCTCCCTTCGCTGCCAGAGAGAGCGAAGAATGGCAGAAGATGTGGTTGAAGTGTTGTGAGTGATATGCTGTGGAATTTCGATGTCTTTGTGAATCTTCCGTAAGGTACGCCATTTTGTGTTTGTATGTCTTGACCTTGTGGCCATTACGCAACGACCAAACAGCCTTTCCGTTGCATATATTATTAACATGCTCCGCGTCGAAGAGTAAAAGCTGTAGCCGAGTTTGCTCTCCTTGTAGAGGCACCTGAAGAGTAACCAAATGCAGCGAACTAACACTCTATCGTAGAACTTACTCAACTGGAAATTGGCCTACAAACGAGACGTTTTGGTGCCAAAGTCGGTAGAATTCTAAATACGAACCTCGCATTGCACTCGTCTGGTTTCTGGTTTTGTGATGAAGATACTTTTCACTGTAACGCTACTTCTTTAGCCGACATGTAGAAACTGGGCTGATATTAATAGCTCTGTTCAGTACGCTGAAAATGTTCGAGTTGTCAACAAAGTACAATATTTTAGAAAATGTTCATTAACACAGTTGATAATTAGGTTATTGCTCGAAATCGTCGAATTATAAACCCCTAATTTGCTTTACACTCTAAGGAAAACTCAGGCACTTCTGTCAGACGTCATGTTAATTAAAGCATAAGAGCTCGGAGATAACAGACGAGGTCATAAGTTATCCCCAGCAAGGTGAATTGAACGTTTCTTGATATTTTATCGGGGTCTTTGGAACCCATGGTTGATTAATCGTGCGTCACTTATGTTTATGCCCGAGCCACCAGTGGTCCTGGGTGTGACTACGAATATAATAGATGTTGTGGTGACTGTTATGGTGTCTTGGGTGGGACAGAGCATCAGAGATCACAATACTACTGCAATACAGGGGGTTTGCATGCATCGTTAGTGGAGGGCTGGGAATTTTGTGCACAAGAACTCGATATATGGCAGCTTAGAAACCCATTATCTTCTTACTATAGAGGGCCACTAACTTCTGATCTGAAAAACCTCAAGTAATATCTATTTCTTCTTTCGATTTGGCTCTAAAAAAATCTTTATACTGTAGCATTCATTTTTGCATGATAAATGCAGTCTGCTGAATAATTTTAAACACAGGAATGGGAATATTATACCAGATTTAGGAATTTTTTAATGTCTTTCAATATCATTAACACCTTTATTCTCTATTTAATTGAATTCTAAAAATATAGTACAAGTTACATCAGTATATTGTCACTTACATTTCCAGTATCACTTAATTACTAATTAAAATATTGGCTTTCTTACAAGTTTCCCTCTATTTGAAATTAGTCATGCGATGGATCGAATTCTCAGCTTAAAATGCAAGCATGTGAGTAGTTCTCAAGTTACAAATATGACCCTTAGGAGGATGCATAAATGCTAAGCTGGAAATCATGATTTCTGGGGCAGCTGAACAGAGCTTTACAAAACGAGCAAAACTACATCCCATACAAGATCAGCACCTTGCTCAAAGCATAGAGTCAGGAGATCGGAAAAGAATACAAATTGAAACAGAACTGAAGATTGATGATAGCAAGGAAAAATCGTCAGACCAATTTCCTAGGTTGGCATATAACTCTACACTAGCAAAAACACTTACTATTATATTTTCAACAGTGAAATAGGAGATCTTGTTGTTTCTTGTAGGAAGCAAGGAATGCTAGCTGACTTAAAGATTTTGAAAATGTCTCACCATGAAATAATGTTACATTCCACAGGCACTGGAAAATGATGGGCGCTACTGCATCCCCAGTTTTATCTGGGAAGTGAGTATACAGTGCACTCAGTACAATGGTAGTCTGTGATGTCTAAATCTTGTTACAGGATTCTAAGTACGTGTGCATTAGAAATTGTGAAATGCTTGGGAGAGCTTTGAAGGCAACAAGAAAGACATCCTCAAGTATCACAGACCTTTAGCTACAGTAGTGTGTGGTGTGTAGTATTCTTTGAAGCGTATGTTATTATGAAGGTATGGAACAGACCAACTTAACCAGATTAACTTCTTTGTAACCTCATAGAAATTTGATGAATGAAATAGTTGTCATTTTTAAATATGTTGTCTGATGTGTTGAGTGAGCTCCCTGTGACATTAGAGTGTTTGATGTGAGGTTGAAGACCTTCTAACAATTCTAATATTTCTGCCTTTTTGAACATACATTTATCTTCAAATAATAGCATTCCTTGCATGAAAAAGAGAGCCTTGAATCTGTCAGTGTTGATTTGAGAATGTTAGTACAATGAACAATAAGATACCTAATACTTTTACATGGACTGTGTTCCCACTTGAGGTTTTGTAAAACTTGTGTCACAGGAGTTGCAGAATTTCAGTTTGGAACAAATTTTATGTGCAGATCATAAAATTTGTATACCATATATACCATACATACATATAAAATGTGGGCAGTATACATGTCTGCTGATGTGCTGAGTATTAATTTCATTATTAATGTTTGGCAATTTAAAATATGCCAAGCATTTTGAAAGCTACTGACAAACTATCTGTAAGAATGCATTTACAGCCGGACTAGTTTTACATGTATCGAGTTTTGGGAGATATCTTACGGAGAGGGGATATTTGTAGGCAAAGACAAAAATGAGTAAGAGGTTGCCAACACAGTTCTAAGCAATAAGCTGACTCTGTGAGCTATAACTGTAAAATATCTGCCCATAAAGAAAGAATAGTGATGTTCACTGCTCTTGTTTCAGTATGATGAATGACTCCCTTCCTAAAGATGAGTCAGAACAACTTTTGCAAGACCTTATCATGGAAATGAGTAAGTGGAGGAAAAGAGAGAAAGAATAGAATGGCTCCTCAAACCAAACTGTTTTTCTTTTCGTGCTTTCTGTTTGATTGCAGTTAAATTTGAGTCATACATTAATCATGTACATGTGCAGTGTGTGTCATATAAACATACTGACAAAACATCCACTGAGTTCTCTAAACTGTATGATATTTTCGCTGGTGAGAAACTAAAAGAGAAATTGAAGCCTTGGTGAAATCTCTTGATGATGAGGATGACAACAATGATGATGATGTTTGTCGTTTTCAGGTGATCAAGATTATGACAGTATCAAGTTTGCATCTTATAGAACTGCAGCCAAGTTGTTGTTTATCCAGAAAAAAGCAAACTGTGAGTGTAATATTATGTATATGAAGATAAAATAATGTACATCAATCAAGGAGTGAAGTCAGTCTTTAAGTCATGTGAAGTTGGAGAAGTCTGAAATTCCTGACAGTCCCATACTAAAATTTCTTATTTTGTTCCTGGCTAAAGGTGTTTTTGTTTGAAACAATATTGCACTATCCCTATCTCAGCTGTTTATTGCTTCTTATTTTTATTTTTATTATCATTTTTCGCATGGGAACAAAACCTGTATTTTTCTGACATCACTAAACATACATCGCGTTACCACTGTCAGAATAGCTTTTACTGAATGGTTGAACACATGCAGTGTGTGGCACACCAACTTTAAGTTGTTACTGTACTGTAATAATTTCTCCTCAGTGCATCTGGTAGATGTTTATAACATGATAGAAGCATTTCGGGAGAATGGTCTAAACACACTGGATCACAACACTGAACTGCATGAGTCGAGACTGGAGGCAATAGTTTCCAGTATCTTTTATGCATTGAACAAGAGATTGCCCACCACACACAATGTAGATGTGGAGAGGTCTATCAGCACAGTCACCAACTGGCTCCTTTATGCTTATGACAGGTAACAGGGTATTTTTTATTTTATTTTTTATTTTATTTTTTATTTTTTATTTTTTTGAGTGCGATGTATTTCAGTGCATCAGAGTTGTCACCATTATCTTGATTGTTTTTTAAATATGTGTGCACCTATTGGATATACTTTTTCTTCATAAAACAACTTTCCAATCCTACAAGAAATTAAGGCAGAGATGGCTTTTTGCTATTTGGAAAATAGGTTTCATAATTTATGAAAAAAAAAAAACAGTTTTCTGCACATCATCATATCCTAATCATCAATCAGTCAAGAAAACAGTAGCTCAGATTAGGAGACTCTCCTGTTGGGCTAGTGAATCATGGCTACAACTTGCTTTTAGGCTAAAGCTGCCAAATATATTTTAAGCATGCCTTGGTACTGTTAGTGAATTTGTATCTAATTTTCCTTTTTTTTCTATACCAGTGATGCTATTGGAAGAATTCGAGTTCTATCTGTCAAGACAGCCTTGTCTACTCTTTGTGCTGGACGCCTTGTGGACAAACTCAGATGTAAGGCATAACCCTTTTCAAAAGACAGTGTTGTACGCCCCACCAAAATCATTTGCTGTTGTGTCCCTTTCAGTTAGTGTGTAAATTAACACTGATTCAGTGGCAGAGCAGTCTGGGGTGGTGAAGCTCTGAACCAGGGGTTTGTGGGTTCAATCCCTGTGGCTGCCAGTAGTAGGAAGCTTTTTCACCCAGGGAGGCAACTCCAACAAATTTTCTCTTCTGCACCTGTCTGCTTTCTACTGGTGGCATTTTACCACATGACCCCCACCAGATTCAAGCTGAAAACACTTATTGTATGTGTTATTTAAGGTTGCTTTTTTTTTGTTTGTATGTTATGAGTCCCTGCACTGTGTAGATTTTGACTTGTAAAACTCTGTTTTTGCAGATCATTTCTCACAAGTAGAAGATGATAACGGCCTGCTGAATTTCCCAAAGTTTGAAGCTTATCTACGTGAACTACTGCAGGTTGGTAGTTATGAAAATTGAATAGCTTCATGCAAAAATACATGACTTTGCTCTTTTCAAAGACTCATCTTTTGCACATGTTTATCTGCCTTGTTTTTATCCATACACTTGAAATAAAATACATAACATCAAGCAGCATAGACTTTAAGTAAAGGACAGGCACAATGAAATACTTTTAGCAAGCTGTTGCCATGACTTACAAGTCCATCAGTTCAAACAGCTAAATCTTTTGAGCAAGTTTTGTAGAACGTCTGCTAACCTGACATACAGTCTTGTTGCCCCGAGCTAAAAAGATATGCAGAGCAGATTTGAATCCATAGTCAATGGTTGTATTCAAGAACAATGTTGTATTGGTACACTGTAGTGCTACTAGGTATGGTGTGAACATTCTGAACCTGAACTAAAGATCCTCGTTGCATTTATTTAGTTGCCTGCAGCTGTGGGTGAGGGCCCCACCTTTGGCTTTGCTGAAGAAGTACCAAACATGTTCTTCCAACCAAATGGGGTGAGGGTTTAAATAATGTTTATCACATGTGATGTTGTCACTTTATTCATAGTGTGCAGATTGTAAGTGATTTATGTACCTACAGTTAAAGCTCCCCTAAGCAGATACCCCTTTGGGAAACAGAAAAAGTGTCACTACTCGGAAATGTCTGCTTATGAGAATGTGTAACTTAATAATACAGAGTTTGACTAAGCTGGAGTGTATAGTACATATCTACAGTATAAAATGTACAAATCTGACTCTGTTGAACTTTTACAGCCTCTTAAGCGACAGCAAACAGTTCGCATCAACTTCCTGGAGTGTGTCATGTCAAAGGATGCCCCACCATGCTATGTGTGGCTTACAACCATGCAGAAGATGGTGAATGCATTGAAGTGTAAGTTCATCTCACAAGCAGGGTACTACGGTACATAAAACTAACCTTCTAAACAGCAGTCATCTAGAAATTTACCTCTGGGATATCAAGCCTGTGAGTACAGCTTCACATTGGGCACTTACTGAATCAGCTGTGAGAAGGTTCACAGTTAAGTTTGTGGGCAATTCAGTAAGCATCTGATGTGAGGGGGATAGGGAGCCTGTGAGTAGAGGCCTTTCACAGTGGGCACTTACTGAATCGGCTGCGAGAAGGTTCACAATTAGGCTTGTGGGCAATTCAGTAAGTGATGTGAGGGGGATAGGGAGCCTGTGAATACAGCCTCTTCACATTGGGCACTTACTGAATTGGCCGTGAGAAGATTCACAGTTAGGTTTTTGGGCAATTCAGTAAGTGATGTGAAGGGATGGTGAGTCTTGTGGTAACATTCAAAACAAAGTTATCAGTGCAGCATACTATTGTTTGTGCATGTCTTTTCTGCAAACTTCTCCTTGAATACACAGTCAGTTGTACATGTATGTAATTCAGAAAATGGCAGCTGATTTGATGCTGATTCAAGCTGGTCAGACTATCAATATTCTCCTAACACTTCTCATACATTTTGTTATGGATGGGTTGGGAGAATTAGGTGATCTCTTGCTTGGGTCACAACTTGTCAGATTGTCAACTCTCCTACTCATACAATTTGTTCAGGACAGTTTTGGAGAATTAGGACCTTGACAAGCAAAGCTCTGTATAATGTGCTTGTCCTTCTTTGCAGCTCAACACCTTATTGCTTGTGATGTGTGCAAGAGAAAGCCACTTGTTGGTTTAAGGTGAATCTGCTTCAAGAGTAATATTAAGACCACAGCACTGACAGCAAGTTGATCAACTCCAGCTGTGGTTATTGCATTTTTAGGGCTTCCTAGAGCATTTATCCAAACATGCATACCCATACGGATTTTGAAACATCCAACACATGTGAATAAGTTATGATTTGATAACATTATTTTAAGAAAACTTGTGCACGACTTGCAAAGCTTGTTGCATGGACACTGATCTTTCTTAACTCAACTTTCAGACGCTCAAGTCATTACCCAAAATTGCTTGCGACCATCCACAACTTAAGCTAGACTATAATTCAATGTCCACATTTCTATTTTTTTATGCATTTTTGGGAATGCTTCGTGTGGGCCTAGGCAAATCACAGTGATGTCTGAATATTGAAAACTGTTTCAAATCAGACTAGAGTTTCATAGGCAAATGGGAGTCTCCAGAAAACGAAAACATCAGTCAGCAACCGTACAACCGTCTTCCTGGAGACTAGTCTCACCCGGACGATAGTACTTTTTTAAGCAGTGGTGTTTTTGTCGTTTCAGATACAAATGTCTTCACTGCTACAACTACACTTTGTGTCAGGTTGGTGATAACATTGCGATTTACATCTTACAGTAAAGACATTGCATTTCAAAGAAAACGATGTATAAGTATTGCGTTTTTTAGAGCTGCCTGCACATTTTACCCGAGCATCTGCGTACTTCTACGTATTTTGAAACGTCTAGTTTGCAGAAATTGGACACGGAATGAAGTGTGACTGTCATTTTGTAACTCAGCTTTCACAAGTTCGAAGCATTACCTAAAATTACTCGCAAACAATCGCACAGAACATACGCTATGGTGTTGTTCAAGATACTCGGTATGCGGATATTTTGGGGGAATGCTCCGCGTGATCCTATACGCAAATTCGCAATACTGTAATTGTTATCAAACCCCGAACAGCTTTTCTTGTTCTGTTGCTGCACGTAAAGGCTTTTTTATTAGTATATATGTGTGTATTTTTTTGTTATTATTCATATAGGACTGTTTTTGGAGGGGTAAAGTTTCGAATAAACACAAGGTCGCACACGATGTGAGAGAGTACACAACATGGGTAAGAAAATCCCACCTGGCTTGTTTTTCTGTTGTGGTTTGTGTGCTCGTTTCTGTTGTCAACTCTGGTCATCCTTCTTCGTTTGTTTGTTTTGCTTTTCCTCATCCTTTCTGCCCTTCCGTTTTGTTTGCCGTTTTGTTCAGTCGTTCGTGTCTCTCTTTCCTTCCTGTTTCGTTCCTGTCTGTCTGTCTTTGTTTCTTTTTTTCCTCCTTTTTCCCTGTCATTGTGTTGCCTTTCTGTTCCTCTTTTTGTATATTCCCACGCCTCGTCATGACTTGCATTTCTGTTTTTGTTCACAGTTGTGTACTGTACTTTTACTAATTATGTGGTTTCTTGACAGAATACCGGTGAGCGAGGGAGTTCGTTCAGAAGCAAACTTCTGTGCGCAGGCGGAAGAAAGAAGAAGAAGTCGCTACCCGATTTCCCGAACGACCCGGAGCCCAACAAGACCTTGGACGTAACAAATATCGTGTAAGCTCCAACTCTTGTCCTCTAATTGAATAATTACTCCGCCAATCACAGAGGCTGTAAGAAACAGTTTCAATCAATCACAAGCCAAAGTATTTTCCGTTTGGTTTTAGTTTTGTTGAAGAAGGAACCGATCAGCCATCACCACTTACTTAGTTGCGTGAGACGATTAGTTTTATTCATAATTGGCTAACTTGTTAGACCGACACAAAAGCATAGCAAACGCCCAACCAAAGCAATCACACGATTACTTTCGAGTTACCCGAAACCGCTCTATGATGCGGAGTTATAGTCGGATATGCAGCTTAAGACAAAAATTGAAAATGAAAAACCCGTGTTCACGTCAGAGACACGATGTTATGACGTCAGATAGTCACCATGTGACGTCAGATAGTTGCCATGGTGTGACGTCAGGGTTGCAGTGTTGTGACGTCAGAAATGCTTTTTTTCCCCCAGACCCCCACTACCGTCCGACATGTCCGGACGGAACAATTCCGCGTCAGATTACGCGAGTTTACTGCCTGCCGACTCCACCGAGGCGTCAATCACCTCGTCCAGCCCGACTAAGTTCATGGATGACCTGGACTCCAGGTGAGTTGATTGATAGTTTTGGGTGGGGCTAACCACGTGTACCCATAGCGAGAGATTTCACTGACTAATTTAGTCACTCCAATCCACAAATCGTTAAAGCCCTGGCCAAATGGACTGTTTGCTGAAAATCTGATGCGATCATTCTACGTTGACTTGCGTTGGGTGGGCAAACGGTGAAAAACTTGGGTCAACTTGGGTGCAGATTTTATCTCGATCAAAAGATGAGCCAAGTGGGTGGCCAAACGATATCCTCGTTGAACACAAGTCGAAAATTTGAGTCGATTTGGGGGTCTGTTTAGAGGGCGTAAGGCCGTGTTTGGAAATTTGAAAATTCATGTTGCTTGGGAGAGGGCGATTGAACTGCTGTGACTGTAATGTAAGGATACATGGTGACAAAAATCAGCCTGCTTCACGAAAGAATCCATTTATGTTGATTTTGTAATTGCGCATCATGTTTATAATGGACCGAGACTTTCCACTTTTAAACGATGTTTTGTTTGAGTTTACTTTTGATTGACTGAACCAATTAAAGAATACAAAAGAAACGGACTCTACTCCGATTTGTCGCACGAATTCATCGAGGTCAGCCATTGTTGATGGGCGGAAAACCAGTCTGACAAATTCTGACAATTTTAAAAACGTCTGTGCTATTTTTTAGTCTCGTTAACAGATAATGGTTTCCCACAGAGGTCCAAGATATATAAACAAAAGAACACTTAAGGATGAAAAGCAATATCAGACTGTTTAGAATGAAGAAAAGTTAGTCCTTGCGTACATTATGTCCTTTCTGAGGTAGAGTTCCAATTCTTACTCACGAAATTTATTTTTTTATTTTTTTCTAATTGCAATGCACACCAAAAAACAAAAACACGAATAAAAAGTTACAAACATCGATTGTCAACATATGCAAAATTGATCGCACTGATAATTTTAAAACCGACCGGGTGTGCTTCCTTGATTAACCGCAACCTGATAATTGGTAAACTAGATTGTGGGGGCGGGAAGAACGTGCTTCCCTTGTGATTAACATTTGTCATAACCAAGAAACTTAGGACGTGAACTGATCATAAGTTCCCAGCTTCTTGACTGACAAATATGCCGAATATCCAGCCAGTTCCCTCGAGCTTTTCAGGACAAAGTTCTGTTTATCCTATTCTTAGAATGGATGATGAACACAAGCTGATCTCCCGCTACGCTGCCAGGTGAGGCCAGACACTTATATGTAGTCTAACATTAAGTTCGTTACTTAAAGAGGCAGACATGTAAAGGCTGTATAAAGTTTACATCGTTGTCGTTCTGAACAGGCTTGGCAGAACAAGAAATTAAGAAGGATCGTATGTTAGGAATACAACTGAAAGAACACAAAAATGACTCAAAGTATAAGTAGAATGAAACAATATGTGTAGTACTTATTAGAAATACAAGTAAGAAAGGGTTGTGGTTTCTTTACATTTTTGTCTCGGTTAGTGGAACAGAAGCAAAAATAATTGGATAAACGCTTTCTTGATGTCTAACATTCAGTAAGTTACTAAAAGAGATAGGCAGGTACACACGTAGTCGAAGTCGGTGGGATCATTCGCGTTTGAACCCTGCCAGTAGAGACAGGCACGGGGATTGTGCTATAGAGAGACAAATTTAGTTCCTTGTCATCGTTATGGCTTAACGGAGATGTACACCAGGGCCCGGTTTTTCAAAGCACGATTAGGCTAATCCTGGATTAGGTCTAAACTTTCCGGCAATTTTTTAGCCTGAAAACGTGAAAATTTCGTCCACAACGACTTTCTTGATAACGTTTTAAGCTGAAACAAGCTTTCTAATCCATCTTCGAACAAAACCCTGCAGTTTATTGGGAGAGAGGTCGAAAGAAAGAATCTCGTTAATCCTGGATTAGCTTAATCGACTTTCGAAAAACCGGGCCCAGAACTTTTGCAGCTTTAATTTACTTATTAAGTAACTGTAAACCGGCGCTTTCCCCTGCTATTTTTCGGACATTTCCGTCATAATACTAATACGAAAATGCGAGGGAATGAACAGTTTGCGCTACCGGAAAGAGCAAGGCCATTATAATTTAGGGCTTTTAATTTAGGCTCGAGCTTTTAACACAGGATTTTTCAGCTTTTTGTTCTGGTTTAAAAGTCGCTTTATAGCTTTTCACTGAAAGTGGTCTGAAGAAACGTGAAATGCCGGAGCCAACCAGGACACTGCGGACGACTTGTTATTTAGTATTCCGATAAAATGTTTAAAATATATCTTTGATAACACAGCAGGGTTTCTGTGCAAGGTTTTCCTGCTGTTTTCATGGAATATTTATGAGCATGGCTCGATAGTCTGATTAAAGCGCTCGCATTTTATTTTTTTGCATAATCACCTCGCTTATTTCATCCGTTCAGCCCATAAATCCGAGCATTGTTCGGAAAGTAAGTCATCAATTACTTCTGTGACTCGAAATGCAGTTGGGATATTCCCATGACCAACCTTCGGTGCCTTCTTCGATTCTTTATTAACTACTGTTGTACCAATCGTTGGACTTTCCAGAAAAAAGGTAGACACTTGTTCTTGTCCTTTGAAGAAATGACTTTTAATTGGTTGGCGCAGGTGTATTCTTTATCTTTATTATAGTTTTTGGCTGCGTGGCTAAGTTTAGAATTTTGTGGTAGCAGCCAAGCTGCACCCTTACAACAACAGTGTTTGAGGCAGTTAATATATCTCACCTATTCAGATCACCTATTCAGCTTGCAATCGTTTTTTTTTTTTTTTTTTTACTTCATCTCTGTCAGCGCGGTCAAGGTGTAAAAATTTATTTATAGTCTGAGGTTTTGGCCCATGTGGTGTGTGCCTAAATTTCTGTGATTAAGAATTTGATTTTGTTTTAGTGTGCGGAGATTTTTTTCTGTGCGAACCAATGTTTCGACTGTTGCTGCAACTCAGGCGACGATCGCTAGGGTTACACTTGAAAGAATCCCAAAATATTGAAGATTAGAAGAAGAGTATAAAGCTAAGGAGGAGCGGCGCAGAAGCTGTTTGAAATTGGCGAGGAAGGTTTTAGGTCTCTTAATTTTCATTTCGGTTATTAAAAGTCCATTCCGCGCTGAACTGAAATAAATTTGGATAAGCACCTGCTTCTTCTAATGAAACCATTAAAAGGAAAACGTGAATGTGTAAGAGATCCTGACACTCGTTCTTTATCATAATTGTTTGCCTTCACATTACGTTCTGCTTTACAAATTTACGAGCGAAAAAGCGAATACACAAAGAAGCTGTACGGTTTTAACCCTTTCACTCCCAAGTTCAAAATGCAGATACTCCCAACCTTTTAATAGGAAAATGTATGAGTGATGTGGTGAAAATTGATAGTTTAATCAGCTGTCATCTGAGCAAGGTATCAAAAGTCAAGTTCTCCTTACTATATGATATGTTTCTGGTGAGAAACTGAAGGAGAAAATCGAAGTTGATCACTCTTGGGAGTGAAAGGATTAACACGGCTTCCACACCTACGAGTGGTCAACTCCAATTCAAACAGTTTAAACTTCGCCTGTGATAAGTGATCGACTTCAATTTTCTCTTTTGGTCTCTCAGCAGAGATATAGCTAAGAGTATAGAGAACTTAACACTAGATGACTTGTTCAGATTACAGCTGATTGAGCAAGTAATTCTCACTACGTCACTCACACGCGTACTCTGTCGGTCGTGGGGAGAATTTATATTGTGAGCTGAGGAGGGGAAGGGTTGACTCGCGTGTGTGGCACGTTCACTGTGGGCACAAGTAGCTTAGGCCCAGTTCAGACGGCGCTCCTCACATGCGCCGAACCTATTGTAATATAAGGAGCAACATCTGAACCGAGCCTTAGTTTTTGTTTTGAGTTGTGACAGCACTGGTCTAAACTGCTCGTCTTTTTTTGTTTTTGTTTTTTTTGTTTTTTTTTGTTTTGTTTTTTTTTTTTCTGTTTTTGTTGTTGTTGTTGTTGTTGTTGTTGTTGTTGTTGTTTTTGTTTTTGTTTTTGTTCTAGGTTGGCTGCGAATGCTGTAAGTACATTTGATAACTGTTTTGTACCTTACTTTTTTGTGTGTCAATATTGGATAATGGTTTGTACGCCACGACAAAAACAGCAAGTAAAGCATGCGCAGCTCACGAGGCTGAGATATTTTGGCGGGCAGAGAGCAGTGAACTACTTCTTTGTTCATAAGACAATTATGTAGAAACAAAACCAAGCTCAGCAAAGAGATTAACTTGTCAGACATTTGTTTATACATGAAGTTAAAAACTGCCTTGTAAAAGTGACTCATTGCAGCTCATTGAAGGAATACACGTTCTTGTCATAAAAACGGAAAATTGAATTTGCTGTTTACCCGGTAAATAAGGGTTAATTTCTTTATTGTATATTTATTTGTTTTTGTTGTTTTCAGCGCCAGAAGAGTCCAAGTGTTTCTGCAAGTCAGTCAAGTTTGGACGTCAATAGAGAACAGAGGGAATTGATGCAGACATTAGAAAATAAGAACAGGTAGGCAACATAAACAAACAAACAAACAAACAGAGAAACTACTCTTTGCTGACTCTGGAAAAACGTTCTTGACGTCACTTTCGTTGGCCACCGTTTGTCACCGTTACTATATATGTAACTCGGTCTAACTCGAGGTGAAATTTCACATCGTGTGCAAGCCTCGTTTTTCTTGTGCATAACTTATAGAAAATGCTTTGAACTGACTTTTAGTTGAGTATCGAGTCCTAGCATGGAGTTTCTTTTGAACTGAACTGCAAAAATCTGCACTTGAATCCACATTTTTCTGCAATGACAGCTGACTTAAAATAAGGTAGCAACACGGCCGGGAAAGAAAACGTATTTCCGTGGTGTCCGTTTTCTCGTGGCTGAATCACCAGGTCTGTAAGTTGTGCGTTTCGCTCTTGTCTTAGGCTTCTGTTGAAAGAGATTCGTCGCCTTCGGGAAGAACACGAGCAAGCCACGAGGTCTGTGGCACAGATCTCTCAAAACCCACAGCTGTTGGCCGAACTCAAGCTGCTAAGGCAACGCAAAGACGAGTTGGAACTGCGCATGAGTGCACTGCAAGAAAGTCGGCGAGAGCTGATGGTTCAATTGGAAGGACTCATGAATCTGCTCAAGGTACGTTCCACTTAACTTTTTCAAGGCAACTGAAGAAAGTAGAGATTTCTGGGGAAAAAGTACTGTGGGAAAAACTTCCTAGAAATTTTTAAAAAGAGCTTCTGGGAATTTTCTGAGTAAACTGTAATTTTTCGGAAAGAGCAGAGAAGCAACAATAATAAAAAGCGCGTTTTTATCAAACGTATGCCGTTTGCATGAGGTGATACAGTAGGCCTCGTTTTGAAACGGCAGAGGCAAACCTTGTAAGCGGTACAGTGTACTTCTGTGTTCTTAAACCGTGAGCGACATCTCAAGGTCTTCTTGGATTCGGACAGTCCTCGGATTCAGAGAGACTAAGTTCTCCGATACTCACCTTGCCGTACTTTTACGGTGTTTGGACCCTGCTCGGGCGTCATCGTAAGAGTCCGAATTTTTCCGAGTGTATCTGTCGGCATTTTGAGACACGTTCTCCGATATTCGCCCCTATGTTTGGAGCCTGCTTGTGCATAATCGTTTATCGTCCGAAATTCCGTATAGCTCTGAACTCATCCTCTTTCTAGTCGCTATCATAGTTGCACATGTTACACAATCCACATTTCTAGATTCCCTTGTTGCCTTTTTAAATCTCTTGAAATGATTTCATGCAGTTACGTCGCGTTGAATCACACTAATTCATTTTAGTTCAAACTTAATAATCGCGCTGTGTGTAGCTATACTGCTCGATGCATGTTGCATTACATGTCACGCACTCCATCAGCATTAGTCTAATTGTCCTCAGTTAACGAATCACTTGAACAGAAACAGAACAAAGTGGATAAGACTGGATTTTTAAGGATGATTTCTGATGATTTTACGCAGCTTTTTGGACAACTTTAGAGAAATTTGCAAAGCTCCAAATTTGTCTACTGAAAAAAAAAAAAAAAAAAAAAAAAAACTCATCAAGGCAGCAAGTTCACTGTGGACATTTCCCGGCAAATTCTCATTTCTTTTGACTAATTCTCCCAATCATTGAAGAACAAATAGCATGCGTCATGTAGTGAGAATTGATACTTCAATCAGCATTCGTTCAAGCTAGCTATCAAGTACTAAATTCTCCATACTCTGTGATATACCTCTCTGGTGAGAAACCAAAAGAGAAAATCGAAGTTGATCACGAGTTAATCCACTTTGTTCTGTCTCTTGCAGGCAGATAACCAATGATATCCCAACCGCGTGACGGTGGCTTATTGCCTTCTGCGATGCCCACAGATTTTTATCAGTCCGGTGGACTTTCAACGAATTAGTTTGAAATGTCACACAAGCTGAGTTAATCAATTTTCAAGCAGAGAAACTGCGTATATTATATATTCCTTATCGTAGACACATAGACTTAAAAAGAAAAAAAAAAAAAAAAAAATAGTAGAAAGCCGGAAACCCGTATTTTACGGTTGTCTCGCTAGTCTTCTAATACATGTTCCTTATCGTATACATTTTTGTTGTTTAGATCGACAGAGGGCACACTTCCAAGTGAATGATGCCTTGAAAGCTGCGATCACTTCTTTTTGCCAGTCAGCGGTCATTGCGCGAAGCGATTTCGTATTTCGCGCCAATCGAGGAAACTAAAAACTTGGACATCACTCCCGAATAATCAGTTAGTTTTTAAGTCGTGAACAAGAAAAAAAAAAAAAACATGTCTGGCGATGAAGTTTCAGTGTTGATGGCGATGACCGCTGATTAACGGAAGTGCAGGCGCAGTATCCGTTGCTTTTTTGCGATTCTCAAGATAACAAATACATCTCAAGTGAAGTGGTTTTTATAATAGTAATTTATTGTTTATTTTTCTATATAATGGTACTTCAAGGAAGTAAAGGAATTTTGTTGGAAATGGTTCACGTTTTGCTGTAAACGTTTTTATCGTTGTCAAGGAAACACTCGGCGTATTTACTTGCAGTGAAACAGCGATTGTTGTGTTACGAGTTTCTATTCAGATCGTAATGTTCCTCGTTGCGCCGTATTTTTTCAAAGATGACAATATATTTTTCTTTGGGGTTCATTTCATGAAGTCTTTTTGCATTAAAATTGACTGGATGCTGAAAATAACGAGTTTCCTTTCCAATTCAACATGGCGGCACAACGCAGATTCTATATTCCTGATTGTCGTTTTTGTGCGCTGATTGGCTGAGGTAGCAACATCCAAACGCTCATGTGTCGTGCAAAGTTGAGTGTTGTTTTGTGACGGTGGAGGAATAGAGATTTATTGTTTACATAGTTGCTATAGATGAATAGATTGACAGCTTATTAGCTAAGCTGCTTTGCTAAGCAAAGGTTAATAGAGCGGCAAGCTGCTTTGCTTGTGTTATTAAAACAATTGGTTATCATGGTTCCTTGGTTATTAACTGACACACGTAATGACATTTGTGTGTTTCAAAGGGCGCGCTGAAAACAAATTTGGCAGCTAGCCCAAAGACAAGGTCTACCCATGAATCAATAGCCCAGATAGTTCAGAGAAAACAAGCTGTCTGAAAGACTTACTAAGCGTGAATGGCTTTCCTCGCGTCCTGAATTTACTTTCTACTCACAATTCGTAGGCAAGAGGTTAGGTTGAGAACTTTTTTTTTTTTTTTTTTTTTTTACAGTGGCCATTGCGGCAGTTGGCAATTTATTGATTCTTGTGGTGTTCATTTTTTTTTTTTTTTTCTCATAACAATCTATGTATAATAATACTTGCAAAACAAGGACTTCACACAAAACATTTCACATTGATTGAAACTACAGTGACAGACATTGACGCTCAATAACTCAGAGGATAAATTCCTCTTGAGAGAGGTACGTAGTATTACAAAAGTACAGTACTAAATCTAGTGTGCAGGTAGAAAAGCTGGGAACAGTCTAAAAGTCGCAATTTGAAAGCGTGGTCCATTTATTTTTGTAAGTTTCGTAGGCATTATTTCTGACGGCGATTTCTTTTTCTGATTGAATCTTGTTTTGAAGTAGTGCGAGGAAAACGTTTATGTTCAATAGTTCAGACTTGATTCGCGCAAGGTGTATGTAATATTTCGCTATCAGCAGGAAGTGGTTAAACGCATAATAGTGTGGGTATTCTGGCTTGTAGCCGTTGTAGTAGCTTGTAGTAGTTAGGTTGAGAACTGATGACGAAATTTTCAAACGGTTCGGTCTAAACCTTGACAAAAAAGGGCTCGCCCGAATGTCATACGCAAAAAAAAAAAAAACTACCTTGGACATTTTTCACTCAATTTTCCCAGAAAACATTAGTTGCATTATAGACTAACAAAACATTTAGGATCAGTTGCACGACAAACGACTGAGATATGGATTGTTGAAATGAAGGTAGAAATACTTCTATACACAAATCCCTGTTATTCATCACTTAGATTCTACCGGATTTTATATTTGCTTTCACCGACACTGTGCGCATACTCCCACGGCAATACTATTATTGGATTTTCAGAATTGATATGAGAAATTAAAAAAAGAGAACGGTGACGTCACACTTCGGCACTATTGTAGATGACTATCACTGCATACGTTGAATTCAATTCTCTGACAGATATTAGACGCAGCCGAGGTCTTTATTTTGTATCAATGGACCTTGTACTGGCCATATTGAGAAAGATCGCGGATTAGATCAAACGTGCACTTGCCCTGCTCGCGGCGTTTGAATAATGGAAGTTACGATCCAAAAACTGACGTTTTGTGCGAAGGCCTTGTCTGTTTACGGCAGCAGAGCGTTCTTTTCTGTGGCTCTTCTGTCAGTTTTGCTCAAGTATTTTCCGTACTGGTCGCCAGAGCCTCCTTGTTTCTCGTGTACAGTATTCGACACCTACTCGAGATTTAGCGCCTCTTCTGGTAATCCGCTTGTTGAGTCCTTTGCTAAGGTGAGAGTGTTTGCTTTGACCATGACTAAATGCATGTTATTCCAGGTTTAGTTTTGACAGTTTAAGACGTGTTTTTCCTCCTGGCCTCTTTGCGTCCTCTGCGCTCTTAAAAACGAGCCCTTGAAAACTTGAGGTTTTCCTTATCTTGTTGGTCTTTTTGTTTGAGAGAAAGTGATATATATGGTGGTAGTTTTTTCCGTTCTGTCTGTTTTTTTCTCTATCTGTCGTCATCCGTACATGCGGATCTATTCCTTTCGTTCTGAGTACCTTGCGTTGGGACAAGAGTGGGGTTGCGTATCTTGGCATAGCTTTCGGCCCAATAACCAAGTTCCCTAAGGCCCTGGACAAATGTCAAACTTTCATGAGTTGATCTCGGTGTAAATGTGTAGCAGCCATTGTTTAAGCCAATTTGCCGCATTGAATTCGGTTTGACCTGGGCCTAACTTCCAATAATTCTTTTTGATGCCGAGGGAAAGGTAGGCAGCTGCGACACTAATTTTAGATTTAGTTGCAAAGTTTGATCAGTCAATGTCATTGAACATATTGGCCTTGTA
Source organism: Plumapathes pennacea (assembly GCA_964036295.1). NCBI lineage: Eukaryota > Metazoa > Cnidaria > Anthozoa > Antipatharia > Myriopathidae > Plumapathes > Plumapathes pennacea. The sequence goes on from OZ038470.1 coordinate 5,982,281, forward strand.
TGTCAAACACGATACACATCTGCATTGTGCAGCAGTACAGGCCAACTGTACCAAGCATAACACAGTACTCATAGTGCAATATTTGTTTTGCTATATGCAAGCAGAAAATATCTGGATGAGCTAGAGAAACGTGTTACCCCCACACACACACACACACTCCAAAGAAAGAAAAAAGAAAAAAAAACATTGTTTTTTGTCTTCTCGCGTAAGCTATTTAATTCATCTCAATTTGCATTGCTTCCGGAATTCGTGCTTGAGCTAACCGAACCCCTGGGTTTTTGATATTGGTGGCGGGTCGCGTTCAATTCCTTTGACGTCCAAGCCGTTGCGTTTTACGTCTTGTTCAGCTTTAATTCTGAACCAAAGCAAAGCTGTGTGACGCAACTCGGCTTCAAATGAGCGTCACATCGTGCCTGCTATTGTTCGGATAATCACCCAACTGGATAAAATCAATTTAGGGAAATAGTTGGGGTATATTTAGGTGTTCTTTCTAAAACCAAAGCAAAGCTGTCTGACGCAATCCAGCTGCAAATCAGCGTCACATCGTGCCGGTTATTGTGTGGATAATCACCTTAACAAATAGAATCATTTGAGAAAATAATTGCGGTATACTTAGGTATTCTTTCCATAAACAAATTATAGCTTGTCAATATCACTGGGTTTGTCTGAAACACAGCAGCTGCTGTTATATTGTACAATCCGTGGTGAACTACGAATAAACATTTGAACAGCTTCCTGTTGACCCGATAAAGTGTAAAGATAAAAAGAAGGAAAAAGATGAAATCCGTTTAATGTGGACACTGTCGTTAGAATGTTCTGAGCGAGAGCTTTCATTTGAGTGGTCACACCTTTAGGTTTCGTTTGGCAGTTCATTATTTGAAAATGAGCAGTGCTGTTGCAATATAGGCACTAAGAGCTCTGTTTCGAGTGTTCACCCCATAAATGGATACCTTATCCTGATTTAGGGGGTAGGGGGGATTTATAGTTGCCTCTGGAGTTAATGGTTTTGTTTCACTAAAAATACATAGCCTTGGGATAAAGCATAAGTCCTCCACACATATTTTAATATACTTAAAAGTAATATACTTTATATACTTAAAAGTAAGCATCGTCCCAACTAATTTTGACCATGATTTTAGCTTTTTCAGATGCGAACTATCAATTCTCACAACATCACTCGTACATTTTCTTTTTGAATGTTTATGAGAAGTTGCATTTGAGAACTGAACTTTTCTCATTTCCATAGACGGGTCCTCCTCGCGCGCCTCGGAGCCCGAAGAGCCAAAGAATGGCGGACAACTCGGCAAGTGAAACGTTGTCCAAGTCTGCAGCTTCACCGACCCTGAACGGCGCGCCTGAGGATCCATCGCAGTTAAACGGAGTTGACGGAGACATCAAGCAGGCGTTTGGCAACAAAGTGGCCTCCAAGAACCTAAGGGACGACCTGCTGATGGCCGCTGATAATGTGACCAATGCAATGTTCTCTCTTGTCAAGGAACTGAACTCAGGTAAGTGTTTGTTTGTTTTGTTTTTCGATTCTTATTACCTATACCAGTCATTTTCATCGTTCCTGGCACTTCTCTGGCTTCGTTTGCTTTTAATTTTGCTGGTCTGTTTCCGCTGCTCCTGTGTTCTTTGATTCTGCGTCATTTCTTTTCCTTCCTTACGTAGTTCGCCCTCCCATTTTCCTTTTTTCATTCCATTCAAGTCATTCCCCCCTTCCTTCCTTCCTTCCTTCCTTTCTTCCTCCATTGCATTTTAGTCATTCTGTCCTTCCTTTCTTTCTTCCTTTCTCCAGTCCATTTAAGTCATTCCTTCCTCCCTCGTTTCTTTTTTCTTTACTCCATACAAGTCATTCATTTCTTCCCGGCCCCTTCCATCCTTTTCCGCATCCAATGTTTGCCGCGCAGTGTACTCGGAACTTCCGTCTGAGTAAACTATCCGAGTAAAACGACAAGAAAAGCACCAACATCGGTTCTGATGCTCAGTTGTCCTGTTTTGAAGATGATGATATTTCCGCGAAACCAGACCTGGGATTTATCAATGGCGACAGCGATACTGCTGACCTAGAAGCCCTGGAACGACAGGTCAACCAAATAAGGCAATCTCTCGGAGCCAACGAGGAGATGGGACAAGGTCACATGAACTTCCCCAACGGTGATGTCACCATGACTGACGTGTCGGGCAAAGTCATCTCTCATGGACGAGAGAAGAAAGGTGCACCTGGGAGACTGGGACTCGGAAGACTGGGAAACCGACGAGCCGACGGCGAACGAACGGATACCGACACCGACGACGACGAGATCCTAGTGCGCAATGGTAATTATAAATACCCGTCGGTTCGAACGCCGATGACCGACGACGAAAGTTATATTCAAACCGACGACGACGAAGGCACCGGCCGAACAGACGACGAAGATCAAGAGTGGCAAGATTCCATGCGGCGGTGGGCTAATCGATAGACTTTCGTGTTAATCGTCGGACCGAGCCGAGCACAGAGCTTTATATTCCAAGTTTATACCTCAGTCGTGTATCGGAACAGGTGAAAATGTATTCTTACACCACCCTGATGAGTGTATGTTGACTTTGATTTTTCACTGTAAACTCTTGAGCGGAGATATCCGTGCGTTACCATACATTGCATTACGTTACCTTGCGTTACTATGCTTTGTTTGGGCTCGAAGTAAAGCGTTCGAACTATGCAAGTGAGTCATTTATCGCACGTTTGAGTGAAGTGGTAGCGTGGTTTTCCTCTAAAAGAATAAACACGTGGCGCTTATTACGTTGTCATACATGTACAGATATCGGCTCTGCTTCTCTCTCTCTCTCTCTCTCTCTCTCTCTCTCTGGTATTAAGAGTGATTCAACTCGAAAACGTTTTAATGACCCATCACCTGTCGATATAAACATGCAGTCGTATAACAACCATTCAAGTTAATCTATCGACAAACCGGATGACTTCTAAGATCCCTGAAAAATTCACGTTTGAAAGCCTTTTCAAAACAAGCTGTATTCTCGCTCATTTCTGATGAAATAGACCTGTACCCTACACCCCGGCCTCTACAGGACCTAAAACCTATCATGGAAAGTGTCACTTGCCACTACGATGAGACCTGAATAACGACACCGATTCGGTCAACTTTCTACTTGTAGTATTGATAATAGACTTCGTATTCGTCAACGCGAAAGTTAGCCGAGCCCGCGAGCAACTCACTGGCCTGAGAACTCATTCCCTCTGGCGGACGATAAGTGTTTCCCAAACTGGCGTAAGAGTTGGTGTTGCTATGACAACTGTGGAATCGAAAGAAATACCTCAGTGTAACCTGGCCTCACATCGACATCAGAGGGAGTTTAGGAACGACTCAGCACTTTTGCACACTAACTCCACAAGATATAGTTAGTTTGAAAAGTTGTCAAACCTGCTTGCCAAGTAGAGGTCGTGCCCTCCTCCAAATGTTGGGCCGTACCCGTTGTTGTTGTATTGGGCGTAGCCATTGTTTTGGAATACGTTCATCTTGAACGGTTTGTTGTAGTGATTTTTCAAAGAAAACAGGAACGACCTGTCGCTTTGTCGGTAGTTGTTCATTGCTGAAATAAAATATGGCAAAAGAAGGGTTGATCATTTCCGCTATGAAACAACGACAACGAACGTCACAACAAGAGCAACAACAAACGAATCACGTCGAAGCGGGCTATCTTAACTGCGGTGATCACTCTTACTCTGAATAACAGTAACAACAGCACCAAAAACAGCCGCTGATAGCTCTCTCCTCCACAGAGGCTCCCCAGGGGAGGGGGAAGGGGTGGCAAAGGAAGAGAGCGCTGAGGCAACCCGCTTCCCGTCATTCCTCGCGCGCCCTCCATCCTTTTTTCCCCTGCCCCCTCCCCCTGGGAACCTTAGCGGAGGGGAGAGCCACTAACAGCGTACACGGCAACAACAAAACAACGACGACAAGAACTCTGGAGATACTCACATTCAATCCAATCCTTATCCGCATAACCACCAAAGATATGCTGTCGCACCTTCACCAGCACGACGGTGGGTCCCTTGCTGTCGCAGGCCTTGTGAAAGGCGCCGGAGTCGTAGTCGTGTTCTGAAGCCTTGTAGCACCTCTTCCAGAGTTGGTCTCGCTTTTGTATTGGCCTAAGGAATTTAACTAAGTTCGTATAGGCTCCTGGGTAATTCTTGAGGACTACCGAGTCGTTGAACATGGATTTGTCTGCGTGCAAAAGAAAAAAAAAAAAAGGATAAATGAATAGAATAAAAAGATTAACTGGATATGTAGAAATAACTACAAACACATCTGGCTAATGGTCGCAGCAGTGGTCGTATGGTAGACTTGTAATGGTCGGTGTGCTAGCAGCAGTAGTTCAACTGACACTTTGAACTTTAGATTCCTTACTTTGGCAGAGGTCTCCTTTGAATCCGACCACACAGTTGCATTCAAACTTCTCTCCACCCAGTTCCTTGCAGCTTGCTCCGTTTGCACAGGGACCTGATTTGCATGGATGTGGGACCTCTGTTTCAAAGGAACATAAGCGCGTGATTGCTTTGGTTCTAGTGCTCTTGTTAAGGTTTTTAAGATTGAGTGCAAGCGTGTTGGGTTCCCTGTACTGTGGTGGTAAAGCGTGACGTCGTTATTTTGCAAAATTTTCCATTCGAATCTCTAAACATACACAGCTGCTGCACAAACGTTTGCAAAGTTTCAAATCGCTAGCCCTACTGACAGCAACCAGATAGCTCCATACTGAACTCTCTTATTTAGCATCAGTTCTAAATCAAAGGAACCAACACCAAATAAGAGGATTTGGTATTGAGCAATTTGAACCTCAGTAGCCCACATCTCAGCTGTTCAATGCGCTAAAGAGCTAATTTTTTGTGTGACCTTTTTTTAGACAGGGCATTCCACACAATTGTCTAAAATCCATATTCGGATATTTTTTGTGACATCACCTTACCACTATATTCACCCAAGGCAATCCCTACTTTAGAGCAGTTAAGACACAAGCCTGTTGTACGAACTAGACCACAACCCCAAAGAGAGAGCCGACCTTACAGCGGCATCGCTGCTTTGATTGATTTGTCCAAACAAGTCAGCATTCTTGACCAGTTAGGAACAGCAGCAAAAACCGATTGCGATCTGCTCACGCAAGCAAACAAGAGACGATGGGGCTTTTTCAGACTGCTGATTGGTCAGCCTCTTCTTCAGTGTAAAAACCAGTTGCAAGCTACTTTTGGCTTCTGTTTGGTTGAAAGTGTTTTTCTTTCGTCATTGGCGTTGTGATTACTTTGGTTTTGGTTTTGGTTTTACAAAAGTCAAGAACGGCGTGCACCAAATGGCGGGCTGTAGTGTGTGTGTGTGTGTTTGGTTCCCCTTTTATAAAGTTCAAATAAAAGGTCGTCAGGTTTGGGTTTGAGTCGTACTTACTCTTTTCACAGTGAATTCCCGTAAAGTCTTCAGTGCAGGTGCACTTATACTGACTTTTCGTGACATTGGATTTGTTGCACGTTCCTCCATTACGACACGGACTTTCCTTACAAGGATTATCTGAAAATCAAAGGCAGAAAATGAGTCATCTGTTGAATAAACTATCATACCGAGCAGTTTTCAGCATTATTTTCTCTTAAAAATCCCAAAAAGATAGGAAGCAAACTTCTCCTTTCATTACATAGTCAGATGTATGTAGTTCAGTATGAAGGAAATGGCTGGTGATCTCTTGCAGTAGGCAGGAGCTATGTTGGTGCAATACTTGGCGGTTTTTAGCTTGCTGCACGAGCTACAGTTGATTTTCATTTTAACTTGATTTTGTTTCTTTACGTTTTGTCCGTTCTCGAACCAGAGCACTATAATTAACAAACATTTATTGGACGAGCTTCATAAAGTGTAAAACGAAAGGGGCCTGGACTTCCTCAAAAGAGGCATTGTTACACATACGGAGGCTTGGTTACACATACGTTGGCAGAGAACTCTCTCCGGGCTCTCGCACTCCTTGGTTTCGATGTTGAACCACAAAAAGCCAGGGCACGTGACTTCGTAGGCCTGATTATTGTAGCACACGACGTACTTCCGGCACGATGCGGGGTGGACGTACTCTCCATCAGGGGCCCACTTACACGGCTCTCCCCCTGAAAGACAAACGAAACGTGTAAAAGATGTGAAGGCTCTTAGGACGAGCTCGACGCTGGCTAATTGTAACGCAGGCTATGAAAAACATCTCTCAAAGGAAGTTCTTAAAGTTCCCACTTATGCAAGCGACCTGCTGGGAAAATACTCGCAGTGTTTCGTGAGGAGGCAATCTCGTATTATCGCTCTCTGCTGGGCCGCACGGGAATAAGGGCGAACGCGTAAGCCCCAGCCCCTTCGTCCCAGCCTTTGCGCGGCCTATGTGACAGGCCAGCGCTACACTAGTCAGCATTCTTCCTCGACTCCAGGCCCTTCGTGCCCTTCTGTCGGCTCCGTCGGGGCAGGACAAGTCAAATGTACTGTACTCACGTGGGCATGCGACTCTATTCGAGGGCTCGCACTGCCTGCTCCCAGGATTGAAGAGCAATCCCTCGGGACACAGCTGAATGGTTTTAGTGCCCTGAAAACAAGTCACCAGTCGATTGCAGAACAGCGCATCCTGATACTCTCCATTTGGCAGAGCGTCACAGCTCTCCGCACCTACGAGATAAGGACGCCACAGTTAGATTAGTCTGTCATGAAAAACCAACTAAAAAACTTGTTCTAGCTGACAGCATATCAAAGAATTCGTGTTGTAAGTGAAACCATCTCATTTTCAGGCTGAACCCTTTCCTTCCCTTAAAAGTCTCTCATCCTTTTATGAAGAAAACGTATGAAAGATGCAGTGAGAATTGGCAATTTATGATCAGGTTTTATCTAAGCAAGGTACCAAAAGCCTTACTGTATGATTTATCTGTTGAGAAACTGAAGGTGATAACTTTCGGGTGAAGGGCATACGCTCGGCGCGTCACCTAAATGTCCACATCAACCCCAGGTTTATACATTATACGACGCCAGATTAAAACTACTATTCACAGTTGTGCTTACGATGGAGCACCTTAGCCTGGGTGATGAGCTTGTGTGTAAAACTTTTTACTTACTGTTGATCTCGTAGATGTCGTAGGTGCCGTTTCCTCCGAGTCCGTCTTTGCAGCCAGTGGCGGATTTGTAAGACTTGTAAAACTTGTGAGCTTCTGACCCCGACCAGCATTTCCCGTCACCGATGCCCACAACTTTGTAGCCGGCGCTATTTGCGGCTTCAAAGCATCGAAAAACGCCATCTTCGTAAATGCGATACCTGCAGACGTAACATAGAATAGTTCTTAGTTCATTTTATGTCCACATTGAATTTATACTTATATGTACACTATTGAGCAACGTATTTCTGTGGCGGCTTACTAGCAAAAATCCTGTCAAAGTTTAGACCGAAGTGGAAAGCCAGTCCTTCAAGGAAAAACTATTTACATCAAAATACTGAAGGAAAATGTGCAAGTAAATACTAGTAGTATAAATTATATACGTGCTTAGGACAGTCTCGTTTTCGTGTCGAGGGTATTCCTTACATTGACGGCGCCGTGTGGTTTCCTAGCGAGATGTACATGTCTCTCAGAATCCGCCAATCACGAAAGCAGCCAACGTGGGGGTAGCCTAGAACGAGCCGATTAGATAACAGTAATGAATATTACAGACGAGCCAGTTGGATAGTCACAGCAAGCATATACTGTTGCGAACTAATAGAATTTCGACCACAAACTATGAATCATACAAAGAAAAAAAAACAAAGGTTCATAAAACTGGCAATTTTTGCGCCAAAACTAACATTTTATTGATGTATGACTTGCCTATTAGCTTTTGTGAGTGATTTAAACTTGTACATGACTTACCTATAAGGTCGGCTTGGCAGGTGAGCGAACCAAAGGCCAAGATCAGTGCACCGAAGTACACGTAGCGTAGCGTCATATTTATGATGTGGAGACTTTACAGCGGCCCTTTACTCAAATATAACAAGAACGATAGAAAAAATTAGTTGTTTTCTTCATTTGAATTCGACACTGTTTAATCCCGGACATGTCTCGAGATACGATTCTAGTTCCTACCACTGAAAGTAAGACTGTATGGACGACCTAAAATTACTCGACAGTTTTTTGCATCGTTTCCCACATTCCTTGCTCAGACAAATGTTGCTTCGATCATAAGTACTAATACAAAAACTTACGTTAAAAAACAAAATTTGGTTTTAGTAGATTTTTGGCCATGGTCCGAGCTATGAATGTCGAAGTAATCGACACTAGTCTGGTTATTCAGTTCGTATGATCTTCTCACTAAAATGTCAATTCTACGTAGCAACAGTCTGGCCTTTTCGTACGTCCAATGGGAACGAACTTTGATTATCCAAGCTACTTCCACTTCGATTCAAATATCTCAGCTTTACTCAACAGTGTGGTGTTAATCTTGTATTACTGTGGTCTCCCCGCAATATACCAGGCAAACTAAATATTATATAAAAACTTAATATAATCTATTTTTGATATTTGATCATTGCTGTCACATATTCAGTATTGTAATTCACTTTCACGTTTAAATGCATGAGCGGTGATTAATGCTTTAAAAGGCGGGGGGGGGGGGGGGGGGAGGGGGAGGAATTATTATTTTAATGAATGATATATTGTTGATGTTTCGGCAGTTTCGAAAATAAACACTCTCGGCCTGCGACAGCAAGGCACCGCGTTAAGCAATTAATAAAAGAAAACAATTTTAATCTTGCAGACTTAAAGTCCTCTCGATATTAAAGCCCAATTGTGTACTTTTGGGCGTATTTGCGAATGAGAGATTGAGAGTCTAACATTTTGGAAAATATAACATTGCATCCTTTTAAGACTTAAGGCTTATTATAGTTTGAACGACTTTGAATTACCAGTTCCCTCGAAGTACTCAAGTTCCGTCTGTTCCTTGATCTTGCCCCCTCTTACCCCCCCCCCCCCCCCCCCCCCCCCCCCCCCCCGTTTAATGTCGATGCGATGGGTTTGCAATTTATCCCTGCTCGCCTAAACTCAGTAAACTGCCCCGAAAAAGACACTGGGGTTATGCTAAATTGAATTCCATAACTTATCTTTAAATGGTTCAATAAAAACTTGATATGAATTCCTATGAAACTGAGCACTTTCTAGAACTATCTACTGAACACGAGCCTGAAGAACGAAATAGAAACATACCGGACGGTGTATTATTGAGTGAACTGGACTCGGAAATCACGGCAGGATTCTTGCCAAGATGCTCCTTTATCTTTACCTTAGCACTTTCCGGAACTAATTACTGAACACGAGCCTGAAATACGAAATAAAAAACATACCAGTGAATTATTGAGTAAACTGGACTCGACTTCTCTTCATGCACTTGCGATGCATGCAAGTCGTTGTGACGGCAGAAAATCACGGCAGAATTCGTGCCGAGGTGCTCCTTTTTCTTTACCTTAACAACTGACAGTAGAATGCATTTTACTTAGTAAATATTGTAGTTTATTATATACATACTGAGACATACTCACGAAAAAGCCATATCGTAAAATTTCGTACGCAAATGAGTTCTAGCCAATGAGAGGCCGCGAACGACGCTTTTCACACGTGAAAAAAATCGTTCGTCCAATCACAAGCTGCGAACGACGATTTTTCACTACTTTTAAAGGGTTTCCCGGTCCCATCATAAATGTCTCAGTATGTATATAATAAACAGAAAACATCATGGAAAGTGCTTTGTACAGTTTTTATTCACTCGTTGTTTCGTATCATAAAACTCACTCGCTCGCAAAGCCTCGCTCGTTCGTTTTATGATACTTCACAACTCGTGAATAAAAACCGTACGCGCGCACTTTCCATGAAGTAATCTCTATTTATAACATAGTCACGATATAAGCCACGTTCTGATTGGTCGAAGAGCGTGCTCCATAACTTTCATGCAAGCCCGTGCTCAATAATATGACGTGAGCAAATGCCGCTTCCTTTCGACATTTTCCACAGGCAGCCCATGCTCCGGGGGTCTGTCTGTTTGTCACAGCTCTGAGTGCGATTCTTGCTGATAAAATAAAATTACGAAAAATATCACGCTTTTACGTCTATTAATGGACGAAACACTGAAAGTACTGTTAACCTGGCGTGATGAAAGCCAGCAGCCTGCGGTGATTTTAGAATTTGTGACGATGTAAATGTTTTGAACGGTACAATTGTTGAAGATGAACCCAGGAAATTCAAGTCGCCGCTTCAAAACAACGTAAAATTCACCTTGAACTATAGCAGACAATGCGGGTCTGGAAAAGCAAAGTGATCCGTCAAAGAATGTGAACAATCACCATGAACGAAAGAGAAATGTTTACCGAGCGGACTTGTTTGTTTATTCGAGCTGCCAGCAAACTGAACTGTAAACACTGCAAGTGTGGCAGCTTTCGGGATGAATGAACGCCGTTTCATTTTAAAACCATTGAAGGCTTGAAGGATATTTATCTTTGTTGTGATGGATTTCACAATCCATGAGAATTAAGCCGTCGAGAAATAGGTGAGTTTTGATTCATACAATTTTCTGTGCCGACCGTTGAAATACAGAATATTTCAGACTTGATTACTGATTTCCTTTAGGCGCCGGTGTGACTCCATGCAGTACAAATTTCTTCGGAAAAATGTAGCTGTTTTCTTCTATGTTGTAAAGCGTCTGTTAATTTTTAAACGAGGAAAGCTAGAAAAAGCACAGGCAGCCAATGCTCCGGGGGTCTGTCTGTCTGTCACAGCTCTGAGTGCGATTCTTGCTGATAAAATAAAATTACGAAAACTATCACGCTTTTACGTCTATTAATTGTGTCCTGGATCTCTTTTGAAAGCTTTGGAGCCATTTTAGAGCTAAAATAAAGAAGTTTTAAACTATGCGCTCTCGCCCCCCTACAAAGAAAACGACAAGGCTGGAAAGCAATTTCGACCGTATACCTGACATTTTGCTGATAAAATCACACTTCTCCAACAGCAGTCAAGCTCAAACTCCGGCAATCGCCACTGAGATAAATAGGCTTCCCTTTGGCCAAGTTACAGGGTCCAGTGAACATCCGTTCCTGAGAAATAGCGAGAAATATTTCTAGATTCAAATCCTTTGAGGCTTGCCAACAACGAATTTGGAGGGAAACCAAGCGTCTCTCGAGTCTCGATCTGGTGAACGCAAACCGTGACACACGCACCCGAGGGTGCGGAGAATTCGGCAGACCAAAACAAACCCCAGCCTTGTCCCGAACGTGAAAATTGGCCTCACGTTTGATCTGAAGAGAACTTTTGGAGAGAACCATAGACTGAGAGGTCAATTTTCACGTTCGGGACAAGGCTGGGGTTTGTTTTGGTCTGCCAAATTCTCCGCACCCTCGGGTGTGTGTGTTGCGGTTTGCGTTCACCAGATCGAGACTCGAGAGACGCTTGGTTTCCCGTGTCCAAATTCGTTGTTGGCAAGCCTCGAAGGATTTGAATCTAGAAATATTTCTCGCTATTTCTCAAGAACGAATGTTCACTGGACCCTGTAACTTGGCCAAAGGGAAGCCTATTTATCTCAGTGGCGATTGCCGGAGTTTGAGCTTGACTGCTGTTGGAGAAGTGTGATTTTATCAGCGAAATGTCAGGTATACGGTCGAAATTGCTTTCCAGCCTTGTCGTTTTTTTTGTAGGGGGGTGAGAGCGCATAGTTTAAAACTTCTTTATTTTAGCTCTAAAACGGCTCCAAAGCGTTCAAAAGAGATCCAGGACACAATTTATTAAACGACATCTTTTTCGTCGACTCTCATCAACTTTTAGATGGCAGAAATGTTTGTAAGTTGTGGCGTGTTTTAAATCAGCCAATGAGAGTTTGTTTTTCCCTTTGCGTGCTGAAAGAGAATTTTTCATTCAATCAGAAATGAAAATTTGTTTTTCGCTCGTAATTTCGTGTGCCAATGTTAAAAGAATTGGTTCATGCTTAGCGTGCGTCTATTGAGTTAAGAATGCACGCGGGAAGTTGGCAGAGCACGAGAGAAGCGTCAGTTGCTCGAGGCGTAGCCGACAGTAGGATGCATTTTACTTAGTAAATATTATAGTATTGTGTGCGTCACACGTGGTTTGTTCTCATTAAAGTGCTACTACGATCAAATCGGTCAATAGTTATTTTTTCTAGAAAATCGGTAGTTAACACCCTAAATTAAGAGATCACCAAAGTGCATTGTCATACGATGAAGAAAAGTGAGCCTTTTCTGCTTTCGAAATCTCTGTATTTTCCCGCCGCCATGTTCCGGCGACCTGGTTACCAATTTCAGTTGTGACGTCAAAATGACGTCATTTTCTCAAGTCGCGCCAACTCACATGGCTAAATCCTCATACAAACTGCGGTATTCGTTACTGAAACTCAAAGAATACCATTAGTAGTTCCTCCAGTAAAAAATATCGCAGTTTGTATGAGGTATTAGCCTTGTGAGTTGCCGCGCTGCAAAAAATGCCGAGTAAATTGACGCAAACATTTTGAGTAAAACAGTTATTTTACTCAATATTGTGAGTTTTTAAACTCAAAATTTGAGTAAGATAATTAACTCAAAAAAGTGCGTTGGAGTTACACGCTATTTTGAGTAAATCTGCGGAAGAGGAACTTTTACTCGCAGCATTGAGTAAAAGTTTACTCACACTCTACTCACTTTTGAGTAACACGAAATGTACTTTACTCAACATTTTGAGTTAAAAAAAATGATGAGCGAAACACTTTGAGTAAATGTCAGTTTTGAGTAATTTTTACTCATTCAAACTGATATTTTACTCAAACTCGGGTAAATCCAGTGGGAAGTCTGTGTGTTGTCAATTTAAAAAGTTCGGTTTGTGACTGTGGATGAACTTGGTGCGGCTTAATAACTTTTTGAAAGAATTTCCAAGATAATGAGCACAATATGGACAAGGAAACATATCCTCTGTGAATGACACAAAAACTTTCCACTTGCCCACGTGCGGTACCAAAATATTCGTGGCATTTTCTCGCAGGATTATACACGCTTCTATTGTTTGGCTGTCACATCTTTTGTGCGGTGTAATCCCAAACGGAAGCGACTCGATTTCATGCGACAAAAGCAATTACATTTGCATGCACGCGTTCACTTTTAATCCGCGACGTTGCTGGACGGAGGTTCTTTGAGTTTAGTTTACAATCTTCTTGACTTGCTCTTCTTGACCCTTGGAGACTTCAAAATGGTGAAATCTGTCGGTGATATGAAGGCGTGGCTATCGCAGAACGGCTTGGAAGAGTACGCACAGACATTTCAGGGTAAGTCTTTCGTTAGCCGTTGTAAGTAATGACCAGATTTACCAGCCCAAGTTATAGCATCCGTTGGATGTCTTGTTGAATATCATGACCATTAAGCACACAAGAGGTTTTTGCTGTGCCGAGTTCGATAAAACCTGTTTTAAAGCTTCGCTTTCCTCTTATGTGTACCCGTGTTCCACAACCCCAAAGAGTGGTCTTTTTAGGTTTTGGCGGGAACTTCGTTACAGCTCGTGTATACTTTAACTATTTCTTTAATCCACATCAATCCTTCCCCTGGTTTACCGATCGGCTTTTTATACAACTTTGATTTGTTTCTTGATATAATATTCGTTCACTGAGTACCCCGGCCGAAAGAAAAAAGAGCGCCGGATGGATTTTTTTAAATGCATTTTCAATGTGATCGGAGTAACGTAAGCACACGTGCCTCTTTCATGACGGTGAAAAGTTTTTGAGGACAAAATAACGGGGGAAGAGAGTAATGAAGATAGGCGCTACAATGTGATTTACAGTACGATGTTGGTTGAACTTCGATGGACATTCAGTATTTTGGATTTTTCTGCAGAAAGCAAAATTGACGGCAGTGCGCTGGAATATCTGACGGAGAGGGCGGCGGAATTGCTCGTTCCTGTTATAGGTGAAAGGATGAAGTTCCGTGGGCCATTTGGAGGAGCTCAGAAGCCATCCGACTCAACTACTGTTTGCTCCGCGGACACAAGTGCCGAGGATGAGCAAGGCACCCTGTCAAAGAAAGCAGGTGAGAAAAAAAAAAGAAAGAAAGAACTAGAAAAAGGAAGGAAGGAAGGAAGAAAGAAGGGAAGTAGCAATTAAAAGAGAGAGAAACATGGAAAGGTTGATAGATACGTGGCTGATTTTTTCACTTAGGGAATTGTACTGGAATTATCTTCTCCTTTCCAAAAGAAATTATCCAGTGTAGGCGGTTTGGTACTTTGATTCTGAATTTGTAGTGCTGCTTTGCAGCTGTTGTGTAAGGTGGCTTTCAGCCGCCTTTTACCAATAGCTCACTCAAGTGGAACCTGTTAGGGACCGCTTGTCAGTGAGAACTACAAAGTCAGGATACAAAGTGTACGTATTTGTGTTGATGCAGCTACTGCTGCTGCTGTGTAAGGTGGAATTTTCCGCCTTTTACCGGCACCTGTTTTGAGTGGACTGGTCTACCAGGCCGCTCATTAAACAGGAAATACATAAATACGTACCTAATAATTATGAAAACATTTTACAGAAAGAAGAAAAAAGGCAAACACTCTTTGGAATTTAAGAAAAGAGAACGACTCTCTCGCATCAAGCGACGAAAGGAATTTGTCTATGTGGATGCAGTCTTCGTTGTCCATATCATATTATGCTAAATGTTACTTGCATTAGCTGCATTCAGTCACTGGTTGTGAGAGGAAGGGGGGAGGATTGTTGTTGGCGGGGCAAACAAGAAATCCACAAGATCCGACGTGTGTGACCGTCTCATTTTCTTCGACAGAATGATGGCGGTCTTGGAGATGCAGCAAGAGCGGACAAGACACCCTCCCAAAAATTACTCTGAGGTCTCCTGCAGAGATTGCCCTTGTCGCAGATCACAAAGTTCTGTGCACAATGCACGGAAATCCGGTGGATGCAGCCCTGGCCTAATGGCTGTTTGCTATGTTTTTGTTTATAAGTACCCTGCGGGACTCAGCAGCGTCTTCGTGTATTTGCAGCAATTTATTCTCCAAATACAAGAGAAAGCTCTCTATATCTGTGTTTAATTTCATTAACCAAATTGCCAAATCTTCTTGAACATATTATTTTCGGGGGCCAGAGTAACAGTATATGTATTCGTTGTATGTTCAACGCATAGCAAGAGTAGCGAGCTTACTCAATGTTCGAGTAGAATTACCTGCTGTATTAATCACACGTTTCCAAGAGTAAAGTTTACATGTTATTTAGAGTAAATTTACTCATTGCCTGAGTAAAGTTCTGTTTTACTCCAAATAAAGAGTTACTGGGGAGGCATTTTGTCTTGAGTAAGTTTACTCGAAACCTGCGTTCTTTCAACTCTTTTGTTTGAGTACTTTTTACTCAAACCTGAGTAAGTTCTACTCGCGATTACGAGTAATTCCTACTCCTTATAATGCGTTACTGGGGAGGCAGACTTTACTCAAAATTTTGCGTTAGTTTTACTCGGCATTTTTTGCAGCGCGATTGAGAAAGTGACGTCACAACTGAAATTTGTAACCAGGCCGTAGGAACATGGTGGTGGGAAAATACAGAGATTTCGAACGCAGAAAAAGCTTATTTTCCTTCATCGTATGACAATGCACTTGGGTGATCTCTTTATTTAGAGTGTTAACTACCGATTAGTTAAAACAAATAACTATTGACCGATTTGATTGTAGTAGCACTTTTAATGTGTAAATTGGAGCCGATCACCGGTCTGATGGGTGTCTTGAGTTTGTTAGCTTTATACACCGTCAGTTTACACAGTGGTGCCGGCAAAACGTATAAAGTATGCGCATAGTTATTACTTGGGCGAGCTTCACTCTTTCGCCCTCCTGCTGTACCGAACATAAAAGGTGCGATAACTCTGAGCAGAGTCCGATATTTGAGCGCGTTCACTTCAGCAATACGTGGATGTTTGGAATTTTAAAAGCGTCACTCCTAGTGACTACTTTACTCCGTAAGCGTGCTAATAGCGCGCTTTTAGCTCTAATGTAACCGCGGCCAATGTTTCCGCGGTCGATAAAACCAGGCCGAAAAATTCTAAAACATTTCGCTCGCATTCATTCCGAATAAGTACGCCACAGTTGGCTCTCCAAAAGCTTGGGCGAGCCGCCTGAAAGCTTTGTGAAGGAGAGAAAAAATAGGCCGAGAAACTCCGAAAACATTTCGAAATAAAAGAAAGCCACAGTGTCCTCTCCAAATCTTGGGCGCGAGCCGCCTGAAAGCTTTGTGAAGGAGAGGAAAAATAGGCCGAGAAACTCTGAAAACATCTCAAAATATAAAGGCAAGAAGTAAAGAAGACACGAAACAAACATTTAAAGGCTATAGAGAAGTGGAGACAAGAAGGCAAAGAAACGACCTAGCGAAGGACGGGAAGAGATAGAGAGACATATCAGAGAGAATTTGCGACAAACTAATTGATGAATCGAACGAAAAGAAAAAGAAAAAGCAACAAGAAGGAAGGAAGGAAGAGAGAGCCAGCTATAATTTACAAACTAGAAGTAGTGGTGAGACAAAGCGGCAAAGAATGAAGGACAGACAGCAAGAGTACTGCCAAGCAGATGGATAACGGCAGAGAAATAGACACAGAGAGACTAACGAAAAAGAGACAAGAAGCGGTCAAGGAAGGGAGAGATGCCCAAAAAATATATAAAAGAACAAAATAAAGAAACAAAGAGAAGTAGGAGGTCGAGTGCTTGTGACTGACTACAGATTTTATTTTAGTCACCAGTTTGTCAATTACTTTTCTGGAAATCCGTTCGAAGAGGTAAAGGCAAAGAGATAGAGCAGAGAAGTTGACGAGTGATATAAATAGAGAGGAAGGAAGAAGGGAATGAAAAAGAACATCGTGAGAAAAATTTTGTGTTTATATCTTCCTTTGCTCAAACACAGCGGAAATTCATACCCAGTGCACCTTTATTTATGTTTAGACTACTACATGATTACGTTCTTAGTCAGACAGGCTCTTTTTTCCCCACATCTACGAACCTACGATTCGTTTGATCTGTAGTTGGCCGTTTTACATGTTATAACTTTTTGAGGCCTCACTCTTGATAGAACACCTCGTATTCATCGACTTTAAATGAATACAAAAGGTGGGCCTTTAAGGGTAAAATGCTCTTCACTTGGTCAACGCTACCAAAGCCACTAGGTTTCCGATAAGTGTAGCCTAGCCTACTGCGAGACCCCGTGTTTCGGTTGCACTGGTCCGAAATCATGAGATCAGGACCGGCACCGAAAGTTGGGCCGTAGTTGTAGTTGCTGTAGATCGATTTTTTGTAGTATCTGTAGGCTGGCATTTTGGCTGACTGGCCCATCGGGTTTTTCAGCGAGAACAAGAAAGAGTTTTTACTGTAGGCGTATTCTGGCGTATTCCCTGAACAACAAGAAAGTGTTGGGTAAGCACACCGCACACTACGATAGGAGATAATATAGAAGAGCCAAGAAATGATTAGGCAGAGAAAAAGAGGAAAGAAATAAGGATGGAATAGAAGGATAAAGAATCCGTTGGGAAACAGAAAGGGAATGACAAGCCCGAATAGATAGCGAGAGAGAAAAACATTCATAGGAATACTTAGATTTGATTTAAAATTGATAGACGGATGACTATAGATATTTTAACAGTGAAACTGTTTGACTTTGAATTAATAGTTTATTTATGAATATAAAGATGGGGCAGAACGATAAAGAAAGATAGACCAATTAATAGATAAAAAATAGATGGAACAAACTAATTTATTTATATTTTTAATATGTAGAGATAGACCAGATATTGAATAAATACAGTCATGCAGATAGAACGGTGTAGAAAGACTGTTGTTAATTGATTAACTGATATACATCACTTACGTTCAGCCCAGTCCTTATCTGTGTAACCACCGAACACAAAGCCGCCAGCCTTGACCACCACCACAGTAGGGCCCCTGCTGTGGCATTGAATGTGAAAAGCTTCGGAGCTAAAGTCAAATTCAGTCCCCCGGTAACATCTCTTCCAAGATTTCTGAACATCTTCCACTGGGTGTATGAACTTCATCAGGTTGTCACTCGCGTCGTCATCGTACATAAGAATGACTGACTGAGCCCTTATGGTGGAATCTTGATGAGGCATTGAAACAAAAAGAAAGAAAAAAGGAAAGATAGGAGAGATGATGCCGTTAGTAACATTCAACAGTATCCACATTAACCTTGTACGTCGATATAGTCTATACATTTTTACTACGGCATCATGTTAATGCAGGCCAACGTTTTGTTACTAACCTTTCATACTCAAAATCAAAATATAGTTTCTCTCGACCTTAGAAGAAACTGTTTGAGTGATGTAGTGAGATTTGATCGTTTAGAATGCTATACTCCATAAGAGTGTAGTATGATATATCTCTGGTGAGGGACTAAAGTTGATAACTCTTGA
This sequence comes from Plumapathes pennacea, assembly GCA_964036295.1. Classification (NCBI taxonomy): domain Eukaryota; kingdom Metazoa; phylum Cnidaria; class Anthozoa; order Antipatharia; family Myriopathidae; genus Plumapathes; species Plumapathes pennacea. The sequence goes on from OZ038470.1 coordinate 6,000,698, forward strand.
AAGTAAGGGTTAACCCTTTCACTCCCAAGCTCAAAATGCAGATTCTCCCAACCTTTTAAGAAGAAAATGTATGAGTGATGTAGTGAGAATCGATGATTTAATCAGCTATCATCTGAGCAAGGTGTCAAAGGTCAAGTTCTCCTTACTATATGATATATTTCTGGTGAGAAACTGAAGGAGAAAATTGACATTGGTCACTCCCACTGACAACCGGGCCAAGTGTGATACCAGTTCACGCCGTAAGTTTTGTCGGTTTTGAGTTGGGGATCTTGCATTTTATATATTCACCTTCTAGTTTCTTTTCCTCGCAGAGTTCTCCAGTGTATTCTGGTTTACACTTGCAGCTGAACTCGTTTCCGCCATGTTCCGTACAAGTTCCTCCATTTTGGCAAGGATAATCTCTGCATGGATGAGGTATCTCTGTCGAAAGATAAATATTTCAAAAACACGTCTAACTGTTGTATTTTCAATCCCGAGTTGTCATTTAAGCCTTCGAGATATTCGGCACTACTTTTTTTAGGCCCCAAATGTTTAGACGTTTTAGGACTGTACACACTAGAAATACGATAATCGCAGATACCCCCTCGCTCTGCCATTGATGGAACTTTTACTTTGGTACTTCCAACAACAGTAGCCTTTGTTTTACCGAAATGTTGACTCAATCTTTTCTTCGAAGTCAAGTGCTACCCGCAAAGGAAGGAGAAAAAGAATGGTGTGTGTTATACTTTTGCGTTGAAAAAAGAGTCGATTGCGTAACCAAGTACGTATTTCCCACGGTCGGCACGTCAAATTAATTCATACAGTCTGCCAAGCATGTTCTCAAAGTTTAATACTTAAATTTTGAAGTTGGTCGGCCGTCGTAGTACGGGAAAAAAAGAAACACTGATTTTCCAATTTTGAATTAATAGGCAGTACAATTAAATAGGCTTCCTGTGCGATTTGTTTTTACTCTGGACTGCATGCACCAGACTCAGGCATGCATATTTAATAGGCTTGAATTGTTTTGTATGTGAACCCGCTCAAAACAGCAGGATTTTTCCCAGAATCAAAGCAAAACTTGAACGGTTTACTTCAAATTATACACGGGCTTCAGACCTAGTCATACTTCTAAGGGCTTGTGAACGATTCTCGCTGCAATCACCGCGTGTCAGATTACAGAAAAATAAGACATCTGACTAAATCATTCAAGACTACAAGTTCCGATTGCTTTGAGTGAATACAGTAGCCGAAACTGGCGACAGAAGCGTATTAAAACAATACTTCGAGGAGAAATGATCAGCATACAGATTTTAATACATTCTTGAAGTGATCGAGTTACAAGCTATACGGGATAGAATATATTTGTCACGGTGATTGTTCGATTTCCACTGACTAACCTTTGTTGCTTGTCCTTTCTAAATAAGTATCTGAGTTTAACACAAAACGGTGTCTGAAGCTCCCGATTTGCTTTCAAGCGCTGTTCCCTTTGCGGAGCCGTTTCTTCGGCACGCTTCCGTTCATGATGCTGTCGGTTATAACATGTTTGTCGTCTTTTCTCTAGACGTATTTGGCGCGTTCGATCGTTTCACGATTTTGCCTTGGCCGTGCCTGTTCCCTTCTCTTTTGAAGACGAACTTCGCGAGACTGTTGTGTTTCAAGTTTTCCAGTTTTCCATTTTCGTAAACGCAGCTACGATATTCTGTAGTTACTTTCTCTCATTGCGAGTAAAACTACAGGGCCACACGTGATCAATCCGGCCTTTGTTATTGGTTAAGCCGCGATAGGAACTGGGGACGAGGTCGTACGCCAGACTGACAGACTGACAGACGAACATTAAATTTCGAGATGGCGACACGCTTGGAGTCTCCGAGTGATGCGATACTACTGCCATAGCGTTGTGATTATTTCCCTCGCTTCGCTCGGGGATCAGCTACCAGTCGTTAGGTTCGTTTCTTAGGCTAGTTATTTCTCCCAGCGCAGCTCACGGAATTTCTTTATGTCAGGTTAGGAGATTTACAAGCGAAATCTCAAGATAAATGTGTCACATGACTCATACAAACCCTCCTCGCAGTTCGATCCTGTGAAGTCAGCGGTACACTCGCATATGTAACCTCGGTATGCGCGTACGCATTTGCCATTGTTCAGACAAGGATTCCTGGCACAGACATCGGCTGTAAGAGTCAAACGAGCATGAAGTAGAAAATGCAGAGAAAGGCAAGTTATTTTGCACATTTTGTACATAATTGAGGACCTGCGCTATGAATCTATTGATGGCCGACTGACCGCGACCGAGACGAGTTCCTAATTCGTAAACAACTCGATACGAATTCTTCTGTTTTGTATATCCTATTGCTACACAAAGAATTATGTATGATGCCTCGTTAAGTTCACCGACAAAACAATAATTTTGAGTAAGACCAGGCTAAATTTGTGAATAACGTTGAATATGCACAACCCACGAAATTCAAACTATATTTTGGCAATCTAAGCAAAATTTCCTCTTCAGATATTTGGCTTGAGTTTATCGTCGACGAGGGCTTGCAGAATGAATGTTTAATGGACTTTTGGGCGTAGGGCCGAGGTAAATGTTCGTAAAATAATTCAGAAAAAGTGCGAGAAGGTGCAGGAAGGTGCAGTCTGGGAAAAATAAATTATATACAAATACGACGACTGAAACGGCGGAGTTTTCCCTTTCATAGCACAATGTAGTGAGTGAAGTTTACGTCTTGGTAAATAAAATCTTAATGTGTCAACACTCAAATCAAAGCTCTCGATGAGTATATTCTTATAGCAGTGTTCATTTCCAACTTCTGGGCTCGCAACTAGGCGTGTTATTCGTTAGCATTTTATGCAACCGGGCCCTGGACTTTTTAACAAATCCTAATGGTGCGACCACTCATATTACAGCTTTCAATTTAGTGCATTTTAATAGCACTTATACTAGTGTATCGACTGTACCTTTATGAAACGTCAAATGAAACCTAAAAATGCGACTACTCAATGTGAGTTCCTAATGATTTAATTCTAACAGTAGTGTAGTTGACTCACTTTCACACAAACGTCCAATGTATCCGGTTTTGCATGTACATCGGAATATTTCCCCTCCCAGTTCGGTGCAAAGAGCGTTGTTTTTACAGGGGCGAGCCCTGCAAGGATGTGGAATTTCTGCACAAAGAAAATAAATGTCACTGACATTTTAGCACACGAAGTGCCTTCATCACGATAATAAACACGGCTTTCTGGTTACATTGGTTTTATTTATAATAACCTTCGTGGTGTTCCATGATAAGTATACGAACGAGCCAACACTTTTAGAAATGATTCATGAAACCAAACACTTTCTGAAGCCAAAAATTATCCCCGGCCTGGTTGTTTAAAGCCCGATTAAGCTAAACCCAAGATTAACCAAGTTCTATCCTTCAACTTATTGGCCAAGAAACTGGCAAGGGTTTGATACAAGATTAGTTAAAAGATCGTTCTAACTCAAAACATACCGAGGAAATAATAGCGACTGAATTTCAGGCTTAAAAGTGGCAGCAAAATTTGGGCCTAATCCAGGATTTACTTAATCGTTTCATAAAAGTTCATTGGCGAGATAACAATATTAGTTTCTGATGAAGTGATTCATAAGATGATTATTAAAGAGTTTATAAAATAAACTTGATGGTTGAAGCTTTGCATTTGTTTTAACTATTGCAACTTATTGACTATTAGCTTGTTTCAGAAGATCTTGTTCACGCACGTACCTAGTCTTTTTTGTCTTGCTTGTTCTATTGGGCCCAAACTTTCAGAAAAAATCTAATAGTTTTTGCAGAAATGCTCAATCACATTTATTGATTTGGCCTCTTTCGACCTCCGCTGTTATTTGTTCTTGGAAGTAACAAACCTTTCTCACAGTGGTCCCCTGTGTAGTCCGTTTTGCAGGTACACGTGTAGCCTCGCGGGTCATAAAAAGAGCCATAACAGGAACCGCCATTTTGACAAGGCTTCGACTTACACAGATCCTCTGAAAGAGGTGATTAATAAAAAAGAAGAAACAAAAAGCAGATTAACTTTTATGAACTCAATTGACCCCAGAATGCCAACCTGTTTTTTTTTTTTTTTTTCAGATAACTCCAATTACTAATTACAGTGTTCGGGCACATAATTGGCTTCTGACGGTTGATGTGAATAAGATAAACTAAAGTGTCTTGGGACCCTGTTTACACTATCTTAGCAAGTGGGGTTGACCCGATATTGCGTATTGCCGCGCGTTATCGCTGTCCAAAATTTAGTTAAATTAATATCAAATCGATTTAGTGTGAGCAACTAATCAAGTCTCTTCTTGTTTTCTTACTTTCGCAGAGTTTTCCATCAAACCCAGCCTTGCACGTGCATTTGAACACTTCTCCGCCAAGCTCAGTGCAAGAGGCTTCGTTCTTGCAAGGTCCGGATTTACATGGATGGGGTACTTCTGTTCTCATCATCATCATCATCATCAAACAACAACAACAACAACAACAACAACAACAGCAAACAATGACAGCGACAAAAAATGATCTGTATCATCAACAGTGACGTTGTTACAAGGAAAGTGAAATAATATGTGTATGGTTATGTACATGTTTGTTTGTATGTACATATTTATAGTTCACTCACTTTTCTCGCAGTGCATCCCCATGTAGTCATCAGTGCAGATACATTTGTATTTATTCTCTGACTGGCTTGACGGTTCACAGGTTCCACCGTTGCGACAATTCGTGTCAACACACGGGTCATCTAAATATGGACAGATGGCACAGAATTGTTCAAAGTCCGCTGTCTGTCCGTATATCTGTCTGTCTTTCCATTTCTCTGCCTGTGTGTGCCTCAGTCTGTCTTAGTGTCTATTTGTCGGTCCCTACATGCAGCATAGTTTGTCCTGTTAATCCTCTCTGTCTGTTTTCCGTTCTTTCTCTTTCTCTGTGTCCGTCTTGATTTTTTAAACATTAAAGTCATTATTTATTTATTTATTTTTTGGATATGTATATACTTATTCTACAATAGCTGTTCTTAAATTCAGCAAATCTAAAGAAAAACTTACGTGGGCAGTCGACATTCTTGGGAACGTCGCACTTCGCAGTCTTTGTGTTGAACCACAAGTCGTCTTGGCATGTTATTTCCAACGCCTCCTTGTCCTTACAATACAAGTATTTTCGACAAGAGGAAGGGTGTTCATACTTCCCATCCTTAGGTACGTACAAGCATGGTTCCCCGTCTGACAAGAATAACAAAATGATGCATCTTTAGTTAAGTGTGACCCACCTGTCGCCCTAATCTTGGATGGAACGATAAAGGTGGTGACCCTTCAAATGAAAGGCTCTCAGTCAGTACACTCTAACAGCAACTCTCAAATATAACCTAAATGTGTGACCACTAAAATAAAATCTTTAGATTAGTACTAGAACCCTGTAACCTGTTTTTCGTTTGCAATTTTATAAAAGTTAGGTTGAACCGAAACCATGATGTGCATGTTTGTTATCTTTTTTATTTACCATCACAGGAGACTCCTTTCTCGCATTTCAAGGAAGCTGGATTAAACAAAAGTCCTTTGGAACAGAAGCCGCTTATGGTCTTGTCTCCAGTGCAGTTTACGTAGCGGTTACAGAGGAATCGGTCTTGATACGCTCCTTCAGGAAGATCCTGGCAACTCGCACCAACTAGAAGTTGACAAAATAAGGTGGGACAGCGTTAGTTGAAAACCTAATACAAGCATTGATATAGTAATGTTAATGATGGTGATGGTAATTGATGATGATATAATATATGATGTTGATAATGGTTATGATGATATATGATAAACTATGATGATGATGATGACGATGATGTTAATGATATATGGTGATGATGATTCTCATGTTATTGTTTGTTTGTTCATACGGTAATACTCACTCCGTACAAAGTAGAAATCGTATGCACCGCGTCCGCCTGTTCCGTCAGCACTGCACGCCTCTGACTGTTTGTAGTCCTCGTATCTCATGTGGATGTTGAATCCGGAATAACACTTTTTATCCGAGATGGCGAAGATTTTAAAACCTTTACGTTTTGCCCAGTTGAAGCACGCGGCAATAGCCTTTTTACCGCGCATGCTTATCACACTGTAGTCATCCTCGATATCACGCTGAATTTTCCAGTCGCTATAGCAACCCGCGTGCGGATAACCTGGAAATTAATACGATACTTGTCTTTTTAATCTTTCACTCCTAAAGACGCGAATTTGGCTAAATATAGACAACTCCAGAACTGTCAAATGACGTCTAAGAGTGTGACCACTCAAACGAAAGCTCTCAATGAGTACATTTTAATGGCAACGTCTGTGTCGTTTCGTTGTTTTTGAGTGGAGATTTTAAGATGATTTGAACAGAAATACTTCCTGTGAAATAAGCCAGGCTACACAATCCTTACTCACCAATTAGTTCTGCATGCGAGGCAAGAATGCCAAACAGCAACAGGAGTCCGCAAACTGAGAAATACTTGAGCTCCATTCCTATTCCAAGAAAATGTGTAGTCACAGTTTTGAAAAAATCGATATCAGTTGAGACTCAGTTGACTGCAGCTGAGCTCTGTGCAAAATTCCTGGAGACGCGACTTTCAGATAGATGTTCAAGGTTGTGTGGCTTGCTTGCTTAACTAATTAGATCACGAGCAACCTTTAATACTCAGGCAAAATTTTTCCCACAACCCGGTGACATATCATTCTACCACATAGGAAAAACGTCTAATCTGATTTACTTGATGATTTTGTGTTTCTAATTATTTTCTAAATAATTTGCTGTAGTTGCTCAGTTATGGCACACTTAAATAAGGGAAGAATGTTTACATAGATTTATGCTCGTCATTTGCATTCCACTGTGGTCCTGCTACAACACCATAGAGTGGTTTAGAATAATTATTTTCAAGTTTTTGTACCTAGATTTATATATCTAAGGGAAATTTCTTCACAACGAACATATTTTAACTTCAGCTTGGACAAGAAAGATCTTAATTACAGTTCTAATTTTCTGTGCGTGTTTAAGTTGTCTGTCAAAGTTGCTTAACAGTTCAAACTTAAAGCACCAGGTGGTAGTTCACTTTGTGAAAATTGTTACGCACCTATCGACAAATGTGTCACAACCGATTGCAAGATCGATGATTGAGGACTGATGCAGAATTGAGCCGCTTTGCAGTTTAACCGCCCACACTAATTAAAGCATGGATTTAAATTATATTTTCCATATATTTCACATATACAGAGAGAGAGAGGTAGAGACAGACACATAAACAGACAGACAGAGATAGAGACAGACAGACAGAGACAGAGAAGAGAGACAGAGACAGAGAAAGTGAGGGTGTGAGGGAGGTTGATAAGTGAGAGTCAAATATGTATGTTTGTACTTGGGCGGGAGCCGAGATAGAGAGAGGCAAGCAAAGGCAGAGGACAGAGAGAAAAACAGAATTATCAAAATGCCACCTTATATTTCATGACTTTGCATGTCGAAAACACTGACTGATCAGATGAAAGGGGGAAGGATAGTCTCGGTGAATTTTAATTAACTTCCCCTTAATATTTCAGTTCAACACGTACCTTAAGATCAGTCAGCCTTGTGTGTTGAGACGCAAGTGTTGAACTAACTGAGTGAGATAATTTGCAAACAGTACGTGAGCGTCAAAGCTATTACGAAAAATCTGCTTGCTTAGCTTGGCATCATTTAATTATTGTGACTGTATACTCAGAAGGAAATTGAAACAATGTTTTTGACAGCATTTATTTTAACGCACTTTTAACCACATAATAAACAGATTCTACCAATTGTTAATAAGAAATACGTAGATCAAATATTAACAATTAGATATTGCGAGATAGTTTAGTGTATTTTTACTAAAACAAGTATATCGATGTTTAATTTTCTTACCAATTTTTAATCATGCTGTGCTTATAAACTTATAATTCATTAAATTTAACTACTATTTTTACTACTAAGAGTTTTGTTTGTACAAACCACAAAAACAATATATTAAATTATCAATCAACTACTTTTAAAGGAAAATAAACAAGGCAAAAGGCGATAGATAAGACTAAAAACCTGCAATAAAAAACGTCGTTTGTCTAATTTTTTGGTCAATTAAGTTAAAATCGGTCACTTTCTTTCGATCCTAAACAAATCTTTAATTGGAGTTTTGGAGAATTCACCATATTTTTTTTCTTTTTGCGAAGTGACAGGTGTCTTGCGAAAATCACCTGCAGCCACAAGGACGTTTTTTTTTTGTGGACAAAAACAGTCAAAGGAAACTTTTCATTTTAGTTTGTGCTTGTTTCTTTGTGATTAACGAGGAGAGTTTCTCAGATCAATAAAGTCAAAGAAGTAAGACGGCTTGGATTCATTTTTAGTGCTTAGTGTTTATTACTGTATGCGCTGTGTAAATGGCTAGAAAGACGAAATGTTGTTTCCATGTGCCCTCTCCCTTTTGTTTCTAAGATCACTTCTTTCGTTTATCTTAGTGTTTCTCTTTGCTTTGCTGTCTTTGGGATCATCTACTGATCTCTTCTATCTTGCGTTCCCGTGGCGGTTTCATAAGTGCGTGTACTAAAAGATACTGAGAAATGAGCGCCAGAGAAAAAACATTCAGACAACCAATTGCAGACGACTAATGCAGTTTATTATAACATTACGTCTTGTTGCTTTACATTACATTACGTCTTTCAATCACAACAACCTATCAGAAAAACCTTTAGTTAGGTTCTACAAGTACAGTCGATGCGGCCAACAGCAAGATTTTTACTTCTTCTTCTCATAATACACCTCTATCTCGTCCGGGCTGAAATTTGGAGTTCCCGCCAGAAAATAGCGCGACCATTTGCCGTTTGGCAGTTTGTAAGTAGTGCCCAGTTTAGAGTTGGACAACTTGTTCTTGTTCGCGTTGGTCGCTAGGAACAGGTCAGGGCCTTCGCCAAACACCGGGCCATGGCCGCCAAATGTGAAGGTCGCTTTGTTGCTGTGACCTCCCAGCAGAGGAAGATTTATCGCCGGCAGTTTGGCGTTGTTTCTGAGTGAAAAGAGGAAGGCGCGGTCGCTGAAGAGATATTCTTCACGGTTGGTCCCTGTCGATACAGTAAGACAAATATTAAGGAAGAATTTCACTGAAGCTTGAGAACCTCCAACTCAAAACCTAAAGGTGTGACCACTCAAATGAAAGCTCTCAATGAATACATTCTAATAACAGTGCTCGCTTTCAACTCCTAAACTGTCAAATGAAACCTGAAGTTGTGTCCACTCAAATCAAACCAAGACAGTTCAACTTAAAGGTTGTTTTGCTGACTCTAGTTGATTTTAGTTGACTGTTTACTTGTGCTTTTTTTCTTAAAAAATAAAAGAAAATGCTGATATAATTCTTCTTCAACCTACATTCCCACTCCCGGTCCGTGTATCCTCCAAAAACGCATATTCCGACCTTCACCAAGGTAATCGTGGGACCATGATAATCGCATCCAATGTGGAAGTTATCGGACGCCCAGCCATCTTTAGACGCAGTATAACACTTAACCCAGGAAGATTTGACGCCGGTCACAGGTTTGAGCCATTTGTTCAAGTTTTTGTGAAAGTCGACATTTCCACCCAAGATTTTGGATCCCTTGATTGCGTTTTCTGTAAAAAAGGAAAAGATAATTACTCAGAGTCCAAACAGCGAGTGTTTTGCAGGTAAATATATTTAGATATGCAGTCTAAAGAGGTCGGATACTTTGTGCTTTCTGGTTTAAAAATCACAGCTGTGGTGTTTGCAGATGGTTTGAACTCAAGAGTATTAGTTCAGTGTTCGTGCAACAGTGAATGATCTTCTTTAGAGTCAGTTACGAGTTATGTTTTTGTTTAAGAATCATCCAGAAGTTTATTTCTCAGAAATTCTCGACGCCGAGGATTAAAAAGCCGAAAGGCCATCATGATTTTCTCGCTTCAAAATCCTCATTGCTTATCACTGTCCAAAAGGTGATTAAGCTATCAAATTTTTTCATGAAAGGTTGAGAGAATCTGCATTTTGAGCCTGAACCGTCGAACTCTGAAACTGTTAAAAAAGAGTGGAGAAGCAAATCATTCTACTATATTAGTTGATACGCACCAGTTTCGCAGTTATTTCCAATGAAATCCTCGGGGCATGCACACTCGTAAGAGGACTCGTCAATGTTTTTGCATGTGGCGCCATTTTGACACGGAGCATCATCGCACGGTTGTTTGAGGACTGTCGTACAACCCAAGAGTATTAGTTCATTGTTCGTGTAAGAATGATTGATCATCTTTAGTGTCAGTTACGAGTTATGTTTTTGTTTGAGAATCATCCAGAAGTTTATTTCTCAGAAATACCAAAGGCCGAGGATTAAATCCGAAAGGCCATCATAATTTTCTCGTTACAAAATCCTTAGTGCTTATAGAAATTAGAAATTTCAAAACATTTAGAAACTTGTCTAGCTTACATAGTTTTAAGAAAAACATACGTAAGAGGGATCTTTCTAGTCTCATAGAGAACAACTGTAGTTGCTGTGCACTTTGCACTGCATAAAAGGCTAGTATCAAAGTCTATTTGGGTTATTTTATATCCGACCAGTTTAGTTAGAATTTAGGCAGAATATGTCGCATTGTCTTATACATTACTAACCAATAACTTATAACAAAATCACTTTCGCCAGCAAATTATTTTACAGTGTCCCCAATTAATTTGTAAAAAGCTAAATAAATTGACAGTTAAATAAAATTAATAATACTAATGATAATAAACATTATTATTATTATTATTATTATCATTATTATTATTATTATTATTATTATTATTATTATTATTATTATCATTCCAAAAAGTGATTAAGCTATCAATTCTTACTATATTGCTATGCATTTTTTCATGAACGGTTGAGAAAATCTGCATTTTGAGCCTAAACCTTCGAACTCCGGAACTGTTAAGAAAAGAGTGGAGAAGCAAATCATTCTACTATATTAGTTAATACGCACCGGTTTCGCAGTTTTTTCCAATGAAATTCTTCGGGCACACACATTCATAAGAGGACTTGTCAATATTTTTGCATGTGGCGCCATTTAGACACGGAGCATCATCGCACGGTTGTTTGCGGTCTGTCGTACAACAGGAAAAGTAGCACAAACAGTGAGAATGAAGAGTGCCACAATCAACCTTAATAGTTTCAAAGACAAATTTACGTGTTGAGCCTGAACCTTCGAACTCCGGAACTGTTAAGAAAAGAGTGGAGACGCAAATCATTCTACTATATTAGTTACTACGCACCGGTTTCGCAGTTTTTTCCAATGAAATTCTTCGGGCACACACATTCATAAGAGGACTTGTCAATATTTTTGCATGTGGCGCCATTTAGACACGGAGCATCATCGCACGGTTGTTTGCGGTCTGTCGTACAACAGGAAAAGTAGCACAAGCAGTGAGAATGAAGAGTGCCACAATCAACCTTAATAGTTTCAAAGACAAATTTACGTGTTACCAATCCCCAAAATAATGCAGAGAGTTGGCAGAAAACAGAGATGATTGAGTTGAGTAGGTTGTGGTAAGTGCATAATCGCCAGAAGAAACAGTAAAATTTTAAAAGTTTAGTCAATACCTTTTTTACAGTTCTTTCCGGTGTAACCTTCTCTACACTTGCACTTGTACTTTTGAGGACATTTAGTGTTTGGTATACATGTGGCTCCATTCTTGCAGGGATTGTCAGCACAAGGCGAAACTGTACAAGAAAACCAGAAAAAGGCAAATATAGAAAAGGTAAGATAAAACAGTCCAGGAGGAAGAAGAAGAAAAAAAGGGCAGTTAACCCTTTCACTCCTGAGCTCATAATACAAATTCTCCCAACCATTCAAGAAGAAAATGTATGAGCAATGTAGTGAGAACTGATAGGCCAATCAGCTTTTATCTAAGCAAACTATCAAGTAGCAAATTCTCTATACTGTATGATTTATCTCTGGTGAGAGACTGAAGGAGAAAATTGAAGTTGATCACTTTCAGGAATGAAAGGGTTAAGGGAGAATAATAATAAAAAAGGTTTTAATCGATACAATACGAGCAATCATAGTGACAATTCATACAATAGATTGTTTAAAATAAAAAGGAATTTAGGTGAAATCAATACTGGCTGTTAGTCAGTAGCAGTGGGATGTGGGAGCAGCTTGATTCAAAGAGAAGCAGGAGATAAAATGGGAAGCAATCATTCTAGCTGACCACAAAATAGTTTTGCTGATTAAAATTTTACCGTTTTTTGGTTTTGCCTCGCACTCGCGGTGTAAGCACACCACATAGATGATCCCGAACATCAGCCACGCACGTACAGACATCTTGGCGATCAGTTCCTGGAAAGCAAATCAATGAAATCACTAACTAAGAACAACGTTCATCAATGTCCTTCATTTCTTATCGTTCCGATACTGACGTCCTGTTGGTTAGCAGGTGTATTCTGCTTCGAGTGATATCGAACAACCTTTTCAACTTCACTTATTTTTTTTAAGTCATACTTTGCCGTAATGCACAAGCTTTTTTGAAGCATCGAATAAAAAGCTCTCTAAAAAACGTATCATTATTGTTGTTTCTGAAAACGTATCAAAATTGTTCAGTCATAATTATCTAAGTTCACTTTTAAGTATTGTTTTTAAAAAGCTCACTTTTAATTATCAGAAGAGCAATGTAAAGAGGAACGGGAACTCACTCACCAACAGGAGTATTCTTGATTTTAAATGAGCTTGCTGCTTGTAGCTTGTAATTACCTTTTTCTCTATTTTTGACGCAAGTATGTGTAATTAATTTTTCGACAGGCAAATGAGTTAATTAACAATTATTTGCCGAAGTGGAGATGAATAGCGGTGAATATTTACCGAGCCGTTTCGGCGAGGTAAATATACACCGCTATTCACCTCCACTTCGGCGAATAATTGTTAATTAGTATATATCACACAAGTTTAATAGCCAACTTCCACATAGCTATTTTATTTCCGACAAAATTGGGCAAAAATTGGGTTCGCGCGCCCTTTTGTTTTACCAGAAGCCGCCGGGAGGTGAATGTACTTGATATTCCGAGATTGAAGAGCCAATCAGAGCGCGCGAAAATCACTATTCACTTGTATGGTATATACTAAAAGTAGTTATTGTTCGATATACCATATCACTTAATATGAAATTAAAATAACACGATAGCTGCTTAATAAATTTCCACTGGTTTGCCGTGGTGTGGACTCTTATTCACCACGATTTACGTCATCACATAGTCAAAATGTTGTGGACTCACGAGGCGCTTCGCCGAGTGAGTCCACAACAAATTTCGACTTTGTGATGGCGTAAATCGTGGTAAATAAGAGTCCACACCACGGCAAACCAGTGGAAATTTGTTTTTTACCACACTATTTAGAAATATACAAGAAAATTTCGCTGTATTCGTTGCAAAACGTGACACGCTGGCGTCACATCGTTGTCTGGACTCTTATTTACCACGGTTAATCGACCAATCAGAGAGCGAGAAACTAGTGTGTTGTGGTAAAATCATATATTTATCTTTTGCCTAACTAATGTATAATTATTATTTGCGAGTTTTTATGTTGGTGTGATAATCTAAAATAAACTCAGTCAGCTTAAACAGAATTTTTTGGCCTGTAGTTTTCCTCTCCTACACAAAGCTTTCAGGCGGCTCACCCAAGCTTCTGGAGAGGAAACTGTGGCATTATTTATTTTTGAAATGTTTTCCGAGTTTCTCGGTATATATATTTTCTCTCCTTCACAAAGCTTTCGAGCGGCTCGCCCAAGCTTTTGTAGAGGACATTGTGGCTTTCTCTTATTCCGAAAAGTTTTCCGAGTTTCTCGGCTTATTTTTCCTCTTTTTTCACAAAGTTTTTATGCGGTTTGTCCAAGCTTTTGAAGAGGAAACTGTGGCTTTATTTAATCCAAAATGTTTTTGAGTTTCTTTGACTAGTTTTCCTTTCCTAAACAGAGCTTTTAGGCGGATCGCCCAAGCTTTTGGAGAGGAAATTGTGGCTTAAATATTCCGAAAAGTTTTCCGAGTTTCTCGGCTTATTTTTCCTCTTTTTTCACAAAGTTTTTATGCGGCTTGTCCAAGCTTTTGAAGAGGAAACTGTGGCTTTATTTAATCCAAAATGTTTTTGAGTTTCTTTGACTAGTTTTCCTTTCCTAAACAGAGCTTTCAGGCGGATCGCCCAAGCTTTTGGAGAGGAAATTGTGGCTTAAATATTCCAAAATGTTTTCGAGTTTCTCGGCCTGGTTTTCCTCTCCTAAACAGAGCCTTCAGGCGGCTCATCCAAGCTTTTGGAGAGGAAACTGTGGCTTTATATATTCCAAAATGTTTTCAAGTTTCTCGGCCTGGTTTTCCTCTCCTTCACAAAGCTTTCAGGCGGCTCGCCCAAGCTTTTGGAGAGGAAACTGTGGCTTTCTCTTATTCCAAAAGGGTTTTCCGAGTTTCTCGGCTTATTTTTCCTCTTTTTTTCACAAAGTTTCCGGGCGGCTTGTCCAAGCTTCTGGAGAGGAAACTGTGGCTTTATTTAATCCAAAATGTTTTCGGGTTTCTCGGACTAGTTTTCCTCTCCTAAAAAGAGCTTTCAGGCGGATCGCCCAAGGCTTTTGAAGAGGAAACTGTGGTTTTATATATTCCAAAATGTTTTCAAGTTTCTCAGCCTGGTTTTCCTCTCCTTCACAAAGCTTTCAGGCGGCTCGCCCAAGCTTTTGGAGAGGAAACTGTGGCTTTATATATTTCAGAATTTTTTCCGAGTTTCATGGCCTGTTTTTCCTCTCCTTCACCAAGCTTTCAGGCCACTCATCCATTCCAAGGTTTTGGAGAGGAAACTGTGGCTTTTGAATATTCCAAAATGTTTTCGAGTTTCTCGGCCTAGTTGTCCTCTCCTAAACAAAGCTTTCAGGCGGCTCACCCAAGCTTTTGAAGAGAAAACTGTGGCTTTATTTATTCCAAAACGCTTTCAAGTTTTCCAGCCTGTTTTTGCTCTCCTTCACAAAGCTTTCAGGCGGCTCACCCATTCCAAGCTTTGGAGAGGAAACTGTGGCTCTATATATTCCAAAATGTTTTCAAGTTTCTCGGCCTGGCTTTCCTCTCCTTTAGAGTGCTTTCAGGCGGCTCGCCCAAGCTTTTGGAGAGGAAACTGTGGCTTTATTTATTCCAAAGTGCTTTCAAGTTTTTCGGCCTGGTTTTCCTCTGGTAAACAGAGCTTTCAGGCGGCTCGCCCATCAAGCTTTTGAAGAGAAAACTGTGGCTTTATTTATTCCAAAATGCTTTCAAGAGTTCCGGCCTGGTTTTCCTCTGGTAAACAGACCTTTCAGGCGGCTTCCCCAAGCTTTTGGAAAGGAGACGGTGGCGTATTTATTCGGAAGGAATGCGAGCGAAATGTTTTAGAAATTCTCGGCCTTATTTTATTCACCGCGGAAACATTTGAAACTATTGCCGCGCTCACATTAGAGTTAAAAGCGCGCTATTAGCACGTTTACGGAGTAAAGTAGCTGAAGTGAACGCGCTCAAATATCGGACTCTGCTCAGTTATCGAACCTTTTACGTTCGGTACAGCAAGAGGGCGAAACAGTGAAGCCCGTCATGAGTTTTGCCGCAATTCATTTTATCTTTCTGTTTTGTGTCTGTCTCCGTCTCCGTATTCGTGTTTCAGTTTTCAAACTTTTATATGGTACATGAATTGGTGCAATGTTTTCCCATTCCACAAGGAAAACAGGAAAGGATTTTATAAAAGGGAAGGATATAAAACACTTTACTAACCTGTAACGTTTTGCGGAGATGCTCAAACTGGATGATCGTGACTCTTTACAGAGCTCTAGCCTTCCTCAAAGACCACAGCAAAATGAGATGGGGCTTCGGTGTTTGGGACTTCATGTAAACGCCTTGGCAACTCATTTATCTTCCCAGCAATTTTGTTTTTGACTGTAAGCGTGAGGCAAGCCATCCGGTTACATTAAAACCAAGAAATCCAGCTGTGCGGTTGTAATTGCTTTCAATGTAAACAAAGGACGCAAAATATTGTCCATGGTGTTTTTATTTCACTACTGATGAACATGCTCTGAACATGAAACCACTAACGTTATTACAAACATTTCAACGCAAAATATTATCTTTTTTTTTCCAAACGATGCGATGATAACTGCTTCAGGTCCTTTTTCTTCCCTTCTGCAGTGTGCCCTTGCCCCCAACCCACGTGTCTTTCCACCCACTCGCCCCTTCGTCCTCGCGCCATTTGTCTGCAAGACTGGAGACGAGTCAATAATATCTGTTTGAGCGCTTGGCCGTTTTGATCCAATTTTTACGCAGCTACAACCTCTGCAACGAAAATTCATTTAAACTTGCAGAACGAGCTTCAGGCGACTGCCGATGTTCAAAGATGTAATTTAAGAACATCGGTAGGGGCTGAAATGAGCCGTGCACTGCCTTAGGTTTGTGGTCAGATGAAACAACAGGAACCTGTTTTGACCGTAAGACGCTGTTCTGTGAGATGTTCAGGCGGCTTTGTAAAAATGTTTAAACTTGAAAGCGTTTAATGCTGTGAAATGCCTCTCTCTAGAAGAGGCCAGCTAACTGCGCGCATCAAACATGAAAATTACTAAATTGACAAAGAAACATTTTAGCGCTACGGATTTGTTTGAAATTTGTCGTCATTGAACGCTATACTGGCCGACCTGGCCGTAAAAGTAAAAGAACTGCAATAGTGCTAGAACGCCGCTATTCGGGAAAACCGAGCAAATTATGCGTACCGCACGCGCACACGCTCGTGGGCATATTAAAATATCAACAGACAATCACTTATAAATATAGTCAAGTTATGAAATGTTAGTCTAAATAATATTCAGTGAATAAAGAAAGAACTTGTGCACGGACAGTTGACCTGTCGTTTGATTTTTCTTCCTTCGCGTGCTGGACGAAACTTGGTGTTACTGTTTCTGCTATCACGGAGAAGCTGTACACATCGAAGCATCTACAGAAACAAAATATGTCTCAGAGAGTCACAGCCTTTCAGCCAAGTTTCCCTGCTACTTTCATGTTGCAATATAGTACCCAAGAAAGCATCAAGAAACAAATGTCTCGCGTGTGTTCTCTGTACGCATAACTTGGTCAGTTTTCCCGAATAGCGGCGTTCTAGCAGTGTTGCAGTTCTTTCACCCTTACGGCCAGGTCGGCCACTGAGTTTAGCGTTCAATAACGACAAATTTCAAACAAAACCGTAGCGCTAAAATTTGTCTCTGTCAGTTTAATAAATTTTCATGTTTGATGCGGGCAGTTAGCTGGCCTCTTCTAGGGAGAGGCATTTCACAGCATTAAGCGCTGTCACGTTTAAACATTTTTACAAAGCCGTCTGAATATCTCACAGAACAACGTCTTCCAGTCAAAACAGGTTCCTGTTGTTTGACCACAAACCTGAAGGCAGTGCACGGCTTATTTTCAGCCCCCTACCGATGTTCTTAAATTTAATCTTTGAACATCGGCAGTCGCCTGAAGCTCGTTCTGCAAGTTTAAACGAATTTGCGTTGCAGACGTTGTAGCTGCATAAAAATTGGATCAAAACGGCCAAGCGCTCAAACAGATATTATTGACTCGTCTCCAATCTGTCACACAAAATGGCGCGAATACAATGAGGGGGCGGGTGGGTGGAAATATTTGTTTAACATTGAAAGCAATTGCAACCGCGCAGCTGGATTTCTTGGTTCAACGTCACCGTACGCTCGCAGTCGAAAACAAAATTGCTGGACAAAAGGATGAGTTGCCAAGGCGCTTGCACTGCATGATTACTGGTATCAAAAAATACATTTCTCAAAAGTTACTAATTCCTCGGAATACAAGCTTAAATGAACTCTCGTTGCAGATGTTAAATTTGCGTTAAAATTGGATCAGAACGGCCAAGCGCTCAAACAGATATTATTGACTCATCTCCAGTCTTGCAGACAAATGGCGCGAATACACCGGGGGAGCGGGTGGGTGGAAAGACACGTGGGTTGGGGTCAAGGGGACACTGCAGAAGGGAAGAAAAAGGACCCAAAGCAATTATCATCGCATCGTTTGGAAAAAATACAGAAGATAATGTTTTGCGTTCAAATGTTTGTAGTCACGTTAGTGCTTTTATGTTCAAGACATGTTCATCAGTAGTGAAATAAAAACACCATGGACAATATTTTGCGTCCTTTGTTAAACATTGCAAGCAATTACAACCGCGCAGCTGGATTTCTTGGTTCATTGTCACCGGACGCTCACAGTCGTAAACAAACTTTCCCCAAAAAGGATGACTTGCCAAGGCGCTCATGCTGTTTACTGGTGTCAAAAAATATATTTTCCACAAGTTATTGCATGCGCCGTCGGAAATCAAGCTTAAATGAATTCTCATTGCAGACGTTAATTGGATCAAAACGGCCAAGCGCTCTAACAGATATTATTGACTCGTCTTCAGTCTTGCAGACAAATGGCGCGATTACGATAAGGGGGCGGGTGGGTGGAAAGACACGTGGGTTGGGGGCAAGGGCACACTGCAGAAGGGAAGAAAAAGGACCTGAAGCAGTTATCATCGCATCGTTTGGGAAAAAAAAGATAATATTTTGCGTTGAAATGTTTGTAATAACGTTAGTGGTTTCATGTTCAGAGCATGTTCATCAGTAGTGAAATAAAAACACCATGGACAATATTTTGCGTCCTTTGTTTACATTGAAAGCAATTACAACCGCACAGCTGGATTTCTTGGTTCAACGTCACCGGATGGCTTGCCCCACGCTCACAGTCGAAAACAAAATTGCTGGGAAAATAAATGAGTTGCCAAGGGCTGGACATTAAGTCATAAACACTGAAGCCCCATCTCATTTTGCTGTGGTCTTTCAGGAAGGCTAGAGCTCTGTAAAGGATTTACAATTATCCAGTTTCAACATCTCCGCAAAACGTTACAGGTTAGTAAAGTGTTTTATATCTTTCTCTTTTATAAAAAATCATTTCCTGTTTTCCTTGTCGCATGGAAAAACATTGCACCGATTTCTGTACCATATAACAGTTTGAAAACTGGAACACGAATACAGAGACGGAGACGAGCACAAAATAGATAAATGAGATGAATTGCGGCAAAACGTTATAAGAAGCAGTAAGAAAAATTAAAATAGACTTTGTTTATTTTGAATTTGTTTCTTTGTCGTATTGTAGGACCGAAAAAAAAAAAGTTCAATTATTAGCTCGCTATAGGCCATTCGGACCATTGGAAGTATTACTAGATTTCAAAACGTACTGGCTTTCTATTTGTGTTGTCGAAACAGTTCAGCAATAATTAGTCGAAATTCAAATTTGGCTTGTCAAATTTCTTCACAGTCAAGAATTACTCTAAAGTTTGGGAAAAACCTGGCCATACTGAAACTTTAGATTGCAGACTTTAGAATCAATATACTGACAGCTATGAAAGCTTGAAGTGTGACCATTGTGCCTCCACTTTTTACCGTATAGCAGCGCAGTAATATTTTAAATGCAGTGTGCACTATGAAGAGTTACTTGGCAGATTGTTAATGAATGTAGAATTGGAGTAGTTCCTTGGGTGTCTTTTTTTGGTGACTTGTGCAGTGTGGCTTACACGAACCTTGTTTCTGGCACAATGACCTAATATTACAGTCGATTTTTCAAATTTATGATTTCTATTTTCAGAATCCAACGCACTTCTCAATTTGCCGCGCAGTTCGTTCCATTACAAACTGACTTGCAACAATGCCTTCCTTTAAGACTTCAAACACTCACTTACTTTTGTGTTATGCGCCTTAAAGTTAACTTCTGATTAATAAATACAACAGAGCCCATACTTAGTAGAATTTTCTTATATGAAGATCAGGAGGAAGAAGGACGAACCGCAACCCAGTGATACAAATCAGCCGTTTGACTGTGGTCATTATCCACCACCCTCAACAATTTTATTATTTGCAATGTTTTGCTCATCCCAGTTCTGTTTTTGATCGTTCAGTGATGCACTGATTTAAGACATACCTTGTTTTGAAGTACTTTCACTGGAGACCTTGGTCGGATTGAAAATGGGCAGGAGCTGCTAGGAATGACTGTAAAATTTCTCGTGTATGATTCTGAAGGAAATTAATTTTGTGCGCAACAAGTATTCATAGCTATAGCTTTGGCTATAACGGGGCGGTGCTATGGAATAGTCTCCCGGTTGAGTTGCGACAAGCTCAAACCCTCAGCAAGTTTCGTGTTGGTTGCAGCAGCTTCTTCACGTAATTTATAAGTAAACACACGGCACTCATGTGAAGCAGGTTTTTATGCTGGGCCTAAGGGCCCAGCATATAATTGTTTTCACCCGAAAACCACAGCGTAGGTATCATGACAATTGGTGAAAGAAGTCCCCCCTCTAGGATTTCGAAGTTTGATTGACGTGTAAGCAAAAATACTATATTTTGATTGGATAATGTTCACGTGCAAGCGGCGTGCAAGCCTTTCTTTTCTTGGCTGAGTTTCAAAGTATGTAACGTGAGATTTTTGTTGACATAACTTGCGCTCTTGCGGTTTTGGTTTATTATATTCACTTTCGCATTTTTCTTCGTCCAGCTGGTTAAAACTAAGCGAAGGAAAGCAAACATAATCAAACGATACCACTTCGACAAGCTGAAATGGCTCCCGGCTGGGTTTTTCAGCTTTAACATACGCTCGTCAAACAACCGTGAATTAATCAAAACCTCAAAACCGCGGTGATAATAGCTCTGAAATGAAACAGGCCGACTGGAAATTTAGAAAGCCTTGTAGAAGAAACGCAATTTAGAAGACGAAAAACAGGTAAGTAATGAAGCGCAGGCTAGATTAATCGTGGCCTATGATTAGAAACAAATGTTCGAAGTCAAACTGTCAAAATTAAAATGCATGAAAATGAGATAAGTCACGCATACTCCCAAACTCAAAATGTAGATTCTCTCATCCTTTTGAAGCAACTGTACGAGTGTTGTATTATAACTTACAGTTTAATCAGGTTCATTTGAGTAAATCAAAAGCCAAGTTACCTATACTGTATGATATTTTTTCGGGTGAGAAATTGAAAGAGAAAATTGAAGTTGATCACTCTTGGGAGTCTCGCTCTAGTCCAGAGATTGGTTATTCAATAATTTCTTATGATGCGTGCGGACACTTGCCACACCAAACTTGAATCCCAGCATCTGTCGCGTTTTCACGCGACAACACTTGTTAGTTTTTAATTTAGTAGTAATTAATATTAATAATATAATATATAGTATAGTATATAATAGTACAGTAGTATAGTAGCTTTATACATTTTTTGTAATAATCCCTGATGAGTTTTTACCGTGGTTAAATAAAGTTATCAATCAATCAATCAATCACATTGGTTGACGAGCCGTCCTCCGAGTGTGCAAATGCAAAGCCACGAAATATTTTATCAGAGTTTAAATAGGGTAACGATTTATCACGCCATGACCGCAACTAAAGGTTCCCCCAGGGTCATCCTTGCACTAGTGTTTCCTCGTAAGCATGCAGTTCGTAAAGGATAACTCACCCTGATCCGGGACAGGTCAGTGCTGCTTCCCATTGGCTCATTAATAATAATTAAGTTATTTCCTGGCTACCCGCTAGCTGTTTCATTTTGCTTGTAAACCTGGGTTATATTTGACCCTATAGTGCTAGGGTTACCCTAGTGGCGGACTTTTTCTTTTAATGCAAATGCTGATATTTCTCGTTAACTCGAGCGAGATATTTTCAATATTCGGACATATTATTGCGAGAATATAAATATAGAGCATAGACAACATCCAGGAAAATCAAGGGAGGGATCGGGAGGCCGAAAGGGAACATTGCACGGAAGTAACTACATGCAACTTATGAATGTACTGAATGTTATGAATTTTCCTTTTACTACAGGTTCTTCCACGAAAATGGAGTTGAAATTGTTGTCATTGTTCGGGATGATGCTGGTTTTCGGCATTATATCCAGCGACGCAGAACTTATTGGTAAGAGTTTTGATTCTACAGAGATAGAAATGGAGACACAGATAGAGACAGAAAGAATTATATGCATAAATACAGATAAAGCAGGTCAAGACAGGGACAGAGTTAAACACAGACACATGGACAGAGATATAGACAGACACTTGGACAGACACACTGGAGCCAGAGACAGAAATACACAAAGACAGAGAGAGGAATCATACACATATAGGGACAGCTGGATAGACACAGTTAGAGTTAATTTGGAGATGTTTTATTGTGGCTTGTTTGTTTGTTTGTTGTTGTTGTTTTAGCGTATCCTCGTGTGGGTTGCTACGGTGGATGGAAGATCAGGCGCTACTTTAACTATGACCTGGGATATTGGCGCGGGGATGATGCGGTTATGCAGTGTTACGCCGCTGCTCGCAAGGAAGGATACAAAGTCTTCGCCATCACTGAAGGCAAATGCCTTAGTGGTGAAGGCGCGGAAAAGCACTACGAAAGCTTCGACAGTTCACGTGATTGCAGTGAAGCAGGAACTGGTGGCAGGAATGCCTATGACATTTATCTCGTAGCAGGTGGGTCACATGATCTCTTGCCAAACGTCCAGTGTTTTTATGACGTCATAGCATTGTTTCCTGTTTTTTATTCATTCATCAATCAACATATTTGCATTCCCACAACAGGAGGCAAACAAAGCTGCGACAATCTTCCAGATGGTGAATACCAAGACACAACATTCTGCAACCGTTTTTACACGTGCACTAATGGAGAGTCTGCCGTGCAGCTTTGTCCTGAGGGACTGCTCTTCAACCCAGCCAACAGGGAATGCAGGGGTGAAGCCCCGTGCCCACGTAAGAAGACGTCAAAATTTTTTGTGTATTTGTATATTGTTACTTCATGTCGCTATCTTTTGTAGATATTCTTATAACGCTGCTTTTTTTTTATTCCATATTACATACGAGCGTATAGACTCGAGCATGCGCAAACAAGCATATTCTTGCCATTCAAGTTTGAGCAAACAACCTGGGTCCAAATCTAAGGGAGGGAGACTGGGGTGGGACGACTGCAAGTAAAATGTATCACTAAAGTGTCGATCAATTCGAAACTCATCTTTACTCCTCGTTGCCGAGTACATTTATAGTTTATAGATCTGCTTTGCAAATCTCTCATATTTACTCTAAAAAATATCTCCTATTAAAACCGTCGGATAACTCGCTCAAAGAAACAAATGGCTAACTCACCGCTATCTCGTTTCTGCGTTTCACCAAAACAAGTCAATTTCTCAGACGTTTATCTATATTTCTGAGATTTTTTTGTGCCAAGAGTGGGGCATTTGACCACTGAATTCAGCTTTGAAGCAGGATATTTGACTGGGTTTTTTGGCCCGAGGGTGGGGAATTTGACCATCGGAACTTGAAAAGCTCAAATTCCCGGGGACTTGCTGGGTTCTTGGAGACGTGTACTGCCTGGCTACAAAGCCTAAATAGCAATAATTATTTCACAAACACATATTTGTTACTCTGATTTGTCAACCGTTAAACAAAGAACTCCTTGGCGTGATGAAGAACAACACAGGAGAGAATGATATGCTCCAATTTAAGTGCGTCCTACTAGTACACTAAAGATAGTCGCGGCCAGAGATTTGTTTGCATATCTGGTGGTCACTTTTACGTCCCCGTGGTTTATTTTTCAATCCAGAGAATGGTCAGCCAGATTTCTGGTTACATCATGGTGATTATCACCATATCTCGAATGATTTTATTGGTCAAAGATATTTTAAATCCTCCAATCCTGGTGTGTGTGTGTGTGTGTGTGTGTTAGGTGGCGCGCCTTGCATGTATGCTCCTGACGGCGAATACATTCACCCCACATCGTGCCGAAAGTATGTGGTTTGTCACAATGGCTACGCTTTTGAGGCATCCTGCCCCGCTTATCTGTGGTTCAACACGGACACGAAAGAATGCGAGAATCCTGAGAAGGTCAACTGTCGCCGTAAGTTGATTGATTCTTTTTCTGACTTTTTAATATATTTTTTACTAATTACGTTAATTTATGATTGTCATCCTAGCTATCTTATATTATTAAGTTGATCTTCGAAATCACGATGGAACCCGGCCTTACGGCCACACCGCTTTTACGGTTACTTTTTTTGTTTTTTGTTTTTTTTTTTTGCGCGGAACAAACGCCCAGTCATTTTCTTATTTGACTACGGCCAGACTTTTATGTTTCGATGGTGGTCAAACAATCCTGTTCTAAACGCTTTACTTTCACTTTGCAGATGATCCATGCATGGAGTTTCCGTGTCTGAATGGCGGAGATTGCAAGACTTCATCAGCAGAACAGAGGGGATACATATGTGAATGCAAAGATGGCTACACGGGCACTCGTTGTGAGAAAGGTATGGACACTTTGCTTGGGTTTGCCTCTGTTTGTCTTAACATTGTTAGCTTTTTTGTTTGGGTGGTCACTTATTAGATTTTACTTGACACAACATTAACCGGCACTGATCACTGAACAATCAACATGAATCCTGCGGCTGTTAGAATGTACTCATTAAGAGCTTTTATTTGAGTGGTCACACTTTTAGGTTTCCGTTTGAGTTAGTAGTAATGCATAAGAATATCATTAATGTCTCTATTCTGCAGCTGAACCCAAGCCTTGCAGTGCCAACCCCTGCAAGAACGGAGGAACGTGCAAGGACCTTGGCGGGAATAAGTTTGAGTGCACGTGCAAACCTGGCTTTGGGGGAAAAGACTGCAGCGGTAAATATTGTTCTGAGCTACGATCGTATCCTTATGTACATAATTGTGGATAAGAAATTTTATAACAAAAAACGGAACTGTTAAAAGAGCTTTACTCGGCCAGAACCCAGTTGTTCAAAGTCCGATAAAGGTAACCTGGGTTTAACGAGTTCATTCTCTCAAATTCTTGGCCAGCAAACTACAAGGGTTTTAAAAGAGTCGGCCTAAAAAACTTGTTCTAGTTCAAAATATATCGAGGAAGTCGTGTTGTGAGAGAAACACCAGTTTTAAGAAAAACACCAAAGTTTGGGCTTAATCCAGGATTAGCTTAATCGAGCTTTGAACAAGTGAGCCCAGGAGTGTACTTGACATGTTTACTTGGTTTATTCTTCGCAGAACACTCCATCTTGTCGGATTCCAAAATTCTCCAGGGTCATTCTGATTATTCAAAACAACTCGCTCAGTACCTTCAACACGTGGAAATTGAGGGGAAGGTGTGGAAGAGGTGCTTTAGAGCCAGTGACAACCACTTCTTGTCCGTCTCATTCCACGCTCATTGTGACCACAAAGGCCCTACTGTCACGCTGGTTGAAGTTGGAAAATACGTGTTTGGAGGATACACCGACCGAGACTGGGCCTCAGGTGAGTACTCCAAGCTTTATCAGGGGCGGATCCAAGAGAAAATCTGACCGGTTTCCAAATGTGCGAGCACCAAAAGACTCGAGCTTCTAGAGGTAAAAGTTTTTTTAAATCGGGCTCTTCAAAATGTCATTTTAGGAGGCTGATAACTAAATTTTAAAATTTTGACCGGTTTTCGTAAACCGGTGTAAACCGGTCTGGATCTGCCCCTGCACACAACCCTCGCCACATAAAAATGAACGATTCCATGACTCTGTATACAGTGATCCAAATGAGCGTGAGCTAAAAAGAAACTCAAACTGAAAATTTTGAATAACGTTATGGTTTGGCATATAAGTCAAAACATTAAAAATTAAATAAAGATTCTTAACGGGGACGATGGCCGACTTTTTAGTAGCATTAAACAGTAAAGATTTCTCCGAGGTGTCAGTTGTTACATTTGGACTACTTTTAAGGGTTACTTTCCTGATCTTCAGGTTTCGACACCTCACTAAGCATAGATCACATGGTGTCAAAGAATCCTTAACAACGTTCGTATTGTAAGCAGGCTAGTGAAGCATAGCATTTTATTGTTACTTTTGTATATATATTTTTTCTATATATTATATATTTTTAACTTTCTTTTTTTTTTTTTCTCTTTTTTTTATTTTTAAGCTTCTAACTACGTACGAAGCGTCAAAGCCTTCCTGTTCTCACTCAGTAACCATATTAACCACCCGTTTTTAAGTGACATCTACCAAAACCATGCATATGCAATGTACGACAGCAGCAGCTACGGACCAACCTTTGGTAGCGGCCACGATCTGCACATTGCAGACCAGTGTCACGGTAACACCAATTCATACAGCAATTTGGGTAACGCGTACCGTCCACCATTTGGCTATAGCTCCGGCAGCAGTCAGGCCCAGGCTGCCTTCGCTGGATCGTACAGCTTCAGATGTGACGAATACGAAGTGTTCTACCGAGCATGATCTGAAACAACGCCGGAACCTGATCTCCCAGTGCATTCTGGGATATCACTCAACTGGTGCTGCAGTAGAAAGTGGTTTAGGCTTTAGAATGCCATGACCTGTTGTAGATGTAACCTTACATGAATTGGGGCTACAAATTAAAAGATGGCATTGAATAACTGAGTATTCACTTTGTCCTAGATTGACTAAAGAAACTCCTCTGCTATCCTTACAATGATCAAAAGAAATTTTTTTCTTTCAAGCGCTGAGCACAGATAAGGAGTACGGTATGGAGAACTCTGATCACCAGTAATGTGTCGCGGGAAACTGATCAATCTTCAACTTCACCGTACTCTGTTTAAGTCTGTCTGAGTTATGAAAACAAACAATTCGTTGCACTTTTTACGGGAGAATTATTCGCGTCACATTCTTAAATATGCTCTTAATTTTAATGCCCTATAGCAACCATTGCATCTTACTGTACCAAGTAAGTCTGTAAATACAGTAGCGTTGTCTCCAGCAAATCTGCTTCACAAATTTTTGAAGGAAGTTCTTGGGGTGGGTGCGGATGGAAGTCGGTTGGACATTGATACACGAATTTCCAGTGGAGTCTGTGTAATAACAGGTCCTGCTTTGTCAGGAAACTCTTGAGCAAAATTAAATCCTGTATTAGCCTTCTCGAAATACTTTTTTACCTGATACTCAGTTTAAAGTGAAACGGTCAGCTTCAAATGTGAACGATACCCCGTTTTCATCATCGGCATACAGTGCGTGCAGCAAAAACAGGTGTCTCCTAGTCTGATGTTCAGAGCTGTGTCCCTGAAACTGAAAGCCGCCTACTTTTGAATATGCCTTTTTGAAAAAATTAATGAATAAATAAATAAATAAATAAATAAATAAATAATAATAATAACAATAATAATAATAATAATAATAATAATAATAATAATAATAATAACAACAATAATAATAATAATAATAATAATAATAATAATAATAATAATAATAATAATAATAATAATAATAATAATAATAATAATAATAATAATAATAACAATAACAATAATAATAACAATAAAGAGAAAAAAATGGTTCTCGCTCTGGAAGCTGTGAAAGCCATGAAATGACATTTCCTGCATTTTCGAGTATTTTAAGTTTCATGCACCCCTACAGGGAGTGTTTCCCCCTTCTCTCATCCAATGATGAAGTGGACTCCCTCCTCCCTCCCCTCCCTAACGTGACAATATTTCAAGCAGCTGTAAGTTACTGACTACTGATTGAAACGATCTTAATGCGTGCTCCATAAAGCTTAGCTTCCAAGGAATTAGTTTAAGATTTATTAGGCATTCATAGTTTTATATTCCCATGTAAATTTACTTCCGTCGCTATTATCGATACTTACTTCGTATGCTTCAGATACGAGTTGAATCATTTTTGCGACTGAACCCCTTTTGCCCCACCGGATAGTAAATTTTTCAGTTATTATCTTGCAAGCTCCTGATAAAAATTTCTGACGTGACATTGCTTATTCGATCTGGCCTTAGTGAGAAGGCAGTGAACTGAAAGTAAAACTTCAGAAATGATAAATTATCACTGCTTGAGTGCATGCTTGATCTGCTCTTCAGGTTATGTAGTTTCAATCAATCATCTTCAAACAAAATTTCAAATGATGTTTGTAAAGCTATAAATACAGCTGCCAAGTCCGTGGGAACTCAATTTGGAGGTGCCTGAAAGACGACCAAGCTTGGCAAACCGACGTAAGGTGTGTTAGGTTATTTTGTTCGGCTTCTAGAATGCTTTGCTCCTGTACGTTAAAGAAATTTAGCAAGTAAATTAAGTTGTTGATGAATATTTAAGTAAGAATGCGAAATCATCCCAATGAATGTGATGGGTATTTTTGACGCTATGAGTCACATAAATTGAAGAAGATTCTGTACTAACAAACGGCGACTTCTTTGCCGCACTTTGCAGAATAATTCTTTTTTGAATAGCTTTCGCATCTTGTAAACTTCCCGGTAAAACGAAATTTTTGGTTAATTTTCTTCCGTTGCTTAACGCTGAATCTGACACACACGCTGAAGCAAAAAAGTCAAAAGTAACAATTTACTGTTATATTAACCAAAAAAAAAAAAAAAAAAAAAAAAAAGAAAGAAAAAGAAAAGAAAGAAAAAGAGAGAGAGAGAGAGAGAAAATCTCTAAGAGAATTGTCAGGAAAAACTTATGGAGCAGGCAACTTTATCTGATTGCAAAATAATTTCTTTTTAGTTTCGTTCAGCCTTTTAGCAAAAATGGAGTTCAAACAGTTGTCATTGTGTGGGATGACTGGTTTTCGGGATTTCCAGCGACGCGGAAGTTATTGGAAAGATATTTGATTATAAATAACGAATAAAATATAAATTATCTTATAGCTGGTGGGGCCGATTTAATATAAATCTTCTCTTAAAGAAACTATTAAGAAATATAGCCTAGGAACAATAAACAGAACAAGAGTGCATGTATTATTGCACTATATGTTGCTCTACAGGCTCATGCAATATTTTTTATTTTAATGAGCTGTTTTTATTCATATTTAGGGTGCGTTTCTTTGGGAGAATCCGAATCAGACTTTAATCTCAGATCACACGGATTTTCCGCGACGAAAGAAGCACACACACACACACACATACAAAAGGGTTATTTGCGTCGGTCGGGCTGAAAACATAATCGATGAATTATGTTAGTTTTCTATATCTAAAAACGCGAGCCTCGAAACCATAACACTTCTCATTACCTTCTTTGCCAAAAAATCTGCCGTTTGCCATCGTCACAGCAACAATAAGGCGACTCTAACCCTGGCGACCGCTGGCTATGTCTACTAGTTTTTCGCCGGAATCCTTCCCAAAGAAACGCTCCAGATCATGAATCACAAGTATATCCGGATTTAGGTAGTATCCGACTAATCTGTTCTTACTATGGATTCAGTGGATTCAAAATCCCTTTTCGGATTTTAGTAAAGAAACGCAAAATCCGGTCTTGGATTCAAAAATCCGGTTTTTGATTTTCCCAAAGAAACGCACCAATAGGCCGCTGTTTTTCCGGTGAAGCTGCAGTGTGCAGAGTATATTGATCAGCGGAGTACTCATGTCCGTAATATGAGTCATAACATGAAGTAATCCATAAGCAAATCTGGGTTTTTCTTTGCTATCACGCTTTGGAATCATTCATGGCAAGGAATTACTTGAATACCGGGCAGGTCTTATAGGCTACCCATATGGAACTGGTGTCCACCATGTAGTGAAAATATCGGTATGCCACCATGTGACATGTTCATTTAGAAATGAAAAAAAGGTATGGATTCGTTGCTTCATGAGCTAGCTATCATGTACTAATTTTTAGGTATTAAGCCGCGTTCACACTTGGTGCCTGAGCACTAGTGCCTGAGCACCGGCAAAAATGAAAAGAAAAATAAAACGCGTTCCCACTGCGAACCGGGTCCCACTTTAGTGCCCGAGTACAAGGTCGAGACCTTGAACTCGGGCACCGGCACCGTGCCCGAGTTCTGGCGTGGGCACTTGAAAAAAAAGTGTGTTCACACTAGTGCTCAGCGAGAATCGTGCTCGGGCACCGTGCTTGGGCACCAAGTGTGAACGCGGCCTTAGATTGCACAATTATCATAACAAACTTGCACGTTTTATCTCAGAGTTTGTGATAATAGCGTCAATTTGTATCTCACCAGAGATATATCAAACTGTTTGGATAACTTGGCTTTTGCTAACTTTATCAAATGAAAGGTGATTGAACTATCAAATGTTTTCACTCTATCGCTCATATACTTTTTCTTGAATGGTTGAGAGGGTCTGTCTTTTGAACTTGGCCATGACAGGGTGAACTCAAAGTACAAATTATTCTGACTGTCAAAATGACGCTCACAGTTTGAAGGAACTGCAAGAATAGCTTGGAAAACGATCTGGGCTTCAAGAGCAATCATAGCGATGGGTTTTCTTAAACCACTGAGCTATGAAGCCATGTGTGAGCTGTTCAAGTGTGTGGTTCAAATAGTTTATTATACCTACCACAGTGATGGGAATGATATAATTATAAATCTATATAATACACTAAGCCACTTCCATCCGAGACACTTGTAAATCGTAACAAAATTGAAAAAAATTGTGCGACGTAAATTATTGTAGGCATGGTATTAACAAGTAATCACATTTCTCGTGCAATTTCGGAATAAATAAGCACTTGTAAATTTTTCAAAGACCACAAATTGCAATTGCACAGTGCTTGTGCAATTTTGTGGTCTTTGAAAAATTTACTTGTGCTAATTTATTCCAAATTGCACTCGAAATTATGCAATTACCTGTACATATAATATGTGTACACTGTGGACCCAAATTACAGGGAAAGTGACCTGGCTTGCAGTTTGAAGCAACTGAATTTATAAATTCTCCCAACCATTCAAAACAGAACCTTGCAAGTGTAAATGAGAGTTGATTCCAAGGATGGCATATTATATATTGCTTCTGTTATTAATTTTGTTGTTGTTGTTGATTTAGCATATCCTCAAGTGGGTTGTTACAGTGGATGGAAGACCAAGCAATATTTTCATCCCCTGGCAGTTCGGACACGGAGGTTTGGAGATGATGATACTGCGTGGGTTCACACTAGACCTAAAGTATACTGAAAGTGAGCACTGCCCTCAAGTGCACTTACACTCTTAAGTATGTCCTTGCAAAATAAGGGTTCACGCTCGTATTTAAGTATCCTAGTTGAGAGTAGTTTCGCTGTCAATCACCGAAGCAATCAAGGCTGCTAGCCTCCCGTGCACTCGGCTCTCAGACGAAAAGTTCTCAATGAATCATGCAGCCTACAAATTGAAAACTGAATTGTGTGCATGCTGTTTTGTCTTTTGCTTTTTTTTTTATTTTTGAACCAGAGAGCATGAGCTATTCAGTAAATGTATCTCTACATTCTATTGAATTAAATTTTCTGCATAAGGAACCGCTGAAATTTCACATTGTATTTCGCACAAGCGTTTTGTCAACACCATGTTGTCAGAAATCACCACAGAGTTTGGGCTTGGCCCCGACAGCAAAATTGGTTTGGTTTGCCATTTGCAAGACGAGATTTGGACCCACTGTGGAAGATGCACTTTCATGATACACTTTTCGCTCCACCATCAGAAACCCTCATATAATTAAAACTAGACATGTCACGACAGGTTCCTTTTCTGTGATTGGTCAAGTGCAATCTAGAGTTTGGTCTGTCCTACACTTACAAGCGTACTTCGGTTCTTTTGAAATGTGCACATTACCACAGTAACCAAGTAGGATCCAAGTATGGTTGAGAATGCTCATATTTCTGGTTCATATTCAAAGTATGCTCAAAGTGCACTTGAGATGTACTTTGAAGCTCTAGTGTGAACCCACCCACTGCTGCTTGTAAGAACGGGTTTAAAATTTTTGCCATGACTGGAGGCAAAAGCTTATCTGGCAATGGTGCAGAAAAGCATTGCACAGGCTTTGACAAATCACATCACTGCAGTAAAAAAGGAATTGGCAGCAGAAAAGCCTATGACATGACCTTGTGGCAGGTAGGCCACATGATGCTCTTGCTTCATGAACATTTAAGGTTTTTGTTTGAAGTCATAACGGCCAAACTTTCAGGCTAACAAGCTTATGTTTGTGCCGTTTTCAGATGGTAGAACTACTCTCAACTACAACTTGAACACTGCTATTAGAATGTACTCATTGAGAGAGCTATCATTTGTGGTTTCATTTGACATTTCAGGAGTTGGAAATATTCTTTGTTGAGTCAAATTTGTCTGTTGCAGTAGAGAATCAGTAATTAAATCTTTGCATATGGTTCCTTCAATTAAAACTTTGTTTTTCTGTTTTTCATCCATCAATATCTTCTCACAACATACTGTATTAGGAAGTACACAAAGCTGCGACAATCTCCCAGATGGTGAATACCAAGATACAACATTCTGCAACCCTTCTTACACTTGCACTAAGGGACAGTCTACCATGCAGTTTGTCCTTAGGTTGCTCTTCAACCTAGCCAACAGGGAATCCTGGGACACTGCCCTGTGCCCATGTAAGATGTCAATTTTTTGTTTGTGTAATGTTGCTATATGCTTTCATGGTCAAATGCTGCAGGCCTTTCCATGAACAAGCATATTCTTCCTAATAATGTATTTAGTTTTGATCAAATAACCTGATCCAAGTGTAAGTGAGTCAAGTGTAAGCAAGTCAAGACTTAGGCAGGGATGCCAAGGGAATTTTGTTTAGTAAAAAATCAGTGAAACCTTGAGATGTACTCTGCCTGTCTATAAGCCATAGCAGTAATCCCTGGGCAATCACCTCCTGAGTAAAGGGCAAAATGATGTTAATTTAGAAAAGAAATATAAAAAAGTTACATAAAAGGTATGTGTATTTACTCTATATGATCAAAAACTTCAAACATTGATGCTGGCAGAAATGTTCATGTTAAAAGTAGCATAGGTGATTTTGTAGAGCAACTGTTGGGGTGTCGTGAAAATTAGCATAAATGTGAGTCATGACATGAGCTGTTCCTTGCAGTCTGGTGTATGTTGGTTAAAATATGTTTTCCCTGAGCGAAGTGAGGGAAATAATCACAACGCTAATGCAGTAGTATCTCATCATTCGGAGACTCCAAGCGTGTCGCCATCTCGAAATTTAATGTTCGTCTGTCAGTCTGTCAGTCTGTCGTGCGACCTCGTCCCCAGTTCCTATCGCTGCTTAACCAATAACAAAGGCCGGATCGATCACGTGTGGCCCTGTAGTTTTACTCGCAGTAAGAGAAATTAGATACAGTATATTGTAGCTGTGTTTACGAAAATGTAGCCTACGTGTAGCGTTTACCCCCCGAAAAAATTGATTTTTTCGGGGGGTAAACGGCTACACGTAGGCTAACGAAAATGGAAAAACTTGAAACACAACAGTCTCGCGAAGCTCGTCTTCAAAAGAGAAGGGAACAGACACGGGCAAGGCGAAATTGTGAAACGATCGAACAGCGCCAAATACGTCTAGAGAAAAGACGACAAACATGTTATAACCGACAGCATCATGAACGGAAGCGTGCCGAAGAAACGGCTCCGCAAAGGAACAGCGCTTGAAAGCAAATCGGGAGCTTCAGACGCCGTTTTGTGTTAAACTCAGATACTTATTTAGAAAGGACAAGCAACACTAAGGTTAGTCAGTGGAAATCGAACAATCACCGTGACAAATGTATTCTATCCCGTATAGCTCTGTAACTCGATCACTTCAGATCACAAAGAATGTATTAAAATCTGTATGCTGATCATTTTCCCTCGAAGTATTGTTTTAATACGCTTCCGTCGCCAGTTTCGGCTACCGCATTCGCTCAGAGCAATCGTAATTTGGAGTCTTGAATGATTTAGTCAGATGTCTTATTTTTCTGTAATCTGACACGCGGTGATTGCAGCGAGAATCGTTCACAAGCCCTTAGAAGTATGACTAGGTCTGAAGCCCATGTATAATTTGAAATAAACCTTTCAAGCTTTGCTTTGATTCTGGGAGAAATCATGTTGTTTTGAGCGGGTTCACATACAAAACAATTCGAGCCTATTAAATATGCATGCCTGAGTCTGGTGCATGCAGTCCAGAGTAAAAACAAATCGCACAGGAAGCCTATTTAATTGTACCTATGAATTCAAAATTGGAAAATCAGTGTTCCTTTTTTCCCGTAGTACGACGGCCGACCAACTTTTAACTTTTTAACTTTTTGATTAAATTTTAAGAACGTGCTTGGCAGACTACTGTATATAAATTAATTTGACTTGCCGACCGTGGGAAATACATACTTTGTCACGCAATCGACTCTTTTTTCAACGCAAAAGTATAACACACACCATTCTTTTTCTCCTTCCTTTGCGTGTAGCACTTGACTTCGAAGAAAAGATTGAGTCAACATTTCGGTAAAACAAAGCCTACTCTTGTTGGGAGTACCAAGTAAAAGTCCTATCAATGGCAGAGTGAGGGGGTATCTGCGATTATCGTATCTCTAGTATGTTTATTATTGAATACAAAAAGAATCGCAGATAAATGATATTTCAAGAGTGCTATTTCAATCTTAATATTTTAAAGCCCATTGCCATGGCGACCAGCCACGCCCTAAAAAAAACCATCTACGCTACTTCAACATGGACATTTCTGCCAGCAACAATGTTTGAAGTTTTTGATCATATAGAGTAAATACACATTCCTTTTTTGTAACTTTTTTTTCTAAATTAACCTCATTTTGCCCTTTACTCAGACCTTAAGCAGTTAACCAAGACTCCTCCGTTGGTCAAGAGTTGGATCGATCAATTAACTTAATTGGGATTTGACTGACAACCGAGCCAAGTGTGATATCAGTTTACGCCGTAAGTTTTGTTGGAGCGAGTGAACTGGAGATCGAACCGGCTAAGGTGCGAAATGCTAAATCACGAGGAGGAAATCTGATAACCGATATATTTCGCAACGCGGCTAAATAATTAACCTATTTGATCAAGAGAATCAAATTCTATTTTTGAGTTGGTTTTGAGTTGGTGACCTTGCATTTTGCGTTATTTTCGCAGAGTTTTTCAGTGTATTCTGGTTTGCACTTTCAGATGAACTCGTTTCCGCCATGTCTCGCACAAATTCCTCCATTTTGGCAAGAATCATCTCTGCATGGATGAGGTATCTCTGTCGAAAGATAAATATTTCAAAAACACGTCTAACTGTTGTGTTTTCAATTCCGAGTCGTCATTTAAAGCCTCCGAAATTGTCGGCACTACTCTTTTTAGGCCCCAAATGTTTAGACGTTTTAGCCTCGTTATTTCTTCGACGTTTTCATGTTGTCTTTGGGTTCAATTTTTAGGCTAGTTATTTCTCCCAGCGCAATCTCGCGAAGAATGTGTCTCATGACTCATACAAACCCTTCTCGCATTGCGATCCTGTGAAGTCAGCGGTACACTTGCATGTGTAGCCTCGATATGCGTGTACGCATTTGCCACTGTTCAGACGAGGATTCCTGGCACAGGCTTCGGCTATAAGAGTGAAACGAGCATGAAGTAGGAAATGCAGAGAACGGCAAGTTATTTCACACGTTTTGTATTTAATTGAGGGCCTGCGCTATGAATCTATTGATTGCCGACCAACCGCGACCGAGACGAGTTCCTAATTCGTAAACAACTCGATGGGAATTGTTCTGTTTTGTGTATCCGAATGCTACAGAAAAACATTAACATATGATGCCTCGGCAAACTTACTTTCAAAGCAATCATTTTGAGTGAGACCAGGCTAAATTTGTGAAGAAAGTTGAATATGCAGCCCGCGAAATTCAAATTATATTTATAAGCAGCCTAAGCAAAATTTTCCCTCCAATTATTTGGCTTTGAGTTTATCGTCGACATGGGCTTGCAGGTTGAATGTTTAATAGACTTTTGGGCGTAAGGCCCAGGTAAATGTTCGTGAAATATTTCAGTAAAATGTGCGAGAATGTGCAGGAACGTACAGTTTGGGAAACATAAATTATACAATTACGATGACTGAAGAGGCGGGTTTTTCCCTTTCATAACACGTTGTTGAGCGAAGTTAACGTCTTGTCGAATTAAATCTAAGTGTGTCACCACGCAAATCAAAGCTCTCGATGAGTACATTCTTATAGCAGTGTTTATTACCAACTCCTGGGTTTCCAAATCTGCAGCTTCACCAACGCTGAACGGCGCGCCTGGTGCACATCGCAGTTAAACGGAGTTGACGGAGAGATCAAGCAGGCGTTTGGCAACAGAGTGGCCTCCAAGAACCTAAGGGACGACCTGCTGATGGCCGCTGATAATGTGACCAATGCAATGTTCTCTCTTGTCAAGGAACTGAACTCAGGTAAGCCAAACACGGTGTTTTTTTTTTTGTTTTGTTTTTCTGTTCTTATTTCCTATACCAGTCATTTTCATCCTTCCTGACGCTTCTCTGGCTTCGTTTGCTTTTAATTTTGCCGGTCTGTTTGCACTGCAATGTTTACCGCGCGGTGTATCCGGAGCTTCCGTCTGAGTAAACTATCCGAATAAAACGACAAGAAGAGCACCAACATCGGTTCTGATGCTCAGTTGTCCTGTTTTGAAGATGACGATATTTCCGCTGCACCAGACCTGGGATTTATCAATGGAGACAGCGACACTGCTGCCCTGGAACGACAGGTCAACCAAATAAGGCAATCTCGGAGCCAACGAGGAGATGGGACAAGGTCATGTGAACCTCCCCAACGGTGACGTCACCATGACTGACGTGTCAGGCAAAGTCATCTCTCATGGACGAGAGAAGAAGGGTGCACCTGGGAGACTGGGACTCGAAAGACTGGGAAACCGGCGAACGAACGGATACCGACACCGACGACGACGAGATCCTAGTGCGCAATGGTAATTATAAATACCCGTCGGTTCGAACGCCGATGACCGACGACGAAAGTTATATTCAAACCGACGACGACGAAGGCACCGGCCGAACAGACGACGAAGATCAAGAATGGCAAGATTCCATGCGGCGGTGGGCTAATCGATAGACTTTCGTGTTAATCGTCGGACCGAGCCGAGCACAGAGCTATATATTCCAAGTTCATACCTCGGTCGTGTATCGGAACAGGTGAAAATGATCCTCACACCACCCTGATGGGTGTATGTTGACTTTGATTTTTCACTGTAAACTCTTGAGCGGAGATATTCGTGCGTTACCATACATTGCGTTACGTTACCTTGCGTTACTATGCTTTGTTTGGGCTCGAAGTAAAGCGTTCGAACTATGCAAGTGAGTCATTTATCGCACGTTTGAGTGAAGTGGTAGCGTGGTTTTCCTCTAAAAGAAGAAACACGTGGCGCTTATTACGTTGTCATACATGTACAGATATCGGCTCTGCTTCTCTCTCTCTCTCTCTCTCTGGTATTAAGAGTGATTCAACTCGAAAACGTTTTAATGACCCATCACCTGTCGATATAAACATGCAGCCGTATAACAACCATTCAAGCCAATCTATCGACAAACCGCACAACTTCTAAGATCCCTGGCAAATTCACGTTTGAAAGCCTTTTCAAAACAAGCCTTATTCTCGCTCATTTTTGATGAAATAGACCTCTACCCTACACCCCAACCTCTACAGGACTGACCTAAACCCTATAAAAGAAAGTGTCATTTGTTACTACTATGAAACCTGAACTGAACAACGACACCGATTCGGTCAACTTTCTACTTGTAATATTGATAATAGACTTCGTATTCGTCAACACGAAACTTGTGCGAGCCCGCGAGCAACTCTTTGGCCTGCGTACTTCCCGAACTCATTCCCTCTGGTGGACGATAAGTGTGTCCCAAACTGGCGTAAGAGTTGGTGTTGCTATGACAACTGTGGAATCGAAAGAAATACCTCAGTGTAACCTGGCCTCACATCGACATTAGAGGGAGTTTAGGAACGACTCAGCACTTTTGCACACTAACTCCACAAGATATAGTTAGTTTGAAAAGTTGTCAAACCTGTTTGCCAAGTAGAGGTCGTGCCCTCCTCCAAATGTTGGGCCGTACCCGTTGTTGTTGTATTGGCCGTTGCCATGGTTTTGGTATACGTTCATCTTGAACGGTTTGTTGTAGCGATTTTTCAAAGAAAACAGGAACGACTTGTCGCTTCGTCGGTAGTTGTTCATTGCTGAAAAAGGAAATATGCGATGATCACTCTTACTCAAAATAACAATAACAACAACACCAAACACAGCAGCTAGCAGCTCTCACTTCCACAGAGGCTCCCCAGGGGAGGGGGGAGGGAGCAAGGGTGTAAAAGGAAGAAAGAGGGCGTGGGCGCAACCCGCTTCCCGTCATCCCCCACGCGCACTCCTTCCTTTTCTCCCCTCCCCCCTCCCCCCTCCCCTGGGGAACCTTTGCGAAGTAGAGAGCCACTAACAGCGTACACGGCAACAACGACGACAAGAGCATCGAAGATACTCACATCCGATCCAATCCATATCCGCATAACCACCAAAGATATGCAGTCGCACCTTCACCAGCACGACGGTGGGTCCCTTGCTGTCGCAGGCTTTGTGAAAGGCGCTGGAGCCGTAGTTGTGTTCCGAAGCCTTGTAGCACCTCTTCCAAGATTTGTCTCGCTTTTGTATCGGCTCAAGGAGTTTAACTAAGTTCGAATAGGCTCCTGGGTAATCCTTGAGGACTACCGAGTCGTTGAACATGGTTTTGTCTGCGTGAAAAAATTAATAAAAAATAGACAGAATATGTAGAAATAATTACAAACACATCTGGCTAATGGTCGCAGCAGTGGTCGTATAGTAGACTTGTAATGGTCGTCGTGCTAGCAGCAGCAGTTCAACTGACATTCTGAATTACAGATTCCTTACTTTGGCAGAGATCTCCTCCGAATCCGACCACACAGGTGCATTCAAACTTCTCCCCGCCCAGTTCCTTGCAGCTCGCTCCGTTTGCACAGGGACCTGATTTGCATGGATGTGGGGCCTCTGTTTCAAAGAGAAAATAATCGTGTGATTGCTTTGGTTCTGCGCCTCTGTTAAGCTTTTTGAGTTGTCCAAACAAGTCAGCATTCTTGACCAGTTAGAGCGGTTTTCGGATGTCTGTCGAAAGTAATTGTGTGATTGCTTTGGTTTTGCGTGTGCTTTGCTTTCGCATTGGTCCACACGAGTTTGTCAGCATGCTCAGCCAATCAGGAACAAAACCAAAACCAAACACTTCTCACGCAAGCGATGGCGTGTACTCGCACTGCTGATTGGAAAGTAAAACCAAACGCAAGACCAAACGCAAATTACTTTGGCTTCCAATTGGCTGAACTGTTTTCCCTCAGTCTCTGTGATTGGCCTGTGTGATTACTTTGGTTTTCGACAGTCATCCGGAAACGGCTCTAGGAACAACAGCAAAGCCCGATTGCAATCTGCTCACGCAAGCAAACAAGAGACGATGGCGCATTCTCAAATTGCTGATTGGTCAGCCTCTTCAGTATAAAAATCAGTTGCAAGCTACTTTTGGCTTCTGTTTAGTTGAAAGTGTTTTTCTTACAGTTTGTGATTGGCGTTGTAATTACTTTGGTTTTACAAAAGTCAAGAACGGCGTGTACCAAATGGCGGGCTTGTAGTATGTGTGTGTTTGGTTCCCCTTTTAATAATTTCGAATAGAAGGTCGTCAGGTTTGGGTTCGCGTCGTACTTACTCTTTTCACAATGAATTCCCATAAAGTCTTCAGTGCAGGTGCACTTATACTGACTTTTCGTGACATTGGATTTGTTGCACGTTCCTCCATTACGACACGGACTTTCCTTACAAGGATCATCTGAAAATCAAAGGCAGGAAATGAGTCATCTGTTGAATACACCATCATACCGAGCAGTTTTTCTCTCTTGTTTCCTCTTTAAAAACCGAAGAATCATCACAAGCAAACGTCTCCATTCGTTACATAGTCAGAAGTATGTAGTTCAGTATGTAGAAAATGGCTGGTGATCTCTCTTACTTGGGTTAACACTGATCAGACGCAAACTTCTCCTTTCATTACATAGTCAGAAGTATGTAGTTCAGTGTGGAGAAAATGGCTGGTGATCTCTCTTACTTGGGTTAACACTGATCAGACGCAAACTTCTCCTTTCATTACATAGTCAGAAGTATGTAGTTCAGTGTGGAGAAAATGGCTGGTGATCTCTCTTACTTGGGTTAACACTGATCAGACGCAAACTTCTCCTTTCATTACATAGTCAGATGTATGTAGTTCAGTGTGGAGAAAATGGCTGGTGATCTCTCTTACTTGGGTTAACATTGATCAGACGCAAACTTCTCCTTTCATTACATTGGCGGTCTCTAGCTTGCAACACGAGCTACAGTAGATTTTCATCTTAACTTGATTTTGTTGATTTTGATTTTGTAGCTTTACGTTTTGTCCGTTCTCGAACAAAAGCATTCTAATTAACAAGCATTCATTGGACGAGGTT
The DNA here is from genome assembly GCA_964036295.1 of Plumapathes pennacea. Lineage (NCBI taxonomy): Eukaryota > Metazoa > Cnidaria > Anthozoa > Antipatharia > Myriopathidae > Plumapathes > Plumapathes pennacea. The sequence continues at coordinate 6,040,936 of OZ038470.1, forward strand.
CACAGAGAGTGAAACTTAAGGAGCCTGGACTTCCCCAAAGAGGCATTGTTACACATATGGAGGCTACACATTACACACACGGAGGCCTGGTTACACATACGTTGGCATAGAACTCTTTCCGGGCTCTCGCACTCCTTGGTTTCGATGTTGAACCACAAAAAGCCAGGGCACGTGACTTCGTAGGCCTGATTATTGTAGCACACGACGTACTTCCGGCACGATGCGGGGTGGACGTATTCTCCATCAGGGGCCCACTTACATGGCTCTCCCCCTGAAAGACAAACGAAACGTGTAAAAGATGTGAAGGCTCTGGGGACGAGCTCGGCGCTGGCTAATTGTAACGCGGGCTATGAAAAAGATCTTTCAAAGGAAGTTCTTAAAGTTCCCACTTATGTAAGCGACCTGCGGGGAAAACACTCTCAGTATTTCGTGAGGAGGCAATCTCGTATTATCGCTCTCTGCTGGGCCGCGCGGGGAATGAGGGCGAACGCGTAAGCCCCAGCCCCCGCGCGGCCTATGACGGGCCCGCACTACACTAGTCGGCGTTCTTCCTCGACTCCAGGCCCTTCGTGCCCTTCTGTCGGCTCCGTCGGGGCAGGACAGGTCACAAATGTACTGTACTCACGTGGGCACGCAACTCTATTCGCAGGCTCGCACTGCCTGCTCCCAGGATTGAAGAGCAGTCCTTCGGGACAGAGCTGAACGGTTTTAGTGCTCTGAAAACAAGTCACCAGTCGATTGCAAAACAGCGCATCCTGATACTCTCCATTTGGCAGAGTGTCACAGCTCTCCGCACCTACGAGATCAGGACACCACAGTTCGATTAGCCTTTGATGAAAAACCAGCTAAAAAGCTTCTTCTAATTGACAGCATATCAAAGAATTCGTGTTGTAAGCGAAACCATCTCATTTTCAGGCTGAACCCTTTCCTTCTCTTAAAGTCTCTCAACCTTTCATGGAGAAAACGTATGGATGATGTAATGAGAATTGGTAATTTATGGTCAGGTTTAATCTAAGCAAGGTACCAAAAGTTGATCACTCTCAGACGAAGGGCATACGCTCGGTGCGTCACTTGTATGTTCACATCAACTCCAGGTTTATACGTCATACGACACCAGACCAAAACTACTACTCACAGCTGTGCTTTATATCGAGCAGCCCGGGTGATGAACTTGTGTGCAAAACATTTCACTTACTGTTGACCTCGTAGAAACTTAGCCTGGGTGATGAGCTTGTGTGCAAAACTTTTCACTTACTGTTGACCTCGTAGAAACTTAGCCCGGGTGATGAGCTTGTGTGCAAAACTTTTCACTTACTGTTGACCTCGTAGAAACTTAGTCCGGGTGATGAGCTTGTGTGCAAAACTTTTCACTTACTGTTGACCTCGTAGAAACTTAGTCCGGGTGATGAGCTTGTGTGCAAAACGTTTCACTTACTGTTGACCTCGTAGAAACTTAGTCCGGGTGATGAGCTTGTGTGCAAAACGTTTCACTTACTGTTGACCTCGTAGAAACTTAGTCCGGGTGATGAGCTTATCTGCAAAACGTTTCACTTACTGTTGACCTCGTAGAAACTTGGTCTGGGTGATGAGCTTGTGTGCAAAACATTTCACTTACTGTTGACCTCGTAGAAACTTGGTCTGGGTGATGAGCTTGTGTGCAAAACGTTTCACTTACTGTTGACCTCGTAGAAACTTAGTCCGGGTGATGAGCTTATCTGCAAAACGTTTCACTTACTGTTGACCTCGTAGAAACTTGGTCTGGGTGATGAGCTTGTGTGCAAAACATTTCACTTACTGTTGACCTCGTAGAAACTTGGTCTGGGTGATGAGCTTGTGTGCAAAACGTTTCACTTACTGTTGACCTCGTAGAAACTTAGTCCGGGTGATGAGCTTATCTGCAAAACGTTTCACTTACTGTTGACCTCGTAGAAACTTGGTCTGGGTGATGAGCTTGTGTGCAAAACATTTCACTTACTGTTGACCTCGTAGAAACTTAGCCTGGGTGATGAGCTTGTGTGCAAAACTTTTCACTTACTGTTGACCTCGTAGAAACTTAGTCCGGGTGATGAGCTTGTGTGCAAAAAGTTTTACTTACTGTTGACCTCGTAGATGTCGTAGGTGCCGTTTCCTCCGAGTCCGTCTTTGCAGCCAGTGGCGGACTTGTAAGACTTGTAAAACTTGTGAGCTTCTGACCCCGACCAACATTTCCCGTCACCGATGCCCACCACCTTGTAGCCGGCGCCTTTTGCGGCTTCAAAGCAACGAAAGATGCCATCTTCGTAAATGCGATACCTGCAGACGTAACATAGAATAGTTCTTAGTTCATTTTATGTCCACATTGAATTACTTGTATGTACACTATTGAGCAACGTATTTCTGTGGCGGCTTACCAGCAAAAACCTATCAAAGTTAAGATCGAAGTGGTAAGCCAGTCCTTCAAGGAAAAACTATTTACAACAAAATACTGAAGGAAAATGTGCAACTAAATACTAGTAGTATAAATTATATACGTGCTCAGGATAGTCTCGTTTTCGCGTCGAGGGTACTATTCCTTACATTGACGGCGCTGTGTGATTTCCTAGCGAGATGTACATGTCTCTCAAAATCCGCCAATCACGAAAGCAGCCAACGTGGGGGTAGCCTGGAACGAACCAATTAGATAGCATGCAGTAATGAAAATTACAGACGAGCCAGTTGGATAGTCACAGCAATGAACAATACATACTGTATACCGTTGCAAACTGATAGAATTTCGACCACAAATCATGAATCATACAAAGAATATACATAGAAAAGTTTATAAAACAGGCAATTTTTGCGTCAAAACTAACATTTTTATTCATGTATGACTTGCCTGTTAGGTTTGTGAGTGTTTTATGAACTGGTATATGACTTACCTATAAGGTCGGCTTGGCAGGTGAGCGACCCAAAGGCAAAGATCAGTGCACCGAAGCACACGTAGCGTAGCGTCATACTTATGAAGTGGAGACTTTACAGCGGCTCTTTACTCAAATATAACAAGAACGACAAGAAAAATTAATTGCCGTCTTCATTTGAATTCGACACTGTTTAGTCCCGGACATGTCTCGAGATACAATTCAAGTTCCTATCACTAAAAAAGAGACTGTACGGATGACCTCGATGGTTTTCGTTAACTGCACAGCGATCAGATTCTAATTTTTTTTTTTTTTTTTTTTTTTTTGCATCGTTTCCCACATTCCTTCCTCAGACAAATGTTGCTTCGATTATAAATACTGATACAAGCACTTGCGTCAGAAAACAAAATATGGTTTTAGTAGACTTTTGGCCATGTTCCGACCTGTGGATGTCGAAGTGATCGACACTAGTCTGATAATTCAGTTTGGATGATAATCTCACTGGATATATTAAAGTGTTCTCGGCACTAAAATGTCAGTTTTACATAGCAATAGTCTGGTCTTTTCGTACCTCCAGTTGGAACAAACTTCGATTATCCAAGCTGATTCCACTTCGAATCAAATATTTCAGCTTTACAATAATGTGGCCTCAACCTTGTATTACTGTGGTCTTCCCGCAATTTACCAAAGTAAATATCACATAAAAACTTAATATAATCTATTTTTAATATTGGATAATTGCTGTCACATATTCAGTATTATAATTCACTTTCTCGTTTAATTACATCAGCGGTGATTATTGCTTTAACTGGGCGGGGGAAAAGTCAATTTAACGAATGATATATTGTTGATGTTTCGGCAGTTTCGAAAATAAACACACTCGGCCTGCCACGGCAAGACACCGCGTTAAGCAATTAATAAAAGAAAACACAATTTAATCATGCGGACTTATTAAAGTCCTCTCGAAATTAAAGCCCAATTGTGTACTTTTGGACGTGTTTGTGAACGAGAGATTCTGAATCAAACATTTTGGAAAATATAGCATTGCATTATTTAAGATTTTAAGGCTAATTAAAGTTTTAACGACTTTGAATTACCAGTTCCCTTGAAGTATTCTTCAAGTTCCGTCTGTTCCTTGATCTTGTCCCTCCCTCCCCCCCCCCCCCTCGTTTATTGTCGATGCGATGGGTTTGCAATTTATCCCTGCTCCCTCCCTCCCTCCCCAACCCAACTAACAGCTTATCGGCCTAAACTCAGTAAACTGCCCCGAGAAAGACTACAACACTGGAATTCTGCTAAATTAAATGCCATAACTTATCTGTAAATGGCTCAGTAACAACTTGCTATGGATTCCTATGAAACTCAGCACTTACCGGAATCATTTACTGAACACGAGCTTGAAATACGAAATAGAAACATACCAGTGAATTGCTGAGTTAACTGGACTCAATATCTCTTCATGCACTTGCGATGCATGCAAGTCCTTGTGACGGCAGAAAATCACGGCAGGGTTCTTGCCGAGATGCTCCTTTTTCTTTACCTTAACAACTGACAATAGAATGCATTTTACTTAGTAAATATTATAGTACTGTGTGCGTCACACGTGGTTTGTTCTCATTAAATGTATGAATAGGAGCCGATCAACCGCCTGCGGATAGGTGCCTTGAGTTTGTTAGCTTTACACACCGCCAGTTTACACAGTGTTGCCGACAAAACGTTAATCAGTAAAGATGATTTCGGGCTCGAGCACAGTTTGTATTTGGCAAATAATGGCATCGCCTGTAAATGATCCAAGAGTATGCGAACAATTATTGCTTGACCTTGGACAGACGCCCTTTTGAATTCAATATCTTATGTGAGCATCACTGCGTTCAGCATGCGCACAGTACACAGAGACAGGAAAAGAGGCATTTCAGAGAGAAGTGGCGACAAAGAGATGGAAAAAATAAAGGCAAGAAGGAAAGAAGACACGCGCGAAACAAACTTTAGAGAAGTGGAGACAAGGAGGCAAAAAAAAAAAAACGACCGAGCTAAGGACGGGAAGAGAGAGCAAGACAGAGAGAGACATTTCAGAGAGAAGTAGCGACAAACTAATAGATAAAACGAAAGAAAAGCAAGAAAGGCAAGAAGGAAGGAAGAGAGAGCCAGATGTAATCTACAAACTAGAAGAAGTGGTGAGACAAAGCGGCAAAGAATGAAGAAGGACAGACAGCAAGAGTACTGCCGAGCAGATGGATAGGTGGAGAACCAACACAGAGAGACTTAACGAAAAAAGACAAGAAGCGGTCAAGGAAGGGAGACAAAACTGAAGGGAAACACAGGAGAGTGACGCAAAAATATAGTAAAGAATAAAAATATAGAAAGGAAGAGAAGTTGGATGTCGAGTGCTTGTGAATGAATACTGATTTTATTTTAGTTACACGGTATGCCAGTTTGTCAATTCTTTTTCTGGGAATCCGTTCTGAGAGGTAAAGGCTAAAAGATATAACAGAGAAATTGACGAGTGATAACTAGAAAGGGAGGAACTAGGGAATGAAATAAATCATCGTGACATAAGAATTATGCGTTTATACCTTCCTTTACTCACAAACACAGCGGAAATCCATACCCAGTGCACCTTTATTAATGTTACTACTACATGATTACGTTCTTAGTCAGACAAGCTGCTTTTCTCCCCACATCTACGAACCTACGATTTGTTTGATCTGTAGTTGGCTGTTTTACGTGTTATAACTTTTTGAGGCCTCACTCTTGATAGAACACCTCGTATTCATCGACTTTAAATTCGTATGAATACGAGTGGACCTTTAAGGGTAAAATGCTCTTCACTTGGTCAACGCTGTCGATTTGGTAGCCACTAGGTTTCCGATAAGTGTAGCCTAGCCTACTGCGAGAACCCGTGTTTCGGTTGCACTGGTTTGAAATCATGAGATCATGACCTGCACCGAAAGTTGGGCCGTAGTTGTAGTTGCTGTAGATCGCTCTCTCGTAGTATCTGTAGGCTGGCATTTTGGCTGACTGGCCCATCGGGTTTTTCAGCGAGAACAAGAAAGATTTCCTACTGTAGGCGTATGCTGACTTCCCTGAACAAAACAGAAAAAGTTGGGTAAGCATACCGCACACTTTGATATAGGAGATGATATAGAAGAGCCAAGAAATGACTGGGCAGAGAAAAAGAGGAAAGAAATAAGGATGGAAGAGAAGGATAAAGAATCCGTTAGGAAACAGAAGGGGAATGACAAGCTTGAATAGATAGCGAGAGAGAATAACTTGAGAGAACTACTTAGATGTGATGTAAAATCGATAGACGATAGGTTTGATTGACGACTGTAGATGTTTTAACAGTGAAATTGTTTGACTTTGATTTAATGATTGATTTATGGATAGAAAAATGAGGCAGAACGATAGAGAAAAACAGACCAATTAATAGATAAAAGACGGACCGAACTAATTTATATGTTTTTGATATGTGGAGACAGACCAGATATTGAATAAATACAGCCATGTAGGTAGAACGGTGTGGAAAGATTGAACTGATATACATCACTTACATCCAGCCCAGTCTTTATCTGTGTAGCCACCGAACACAAAGCCGCCAGCCTTGACCACCACCACCGTTGGTCCCTTGCTATGGCAGTGCATGTGAAAAGCTGCGGAGCTAAAGTCAAAATCGGACCCCCGATAACATCTTTTCCAAGATTTCTGAGCATCTTCCTCTGGACCTATGAACTTCATCAGATTGTCACTCGCGTCGTCATCGTGCATAAGAATGACTGACTGAGCCCTTATGGTGGAATCTTGATGAGGCATTGAAACAAAAAGAAAGAAACATAAGAAAGACGAAGCCGTTAATAGCATTCAACAGCATCCACATCTGTACGTCTATATTTACTCATTGTTTTTACTACGGCACCATGTTAGTGCAGGCCAACATTTAGTTGGTCTTTAACCCTTTCATACCCAAGATCAAATAACAGTTTCTCCCAACCTTTTAAGAAGAAAATGTATGAGTGATGTAGTGAGAATTAATCGTCCAATCAGCTTTCATCTCAGCAAGGTATCAACTGACATAAGAGTGTAGTATGATGTATGTCTGGTGAGAGACTAAAGTTGGTAACTCTTGAAAGTAAGGGTTAACCCTTTCACTCCCAAGCTCAAAATGCAGATTCTCCCAACCTTTTAAGAAGAAAATGTATGAGTGATGTAGTGAGAAGCGATGATTTAATCAGCTATCATCTGAGCAAGGTGTCAAAGGTCAAGTTCTCCTTACTATATGATATATTTCTGGTGAGAAACTGAAGGAGAAAATTGACATTGGTCACTTTTAGGAGTGAAAGGGTTAAACAAGACTCCTCCGTGGCCAAGAGTTGGATCGATCAATTAACTTAATCGGGCTTTGACTGACAACCGGGCCAAGTGTGATACCAGTTCACGCCGTAAGTTTTGTCGGTTTTGAGTTGGTGATCTTGCATTTCATATATTCACCTTTTGGTTTCTTATTCTCACAGAGTTTTCCAGTGTATTCTGGTTTGCACTTGCAGCTGAACCTGTTTCCGCCATGTTCCGTACAAGTTCCTCCATTTTGGCAAGGATCGTCTCTGCATGGATGAGGTATCTCTGTCGAATGAAAAATTTTTAAAAAACACGTCTAACTGTTGTGTCTTCAATCCCGAGTCGTCATTTAAAGCCTCAGAAATTGTCGGTACTGCTTTTTTTTTAGGCCCCAAATGTTTTAGACGTTTTAGGACTGTTATATCAACTACCACTCGTTATTTTCTCGACGTTTTCATGTTTTCTTTAGGTTCGTTTCTTAGGCTAGTTATTTCTCCCAGCGCAGCTCACAGAAATTCTTTAGGCTAGGTTAGGAGATTTACAAGCGAGATCTCGAGAAAAAAAAAAGAGAAGTGTCACATGACTCATACAAACCCTTCTCGCAGTGCGATCCTGTAAAGTCAGCGGTACACTTGCATGTGTAACCTCGATATGCGTGTACGCAGGTGCCACTGTTCAGACAAGGATTCCTGGCACAGACATCAGCTATAAGAGTGAAACGAGCATGAAGTAGGAAATGCAGAGAAAGGCAAGTTATTACACACATTTTGTATTTAATTGAGGACCTGCGCTGTGAATATATTGATGGAATAGTCGACCAACCTCGACCGAGACGAGTTCCCAATAAACAACTCGATAGCAATTGTTTTGTTTTGTGTATCCGAATGCTACAGAAGAACATTAACGTGTGATGCCTCGGTGAGTTCACTAACAAAGCAATCATTTTGAGTGCAACCATGCAGACTAAATTTGTGAACAAATTTGAATATGCACAGCCCGCGAAATTCAAATAATATTTTGGCAACCTAAGCAATATTTCCGCTCTAATTATTTGGCTTTGAGTTTATTGTCGACGTGGGCTTGCAGGTTGAATGTTTGATGGACTTTTGGGCGTAAGACCGAGGTAAATGTGCATGAAATACATCAGTAAAATGTGCGAGAACGTTCGGGAAAAATATATTATGCAAATAGACGACGACTGCATGGAGATGCGGGTTTTTCCCTTTCATACCACGTTGTTGAGCTAAGTTCACGTCTTGTCAAACGAAATCTAAATGTGTCACCACGCAAATCAAAGCTCTCGATGAGTACATTCTTTTAGCAGTGTTCACTACCAACTCCTGGACTTTCCAATAAAACCTAAAGGTGTAACCACTCAAATAAAAGCTCTCGATAATAGCACTTATACTGGATCGGCCTAAATGAGAGTTCTCAATGAGTTCATTTTAACAGCAGTGTTCACGTTGTTGTCGTATTTGGTTTGACTCACTTTCACACAAACGTCCAGTGTATCCGGGTTTGCACGTACACCGGAATCGTTCCCCTCCCAGTTCGGTGCAAACAGCGTTGTTTTTACACGGGCGAGCCCTGCAAGGATGTGGAATTTCTGCACAAAAGAAAGTAAGTGTCACATTTTAACACACGAAGTTTAATGGCGCGGTAAAAATTTTAGTTTCTGATGAAATGACTCATAAGATGATTATAAAGGGCATAAAATAACTGTACTTAATTATCAGGTTTGTGCCTTTTTTTTATTTATTTATTTATTTATTTATTTTTTGTCTTACTTGTTCTATGGGGCCCAAACTTTCAGACAAAATATCTGACAATTTTTGCAGGAATGCTCAATCAAATTTATTGTTTTGGCCTTTTTTCACTTCCGCTGTTATTTTTCTTAAAAGTGACTAACCTTTCTCACAGTGGGCCCCTGTGTAGTCCGTTTTGCAGGCACACGTGTAGCCTCGCGGATCATGAAGAGAGCCATAACAGGAACCTCCATTTTGACAAGGCCTCGACTTACACAGATCCTCTGAGAAGAGGTGATTGATAAAAAAGAAGAAACAAAAAACAGATTAACTTTTATGAACCAAACTGACCCCAGAATGCCAACCTGTTTTTCTCGGGTAACTCCAATTACTAATTACAGTGTTCGGGCACATATTTGGCTTCTGACGTTTGATGTAAATAAGATATACTAAAGCGTCTTGGGACTCTGTTTACACTAGCTTAGCTCATTAAAGTGGGGTTGACCCGATATTGCGTATTGCCGCGCGTTATCGCTCTCCAAAATTCAGTTAAATTAATTTCAAATTGATTTAGTGTGAGGCAACTAAACAAGTCTCCTCTCGTTTTCTTACTTTCACAGAGTTTTCCAGCAAACCCAGCCTTGCACGTACACTTGAACACTTCTCCGCCAAGCTCAGTGCAAGAGGCT